>CM059812.1:32317441-32445098 GCA_030435695.1 Brachymystax lenok tsinlingensis | reverse complement strand
AATACAAAAACTACATGTTTCAAACTAATGCTGATCATTATAATGTAGTCTTATTAATTCCACCTTAGTTTAGTAACTATACATTTGGGTTATAAAGATCCCTTAACAAGTATTACATTAACATCCCTGTATTGAGTAGTTTATTTTTTGAGTTTATTATGCATCATATGCCATGTGTACCTTATATCATCCATATTTTATTATAGTAGGGAAACAGACCTCTAAAGTTGTGATTTGCAGCTGTAGGAATCATAGTGAAGTTGTTCTGGTTCTCATCCTCTGTCTCTCTGGACTCATGTGGTTCAGGTGAGTGAAGTGAAAAGGTATTTTCATTTTTGTTTTACTATTTTTAACTTTAAGTAACATTGATTGATTCATTCATTAATGTGTGTGAAACAGGAAGAAGAGACTCCCTCCACATCCACCTCTGACACAAGAGACACACAGCAGACGATGGTCAGGTGAGTCTGTTGAAACAGAAGATGACTCTTGATGACTGCGTATGCTTTGTGGAACATGTCCACTCCTTATGTTGTCTGTCATCTTCCCAATCAGAGACACACTCTAGTCCAGTGTATGACAACATCTCAAGCATGGCATGATGACCCTACTGCAGCACAGACAGCTGACACAGATGACCAGGATGATGTTCACTACACCAGCGTCCACTTTTCTGGCTCCCCCAAAAAAGGAAGTGCCTCTATACTTCACCGCATCCAGCTGCCTCCAGCTCCCAGATTCAGGACGAGGATGTCCAGTATACTGCTGTGAAATTCAGCTGCCCCAGTGCTAGTTGCATCCGGTGACCATATTCTGCCATTACAACATAGATTCACATGCTAGGAACGTCAAGAGCATATCCTTATGCTGTTGTTTATTGGAAGAGTAGACAAATAGATGTCATCAATAAGCAAAACAGTTGACCCCCTAGTGACATCTCATTGTCCCTGAGAACTCCCACTCCAATCAATAGCTGAAAGCACAGGAGGATGGTGCGGCACCATCATTGGGGAGGATGGGCTCAAGTATTGGCCGGAGTGGAGTAGAGTGGAATGTTATCAAATACATCAAACACATGGTTTCCATGTGCTTTAATGCCATTCTATTTGCGCCGTTCCGGCCATTGTTATAAGCCATTGCTCTCCCTAGCAACACTCCTGTGACTCTAAAAAATGTAGATGACAAACCTTCAGGCCAAAGTGCATTTCCTTGAACCTGCAATATGATGTAATAATGGACATTTTGAAAAGTTGCGCTCCAGGGTTGAGGTCAATTCCATTTCAGTTTAGGAAACTTCCAATTGTTCCTTCATTGACAAAGCATTGTGGAAAAGATGGAATTTCAGTTTACTTCCTGAATTGCACATGTGTTTCCTAAGTGATTGGTTTAGGCCAATTTCTAGTCGTGTCTTCAGACTAAACTGTAGCAAAACAAAATCTGCACAGGTGACTGGCGTACAGCTGTACTGTTACTCGATTTGAGGTATGGTATAAACTTGGCATTGATAATCTGAGACTGTAAAGCATGATAATATAATGCTTTTTAATCACTTATCTACATGTGTTTCTTACTTTTTGTCAAATGTGATGAAGTGGCAAGTGTTTGTTTATCCATGAGAAAATCAGTTAATAAATGTGCTTTCATCCTCCATTGGTTTCCTCACGCTGTTTCCATTTTTGTCAGAAACAGTGAATGTGGCCTCCTATAAGTCACTGATATTTTAACAAAGTAAAACAATGACAGAGAGTAATGCCTATAGGAGTTTATTTTAAAATAAGTTGAACAAAGAAGAAATCTCAGTTTGTTGACAAGAGTATTAGTGATGATAGAACAGATATAATTAATAAACATGCAAATGAGCAAGCATTTAAATTATAGCATGATGTCACTGGTCCTCTTCTATACACATGTGAAATTATTATCTTTAAGTCACGGTGTACATTTTAGGACATCCTGACTCCTTATGACAAAAAGTCTACTATTGGGTCTCCTTCTAATGGTTTCACTTTGAGATCAGAGTTCTTATATTTTCTATTTGCATTACAAGCAAAAGCACAACTACACAAAAATGACATGGGGAAAAATCTATTATATCATTTTAAACTACATTCTGGGATTCAAAGAAAAAATTCGTCCACTTCGCCATCTTTTTTGGTAAAACAGCTGAAAGATGGAAGAAATGTAACAACACTGGAATTCTATCCATAAGATCAAAATTATTGTTTTACCACCATGTTTTAAAGGGTCTTCTGATGGGGTAGTACAGAGGCATTTCAGTTATATTTTTAGAGGCATTTCAGTTATATTCTTCAAGAATCAATGGCTATACATCATTCATTTATAAGTCTTAAAATGGATGCTTACCAATCACAGACTGTAACTTTAAGCTGACTTAAACCCCATGCCTTTTGTTGCTATAGAATTCACTTTTCCTTTACCCCTTGTTGCCACACAGGACATAAGACAAAATTGCATTTTGTTGATTTGAGAATAGCATAACATAATCATAAATCAGTATTATGCAAATGAGAATGCTTTCCAATTTTGATAAGATGTCACTTTAGATCCTCTTCCAATACACGTGAAATTATCTTCATGTACGGTGTACATTTTAGGAGACATCCCTATAACAAAGTCTACTAAGTAATTTCATGGGTCTCCTTCCAAATGTTTTTATAATAAGATCATGGGTTTTTGTGTTTGCTGTTAGTGTGACACACACACACACAAGCATTGTAATGTGTATGGTATTGTAAGGATTCTATAATGCAAATGTGAAATATTAGATTTATGATGTAATAATGTATTGTATGATGTATTGTTTTATTGATGATGTAGGCTGACTTAAAAACATGTTTTTTTCTTTTTGTTTTTTCTCAGAATGTAGAAATTACTAGTCATGTCTTCCTTCTCATAAATGTATGTAATGTTTGACATCGGGTCAGTATTGAGTTAGAAACAGGTTCCCATTGTTATTTTTCCTTCTGAGTCACTAGAGGACAGGAAAACACGCATGACTTGTAAAAAGCTCACCTGCACACATGCATCAGTACACCTGGAAAAAGGTTGGAAAATCCAGAACCTTTCCACTCCTCTATTGCCGTACCACAGGGGGTCCACAAGAACCTTGCAGGGACAGACGACTGCTCATGAAATACGTCCTGGTACTCCCAGGAGCTAGCATGGAACTCAATTTGAAGTTACTGTAGCTAAAAGTAAAGTTAGGAAGGAAAGATGTCACTTCAACTTCTCCTCTCTAAGAGTAACATAGAAAATATATTATGCTTAATTCTTTTGCATTATTTGTAAATTGTGTGATAGAAGACTTGCATTACCCAATCTGGGTAATGTTCAATGTGTGTTACCTGGTAGGATTTAGCAAAGTACACTGTCCAATCAAAGCATTCACACATACACATGCTCGACAATGGCTCCTCCCTGATAGCTGGGGAGTTCTAGCCAAGCCACAAACAGCTGCTCCTTCTGGGGATGTGACAGCATGTGGAACAAAATGGGCATATAGGAAATCATTTAACACTTCTAATTATTTGAGTTGCCATGTTTTATTCACTATTTTATAAATGGGTTCAAAGCTTCTTTTCAAATGAGTAGTAATTCCTAAGACTTACCACTTTGGAGGGAGTTTGTGCCCTGTATGGCTGGTCCTAGATGAAAGTCATTTTAGAAAGGAGCCACTTGAAGAATCCCCATGTGATCCTGTGGTGGGATCAGTTGCTGTGGAGAATATGTTGTTTGTAACGCCAGGATTGTGGGTTCAATGTGGTGGGAAAATGGATCTACTCACTACTGGAAGTATTCGCTGAATAAGAGCATCTGGTCAATGAATAGAATTGTAAAAAACATTTATCCACAGAAAGCTAGAGAGATAGGAATTTGAAGTGGACTGGTCCGTATTTATGTGTATTTATGTGAGACTAACTAAATTGGCTTGCTTCCAACAATAAATAAACAAAAACATCTTAAATAATATCAAATTGACCATGAGCAGTTTAGAATAGCAGGCAGGCCCCCGAGGAACAGAAAATAAAGATTAGATAGAAAACAAAGCTGACACCTCCTCACCGCCTCTTGGTGTCTTCATACTGTCAACCTGGTCCTAGTTAGTATTACTATTAGAATAGACAATCTACTTTTTTATTACAGGAGATTGGTACGCTATATCTAACCTGCTGTGTTTTAACTCATAACAGTTGAAGTCGGAAGTCTACATACACACTTAGAGTTGGAGTCATTAAAACTCGTTTTTCAACCATTCCACAAATTTCTCTGTTAACAAACTATAGTTTTGGCAAGTCGGTTAGGACATCTACTTTGTCCAGTGACACAAGTCATTTTTCCAACAATTGTTTACAGACCAGATGATTTCATTTATAATTCACTGTATCCCACAATTCCAGTGGGTCAGAAGTTAACGTACACTCAAGTTGACTGTGCCTTTAAACAGCTTGGAAAATTCCAGAAAATGATGTCATGGCTTTAGAAAGCTTCTGATAGGCTAATCTGGCATAATTCTGAGTCAATTGGAGGTGTACCTGTGTATGTGTTTCAAGGCCTACCTTCAAATTCAAGTGCCTCTTCCCAAACACCTCCCCATTATTGATTAAGGGGACCTTATAGGTTAACATGTTTTTTCTGCAGGCCTTATAATAAGATACTGTTGCTATGTGTCTAAAAACTCTCTGCCACTACACTCGTTGCACAAGCCATCTATATTAGTCTTTGTGGTTAAGCCCTGGCTGTTGCGAGAGTGTGCTTGCAGGCTAGGTCTGAGTCAGACTGAAACTAGATAAAGAGAAGTAACCACACCTCTGGTTTTGATATTGTGATCTTCCTGAGACAGTGGACAATTCCTAATAAATTCAGATTTGGTATCGGCGTTGAAAATCATAATCAGTCGACCCTACAGACTGTGTCCCTGCTATAAAAGGGAACAGGAGGACACTGAGCATTAGGACACTGCCTCAAAAGGCCTACCTGGCCTGATGACTCCTTGATGTCCCCAGTCCACCTGGCCGTGCTGCTTCTACAGTTTCAACTGTTTCTGCCTGTTTTATGATTATAAAAAAATCTTGTCCATGTTCTGTTATAATCACCCGGCACAGCCAGAAGAGGATTTTGGGCCACCCCTCACAGCCTGGTTCCTCTCTAAGTTTCTTCCTAGGTTCTGGCCTTTCTAGGAGTTTTTCCTAATCACTGTGTGCTTTTTACACCTGCATTGCTTGCTGTTTGGGGTTTTAGGCTGGGTTTCTGTACAGCGCTCTGTGACATCAGCTGATGTAAGAAGGGCTTCTTATAAATACATTTGATTTGATAGAGTAGGGGTGTTGGGGGTGTCACTTGCCTTAGTAGTCCTCTAACACACAGCACAGACAGAACACTGGAAACAGTATGAGTGTGTGAACTGGGTCTGAATCAAAGTGAAGAGGAGTGCTCCTCTGATTTCCTTCCCCCACTCTCCCTTCAAAGCCTGAGCTGGGCAAAATATGTCATCATTAATGTCAGATGATGGAGATGATGTCATCATTAGAATAATGAGGGGTTGTTGCCCAGGCAACTGCCTCCTTATGACAAACCATGTTGCTAGACACTGGCAGAGAGAGTGTAAAAAGTGCAGGGTCTTTGATGAAGATGATGAGGAGTGTAAATTGGAATGGGTTTGTAGAGAACAGAAATGAATGACATCATGGAACTGGACCAAATGTAAATGGAACTTTGACCTGTTCCATGTAGAGAACTCCAGAGGGACAAAGGCAAATATATTCTGTTAAGATATATATAAACATTCCATATAGAATAGTCAAATATATTGTTAACATGGTTCTGTATTGAATACAAAAAGTGAAATGAGTGGACCTTTTTGTCCATTATAGAAATGTAGGAGGCCCATCACTCTAATACAGTAACCTCCCTCCTCTGACATTGAGCGTTGTTCTGGTCCTCATGCATGTTAATGTCTTAAAGAGTGAAGGAAAGTGACAGTTCTGCCTTTCAGTCTACTTGTGTCTCTGACTACTTCTAAATATGTATCAACCACAGAACTGACACTTACTAGCAGTTCCCACTCACTACCAGTCAGTTGACTCACTGTACAGACCTCACCCCTTCATTTCACTCTGTAAGTACTCTTGACAATATCTTGAAATATAGTTTTGGGTTATTTGTTTTTAGTCGTTATTCATATACTTGAGGATAATGTATCATTGTACTTCTTGTTATGTTTTGAGCTGTGTTTTGATTGTTACATCAGGGTCAGTATTCATAAAGTGTCTCAGTGTAGGAGTGTTGATCTACATAGGGATGAGATTATTAATCGGGTAAAAAACACATTTTGGAAGTGTGCTGCTCATTTGATGGCTACAATGGCGCAGGCCTTTACAGAGAATCTGCTTAAATACCAGCATCTCAAGGGCGCTTGGACAGCCTAAGGGAGGTCCAAGCAGGTGGCGCTGATATTTGTCAGTTCAGCTGTCATGGGCAGCCCAGCTGTTTGGAGAAGGAGGTGCTTTCTGTACCCTTGAGTGCCATGCATACAGGGACCTTTGAAATGTACAATTTGATTGGTGGTTTAAAAACGTATTTACAATGTGTGTGTGACAGTGGATTTAGCTGAGGGCCCTTGAGGTCCAGACTGGTAGGGAGTAGGGTTTTACAACGTTTCTACATCCATAACAAGCAGATCTCTAGACAGATCTCTAATACATGGGCCTTATGTGCCTTCCCTACAGATGCTTTCTCTATATATGTAAGCGTGCGTGTGTGTTTGTGTGTGTGTGCATGCGTGTGTCTGTGTGTGTGTTTGTGTGTGAAAGTCATTTGCTGTTTAGTCTCACAGCTTAGGGATATGAGCCATCATTGAACCTAGTGATCAGTCCACCACAGAAACTGGACTGGATAGAACAACCACAGAACCTGGAGAGAAGAGATCCGCCACAGAACCTGGAGAGAAGAGATCGAGAAGAGAACCGCCACAGAACCTGGAGAGAAGAGAACCGCCACAGAACCTGGAGAGAAGAGAACCGCCACAGAACCTGGAGAGAAGAGAACCGCCACAGAACCTGGAGAGAAGAGAACCGCCACAGAACCTGGAGAGAAGAGAACCGCCACAGAACCTGGAGAGAAGAGAACCGCCACAGAACCTGGAGAGAAGAGAACCACCACAGAACCTGGACTGAAGAGAACCACCACAGAACCTGGACTGAAGAGAACCACCACAGGACCTGGACTAAAGAGAACCACCACAGAACCTGGACTAAAGAGAACCACCACAGAACATTTACTGAAGAGAACCACCACAGGGCATGGACTAAAGAGCTATGTCACCAAACCAAAGCTAGGCCTTACACCTCTATTCTCTTGCTAACATACTGCCATCATATCTAGAAGGTTCACCTAAATTACAAAATGAGACGCTGGTTTCTTACCCTGTTAGCAGTCTATGGACATGGTATGACAGCAGTCCATGCTTTGGTTTAGTTTCCCCTGGCACTCTTTCCACTTGCTAATGTTTTAGCATTTGTGGCACAAATACCAATCAAATCATGCGACTTATATTAGCCTTTTTCACACATCATGTTGAAATCATCATAATAGTGTCAATTTTTTTGTTACAAATTGTCACGATCTTCATAACGGACAGACTAAGGCGCAGCGATGCTTCCAGTATACATTTTTATTTATGAACGATACTGGGAAAACAACAAAATGCCACACTAACGCCGATCGTAAAGTTGACAAAACACAATGCTATGTACAAACAATAACCCACAAACCTAAATGAAAACCCCAAACATATATATGGTTCCCAATTAGAGACAACGACACACAGCTGCCTCTAATTGGGAACCATTACCCCAACATAGAAATAGAACACCTAGAACATAAAAACCCTACACCAAAACCAAAGCAAAAACATGCCAGCCTGTCTTTTCAGGCCTGGACGTGACACAAATGCTATAATTTCATGTAAATGTGGGAGTGCTCGACATTGCAGCCAACTTTATAGGCGATTCGAGATCTACAAATCGCCTTGCATGATGAATAACTACTCAATATTATTTATAGATCAGTCAGTCAGTAACAATTTACTCCATGATGCATCACACTGTATGTGTGACTGAGGAAGGAAGCCCTCTCTGCATCAGTTTCTTGGTCCTTGACATAGATTTGATAGAGGGTCCGTCTATGCATCTGTGTCATGGTAGCGTCTGTAACAGAATGGGAAGTGCCATTGAGGGCTATCTCCATTTTAAAGTAGGTAATGTCTTCTTCTTCAACTTCCATAAGTTTAATGATAGTCGTAAACCAACTGAAAGGGTGTATTCAATGGCTTTAGCCATGCTATAACATGCTTTGAAGCAAGTGTGTCCTCTATTAACTCTTTAGGCATCATCAGCAGTGGTGACGGTTCTGGAGAGTCTGGCGTGCCTAAAGTAAAATGCCTGCCACTCAGGCCCAGAAACTAGGATATGCACATAATTAGTACTATTGGATAGGAAACACTCTGAAGTTTCTAAAACTGTTAAAATAATGTCTGTGAGTATAACAGAACTGATATAGCAGGTGAAAACCCAAGGAATTTCTGTCCAGAAAATTTCTTTTGTGACATTTCCTCAGTTTGATAGGCTTCCTATTCAAATCCATGTAAAATAGCTCCCAGATTGCAGTACCTATGGCTTCCACTACATGTCAACAGTCTTTAGACAGTGTTTTTGGCTTTATCATTGAACAGAACCTAATAGAAGAAGAATTGGTGAAAGAACCACGGATGTCAATAACTTTTCCTGGCACGAGACCGTGAGCGCTCCTCTTAATTTTCCTTTTATATCGCTTAGGATATCATCCATGTAAAATATAATCGTTACCTAAGGATGCATTATAAATGATGTTTGATTTGGTATAATTTGAACGCTTTCTCTTCCCTGTACAACGGGCGACTCGACGGTGGATTTTCTGAACATAAAGCGCCAACCAAACTGAGATTTATGGATATAATAAATTACTTTTTCTAACAAAAGAACCATGGATTGTCTTGGTTGGACACTCTGGGATGCCCTCAGCAGAAGTGATTTATTTTAGCTCTTATATGTGTTTTGTGTGACCCGCTGGATATGAATTTATGCTAATGCATAAATATGAGAGGTGCTATCCTCAAACAATCAAATGTTGTGCTTTCGCCGTAAAGCCTTTTGAGATCTGACAACGCTTGTGATATTGCCAAGACTCAGAGCTTTTGATGACTATGCAACACTTGTATATTGATGAATGTTTAATAATTCAACTTTTGGATTTTGAATTTGGCGCCTACATTTCACGGGTAGTGGTATGGGAACTGGGGCACTAGCGCCCGGACATTATCCCTAAGAGGTTTTAATTTATCAGGAAGGACAGTTCTGCATCAGCTACTTGTGTTCTGACTGCATTAATAATGTGTCAACACTTACTTCTTGTTTTCACTCACTACCAGTAAGTTGACTCACTGTACAAGACCTCTCTCCTACACTTCACTCTGTAAGTACTCTTGACAATATCTTAAAGTATAGTTTTGGGTTATTTGTTTTTAGTCAGCAAGTCATATACTTGAGGGTAATGTATCATTTACTTATTGTTATGTTTTGAGCTGTGCTTTGGTTGTTGCATCAGGACCAGTACTCATAAAGTGTCTCACCTCAGCGTAGGTGATGCAGTGGATATAGCTGAGGGCCCTTCAGGACCAGACTGATAGGGAGTAGGGCTGACATCTATACTGTGTATGATGTGTGTTTTAACTTTTCTACATCCATAACAACCAGCTCTCTAAACTTTGATACAGACTCCATGGGCCTTGTGGGCCTTCACTACAGATGCACTCTGTGTGTGTGTGTGAGTGTGAGAGAGTCACTTGCTGTTTAGCCTCACAGCTTGGGGATAGGAGCTATCATTGAACCTGGTGGTCTGTCCTTAGGCTGCTGTACAGCTTGGACGGACCGTAGAGATCTGTTCAATAAGTGATTGTTGTTGTTGTTGTTGTTGTTGTTGATGACGATGATGATGATGATGATGATGATGATGATGATGATGATGATGATGATTATGTAGTTATTCACCAACTATAGAGTGAGTTGTTGTTTATGTTTCTAAGACTGCAGGGTGGGAGATGCAAACAATGGCCTTGAGAACAGCAGGAGGTGTGTTGGTTGTCTTTCTCTGGTCTGTGACAGGTATGGTCCCATAACTGTTTTTCAGTACAAACATGTCTAAAAGGTTAAGAGTCATAATGTTATCTCTGTTGTTCTGTTTGGCATATCTACTTCACTTGATATAGTTGTCTTTCACTCCTCATTGAGAGATGCTTATCTGTGGTTTCCATTCACACCTAACTCAGCAACTATGGCAACAATACTGTTAGTGAGTGCCATTTTTGCTTATTTTTCATTAAGTAAATGTTGTGTTGTGTGACTGTGTTTCAGTTGTACTGGGGCAGAATGGCTGGAGTGTGACTTACACCACTCAGAGTATCTGTGCCTTGAAGGGGTCAACAGTGGAGCTGACCTGCTCTACACATATCCCAGTGGTCATAAAGTCACATCAACCTTCTGGTTCACTAAAATGGAGACTGGGTGTAGAACCTGGAGATCTAGGTCAGGACCCAGAGTATGCAGGTCGTCTGGAGTATCATGGGGATAAGAAGAAAGACTGTACCCTGAGGATCACAGACCTGAGAGAGAGTGACTCAGCTACATACAGGTTCAGATTTGTAACAGATCAGGAAGGAAGGACATATACTGGCAAACTTGGAGTGACTTTGTCTGTCACAGGTAAAGTAAAAAGTGCTATTATGTTCAATTACAATTAGTTCTGGAAAATTGTTGTGGTGTTTATGTATGATATTCTGCATAACATCACTCTATCACTCTAATACGTCTTTGAATTAGAGTGATAAGTCACTGATAAAGGGATTTACAGTGATATTGTTTTTTCTCCAGGTCTTCAGGTGAAGGTGACTGGTGGACATCAGGATAAGACACTGACCTGTAGCACCACCTGTACTCTGACTGACAACCCCACCCTACATCTGGTACAAGAACGGACAACATCTAGATGAGAGCACTCCTCCCCTTAACAAAGACCCAGTCTCCAGTAACTCCATTGATGGTTACTCCTGTGCTGTAAAAGGCCAGGAGGATCTCTACTCTCCTGCAGTGTGTGAGTGTGAATTTAATACATTATACTGTGTGTTGGTTTCACTTTGTCATTTGGAGAACTTTTAGCATTTCTAGAAAGAACTGAGAATAGAATCCAGTTGACCTCTTGTTATGTCACTGTGTTTCAGGTGTTCAGGTCAGGACTGGGCAACAGAGTGACTTACACCAAGAGGAGAATCTGTGTCTTGAAGGGGTCAACAGTGGACATATCCTGTACTTATGTTGGTTATTATTCCACCACATCAACATTCTGGTTTAGAAGTGATAAGTCTGATCCTGAGGACCTAACCAGAGACCCAGGGTATGCAGATCGTGTTCAGTACCCTGACAAAGAGATAAGGAGATATAAAGGTCCCTCCATCCTGAGAATCACAGACCTGAGAGAGGAGGACTCCAGCTGAGTATCGCTTCACTTTTAAAACAGACAACTTAGAATGGGGGCATAGTTTCCCAGGAACAACTCTGTCTGTCACAGGTAATACTGCACTTACAGTGATTGATACCACTGTAAATCATATTGAATTACAGGAGAAAATAAATTGACCATCCTTGTTAACACACAGAGGTGTTTGTGGTATTAAACATATCATTTCAGACTTGCAGGTCAAAGTGACTCCTGCTGCAAAGGGACAGAGGACACTGACCTGTAGCACCACCTGTACTCTGACTGACAACCCCAACCCCACCTACATCTGGTATAAGAATGGACAACGCCTAGATGAGCCCACTTCCCGGCAATACTCAGTTAATAGTTATTATTCAGACAGTTACTCCTGTGCTGTAAAAGGCCATGAGGATCACCACTCTCCTGCAGTGTGTGAGTATGAATGAAACTAGTATTTTATGTAGTATCATTTAAAACTAATAAGAAAAGTATTACTTTCTCTATTAATATTCTTAACTATATACATGTACATGTATGTCAATATATATTTTTTTATTCAAAATTAACCTGTCCAATACATCTAAAACACTTGAAAATAGTTTCATTACCGTTTCAGGAATTGATCAGCTACATTGTGTTTCAGGTGTTCGGGGTGAGAGTTGTATGAATGTAACTTACACCCATCAGAGTATCTGTGCTTTGAAAGGGTCAACAGTGGACATATCATGCTTTTACACACATCCAGGTAAGCATAACGTCACAGAAGTCTCCTGGTTCAGCAAATGGGAGACTGGAGTAACTAAGGATCTGAGCCTGAACCCAGAGTATGCAGATCGGGTGGAATACCATCGGCAAACAGAAAAGGACTCCACCCTGAGAATCACAGACCTGAGAGAGAGTGACTCAAACTGAGTACAAGTTCAGATTTACAACTGATAAGGCAAGATGGGGTACAGCTTCCATGGAACAACTCTGACTGTCACCGTAACACTGCATAGCATTTTATACAGTTTTGAAGAGTCATGATGTTAATAATTAACTCTCACCAAATCTGAACCATGTACTCTTTTTTGCTGTCCTTTAATTCAAGGTTCTCAGGTGGAGGTGACTCCTAAACAGTTTTCAGAGTATAAGACACTGACCTGTAGCACCACCTGTATTCTGACTGGTAACCCCACCTACATCTGGTACAAGAACGGACAACATCTAGATGAGAGCACCTCCCCAGTACAAAGACTCCAGTCTCCAGTAACTATGAAGACAGTTACTCCTGTGCTGTAAAAGGCTATGAGGATCTCCACTCTCCTGCAGTTTGTGAGTGTTTATTTAAGGAACAGATCGAAATTTACTGGGGGTTCAAATATTTTCACATGACCCTCCTTGTACTGTAAAAATAAATTGAACACCCTCCCCTCATAGACTTAACTCAAAAGAATGTTTACAACCACAAATAACAATAACTGTAGCGACTGTGTATTTATAAACAGGGAATATCGACTTTGCCACTTCAGCATGCTTTGTGGCATGGTCGATGCCACGTAGGGCTACGAGCCAGACATTTGAGGGTTCGCGACCATCACAGACAAGTTCGCCCTGCCTGCCTGTTCCATTACACTACGATCATATACAAAATATATGCAACAAATATTCCACATACAGGTTTCTGTGCCAATGCACCACACAACCAATAAACAAAGCATACCAACTTCGGGCACTTCAATATCATGGTTTATGCTCAAAACCACGTTAAATAGACAATGTAAATCTGGACAAACAGAGAATACATCACTCCCTACCTTGTAGGCCTACCCAGTATTGAAGGCTTGGCTTGACAATCTCTGAATGTCATAAAAGTTGTTGTTTTGTAACAGATGTCTCTTTCCATTCATCAATATGCTGCCGCACAGTTTGGTTTGATTGATTTTATTTGGCAGTAAAAATATATTTTTAGGTGGCCAGGATTGCACAATAAAGTCAGGAATTGTGTCCATTGTGGTCCTTATTGTTTACATAAATACATATATGTCACGACTTCCACCGAAGTCGCCTCCTCTCCTTGTTCGGCGAAGCGTCAAGCGGTCGACGCCACCGCTTTCTAGCCATCGCCGCTCAGCTGTTATTTTGTTGTAATTGCTTTTGTCTTGTTCACCCGCACCTGGTTTGTTTTCCAGTGATTGCGGCGTGTATTTATTTCCGGTGAATATGTTTTGTTGTTGTGTGGAATTGTTCTTTGTTACATGCGTAATTAGTGCAGGCTCATTTTTCTCCGGGTAACGTTTGTTGTCCCGTGTTTGTATTTTGTATTCACCTGGACTGTATTTATGTCGTGGCGCTAGACACTCATTTTGTGGCCTAGAATATTGACGCCAAGTTGTTTATGCGTTCCTTCTTTGTTTGTTTGTGCCATTAAAGTGTGCGCTTTTACGACACGCTCCGCCTCTCCTGCACCTGATTTCACCCCAGTAGCGCACATCGTGACAATATACAATTACACTGAACAAAAAATATAAATGCAAACAACTTCAACAATTTTACTGAGTTACATTTCATATAAGGAAATCAGTCAATTAAAAATAAGTAAATTAGTGCCTAATCTATTGAAATCACATGACTGGACAGGGTTGCAGCCATGGGTGGGCTTTGGAGGGCATAGGCCCACCCACTGGGGAGCCAGGCCAACCCACTGGGGGAGCCAGACCCAGCCAATCAGACTGAGGTTTTCCTAACAAAGGGCTTTATTACAGACATAAATACTCCTCAGTTTCATCAGCTGTCTGGGTGGCTTGGTCTCAGATGATCCCGCAGGTGAAGAAGCTGGATGTGGAGGTCCTGGGTGTCTTTTGCTAGGTTTTTCATCCAATTGGCAACATTCATGCATTTTGTAAGACCTTCATAAAACAATATGCCTTTTCAGAGTTTCCCTCAGGAACATTTGGTGCCGGACAACATGACAAGGAAGATTTAAATTTACCAGACATTTGAGAAATGTTATGGATGTTGGACTAATGAGCCACACTCACATATCCTTAAAAACAGCCTATAACAAAATGACAAAAACATTACTCCTTGTGTTTTGATGTGTAGCTACTTTCCTAAAACAATAATTGTAAGATGGCTACTGCGTCTGCTATACAGATACAGTGAGGGAAAAAAATATTTGATCCCCTGCTGATTTTGTATGTTTGCCCACTGACAAAGAAATTATCAGTCTATAATTTTAATGGTAGGTTTATTTGAACAGTGAGAGACAGAATAACAACAAAAGAATCCAGAAAAACGCATGTGAAAATGTTATAAAATGATAAATAATGTTATGTCACTTGTTATGTCACTGTGTTTCAGGTCTTCAGGATCAGAGCTGCAGCAGAGTGACTTACACCAAGAGTGAGAATCTGTGTCTTGAAGGGGACCACAGTGGACATATCCTGTACTTATGTTGGTTATTATTATTACACCACATCATCATTCTGGTTTAGAAGTGATAAGTCGACCCCTGAAGACCCAACCACAGACCCAGGGTATGCAGGTCGTGTGGAGTACACTGGAACATACAAAGCTCCCTTCACTCCTGAGAATCTCAGATCTGAGAGAGGAGGACTCAGCTGAGTATCGCTTCACTTTTAAAACACACAACTTTGAATGGGGGCATAGTTTCCCAGGAACAACTCTGTCTGTCACAGGTAATACTACACTGTATGATACAACTGTATATCATATTGAATTACAGGAGCAAACCAATGAACCATCCTGTTAACACAGAGGTGTATGTGGTTTTATACATATTGTTTCAGGTCTGCAGGTGAAGGTGACTCCTGCTGCAGGAGGGACAGAAGACACTGGCCTGTAGCACCACCTGTACTCTGACTGACAACCCCAACCCCACCTACATCTGGTATAAGAACGGAAAACGTCTTGATGAGTCCACTTCCCAACAATACTCTAGTAATACCCTAGTAGTGTTGGGTCATTCTGTAGACAGTTACTCCTGTGCTGTAGAACACCATGAGGACCTCCACTCTCCTGCAGTGTGTGAGTATGAATTAAACTACTGTTCTGCTTAGAAAGCATCAGTCATTTAATATCAATGAGAAGGGTATTACTGCTTTTTCTATAAATATTCATCATTACATAGAAATTACACACGTCTTGGATGTATGCATGTCTATATTTAGAATTTTCAGTACTCCTCAAACACTTGAAGAATAGTTTAGTAGACACTCCAGTCCTAAAGTATCTCTAAATGTATTATTGATCATGTTGTGTGTAAGTGGTAGTTCTAGATAGTTCTTTGACTTTAGATATCATTTAGTTTTGACATGAGGTCATTTGAGGTAGTATACTACAGTCCTAACCCTCTGACAAATTCTGCTTTACTAGATGCTCCAAAGAACACCTCAGCAACAGTCAGTCCCTCTGGTGGACCATTGTGGAGGGCAGTTCAGTGACTCTGACCTGCAGCAGTGAAGCCAACCCACCAGTGGACAACACACCTGGTACAAGAAGAACGTAACCTCACCAAAAGCATCAGGGACAGAGTTACAGCATCACTAACATCATCTCTGAGGACAGTGGAGAATACTACTGTGAGGCTGAGAATACACATAGCATCTAAGAACTCTACAACTCTGATGATCATTGTAGCAGGTAAAGTTTCATCTTTAATACCTCAATACAAATGTACTTTTCAAGATATATCTTAATAATTAGACTTTAGATTATTACACTTTTGTTTATAACTACAGGTTGGCTTATAAAATCCCCAAGTATTAACAAGTATTACATTAATATTCTATATTATTGTTGTAATAATATTCAGTTCATTAGAACATGCTGTGTACTCATATCATCCATATTTTATTATAGGGATACAGACCTCCATTATGACTGCAGCTGTAGGAATCACAGTGGTTGTTCTGGTTCTCATCCTCTGTTTCTCTGGCTTCATGTGGTTCAGGTCAGTTTTTTTGTTGTTTATTATTTCACTTTAGAAGATTAATTAATTAATTAATTCATTCATTTGTTTACAAAACAGGAAGAAAGCTTCCAAATCCACCTCCGACACAAGGGACACAGCAGATGATGGACAGGTGAGTCTGTTGGAATCAGAAGATGATTGTGTATGCTTTGTGGAACATTTCCACTCCTCATGTTGTCTGTTCTCTCTCTCCATCAGGGAGACTCTAGTCCCATGTATGACAACGTCTCAAGCATGGCCGTGACCTCTACTGCAGCACAGACAGCAGCCACAGACGACCAGGATGATGTTCACTACGCCAGCGTCCACTTCCCTCACTCCAAAAGCCAGGAAGTCCCTATATACTCCCCCGTCCAACTGCCTCAGCCCCAGAAACAGGATGAGGATGTCCAGTACGCAGCTCTGAAATTCAACCTTTCCAGTGCTGCCACCTGGTGAGCATATATTCTGCATTAAGGTCATTCATATGCTGCAGTTTCTATTGTAGGAGATGATCAATAAGCAAAACAGCTGACCCTTAGTGACCACTATGAACCCAAACTATGAACCCAACAATGGACATCTCAGGACAATTACTATGACATGTCTATAATGAGGAGTGATGTGATGATGGTTTTGAGGAACTGTTCTTTCTGTTCCAAATGGCACCCTATTCCCTATTTAGTGCACTACTTTAGACACTACTTTCATTTTTGTTTCTCTCTCTTCAGACCCGTAGCAGCACAAGCAGCTGAGGAGGACTCCTCTGTTCTCTACAGTACAGCCAACAAACCCTGAACCAAGAAGACCTGAACACAACAAACCCAGAACCAAGAAGACTCCAACACAACACTCAAGCACTCCGCAATGCGTTGTGCATTAATAAAGCCCTTAGTCAGAGTATATTGGCCATATACCACACCTCCTCTGGCCTTCTTGCTTAAGTTTATAATAGCAATAAGGCACTTCAGGGCTTGTGGTATATGGCCAATATACTGTACCACAGATTATTTTAAACTGGTTAACAAATATAAATAGAACAGTAAACAAGTTCTTTCTACATCATACCCGTGGTATATTGTCTGATATACAGTATAGACTTCTGAAATGCTGTTTCAGCCAATCAGCATCCAGGAACCAAACTACCCAGTTTCTAATAGTATATATAGTATATGCCATGTAGTAGACACTTTATCCAAATTCCCTGTCATTAGTCATGTTTGAATACATTTTTCGTATGGGAAGTCCCAGCAGGAATGGAACCCATGCGCCATGTTCTACCAACTGAGCCACAGGACTACTCTATTCAAACTTAGAGTAGGAGTTCTGATCTAGGGTCAGTTATGACTTTGAAACAATGATGAATAAGAAATGGTTTTAGAAAATGTAGCAAATGTATAAATACAAAACAACTGCAATATCACATTACATAAATATTCAGACTCCTTTAATCAGTACTTTGTAGAAGCCACCTATGGCAGCGATTACAGCCCTCAAGTCTACTTCTGGGTATGACGCTACAAGCTTGGCACACCTGTATTAGGGAGTTTCTCCCATTCTTATCTGCAGATCCTCTCAAGCTTGGTCATGTTGGATCGGGAGCGTCGCTGCACGGATATTTTCAGGTCTCTCCAGAGATGTTCGATCAGGTTCAAGCCCGGCTCTGGCTGGGACACTCAAGGACATTCAGAGATTACTCCCGAATACACTCCTGCGATGTCTTGGCTGTGTCCTTAGAGTCCTTGTCCTATTGGAACGTTTGCCCCAGTCTGAGGTCCTGGAGCCCTCTGGAGCTGGTTTTCATCAAGGATCTCCGTTCATCTTTCCCTCTGATCCTGACTCCCAGTCCCTGCCACTGAAAAACATCCCCACAGCCTGATTCTGCCACCACCATGCTTCACCGTAAGGATGGTGCCAGGTTTCCTCCAGACGTGACGCTTGGCATTCAGGCCAAAGAGTTCAAACTTGGTTTCATCATACAAAATAATCTTGTTTCTCATAGTCTGAGAGTCTTTAGGTGCCTTTGGCAAACTCAAGCAGGCTTTCATGTGCCATTTACTGAGGAGGGCTTCCGCCTGGCCACTCTACCATAAAGGCCTGATTGGTGGAGTGCTGCACAGATGGCTATCCTTGGAAGGCTCTCCCATCTTCACAGAGGAACTCTGGAGCTCTGTCAGAGTGACCATCGGGTTCTTGGTCACCTCGCTGACCAAGGTCCTTCTCCCCGATTGATCAGTTTGACCGGGCGGCCAGCTCTCTAGGAAGAGTCTTGGTGGATCCAAACTTCTTCTATTTAAGAATGATGGAGGCCACTGTGTTCTTGGACCTTCAAAATGCAGAAATGTTTTGGTTCCCTTCCCAGATCTGTCCCTCAGCACAATTCTGTCTCAGAGTTCTAGAGACAATTCCTTCGACTTCATGATTTTTGCTCTGACATGCACAGTCAACTGTGGGACCATATATAGATATATGTGTGCCTTCCCAAATCATGCCCAATTAGTTGAACTTACCACAGGTGGACTCCAATCAAGTTGTAGAAACATCTCAAAGATGATTCATAGAAACAGGATGCAGCAGAGTTCAATTTCAAGTCTCAAAGCAAAAAGGTATGAATACTTATTTCTGTTTTTTATTTTTATTACATTTGCAAACCTTTCTAAAAACCTGTTTTTCCTTTGTCATTGTGGGATAGTGTGGTAGATTGAGGATTTATTTTTATTTAATCTATTTTGAGACTGTAACGTAACAGAAATTTTAAAAGGTCAAGGGTCTGAATACTTTCCGAATGCATTGTATATAATTATATATTGTTTTATGTTATGTTTCTGAAACAATCATCAACCTTGTGAGACTTTTGCCTCAACTTCCAGGAAAGTGTTCCTGCTTGAAGCAACGCTTAACGCTTTTATCAAATCTTTTGTTTTGGTAAACTGTTGTAAAAAAATGTAATATACTTTTAAGAATAAACTTCATTGTCATTGTTTTTACCTTGTTATAACAGTATATTTAGTGGAGAGAAAATGGAAAGCTTTCAAAATCACACCTCTTGTAATATACAGTAACTACAAATAATACAATTACATTGGTTTGGAGAGCAATAGTGGTTCATTCACCTTCAGCATCATCATCATCATGTCTCTGTACAGAATATGCACTGACACTTTCAGAAGGAGTAACGCCCAGCACCTAGACACACAACCAGTTACATTAAATATTATTTATTGTCATTTTTAAAACACACAGACACAATATGACATATCATGGATGTTTTGGAGTGGAGGGTAGTCTAGTCAGCGATGGCATTCCATTCCAGAACAGAGATGGAACATTCTGGAATGTTGGACGATTGATAATAATCCATCTCACAGTTAACAAGTTCAAACCAGGCAGTGAGATTATTGCCTGATATAAGAATAACAGTCCACCATTTTGTCCAACTAGTAGTTAGAGAATAGATTACATCACTGTTTAGTGAGAATGTGATGTCATATAGAATGAGTGCTATGGTCTCCAACATGGCGTGGGTCTTGACCCCCTAACTGTTGACCGGCCTTCCCAGGTAGGTTCTCTCTCTTTGGGGACAGAGAGGGCCTAGGAGTGGAGGGGAGAGTGGAGATCCCATGGAGAGATCCCTTTACGCCCCTGACAGCACGACTGAGTGTTTTTGGGACAGAGCTTGGGGCAGGGGCAGTGGGGGTAAATATGTGTGTCCTGTCTGTTAGGCCACACTCACAGGGAGTGTCACTAAATGACACTGTCGAACAGATGCATGGACTGCCTGATGTTCTAATCCTGGACGGGAGGCAGGAAGGGACAAAAAGCACAAAGGATAGGGAAGCAGTTGTAGAGAAGGTTTAAAACAGTAGAATTACAGGTGAAGCAGGTTTAAAGTACCTGTCCAAAGAACATTTTAAAACCTGATATTAAAGTACATATTATACACTACATTATGTATGTACACACACATTAAATTAGCCTGTTATTCATATATAGTCGAATGTAGCCTTTTATCCATATATAGTCTAATGTAGCCTGTTATCCATATATAGTCGAATGTAGCCTTTTATCCATATATAGTCTAATGTAGCCTGTTATCCATATATAGTCTAATGTAGCATGTTATCCATATATAGTCTAATGTAGCCTGTTATCCATATATAGTCTAATGTAGCCTGTTATCCATATATAGTCTAATGTAGCCTGTTATCCATATATAGTCTAATGTAGCCTGTTATCCAGAGAGGGCCATGCAGCAGGTTTTGAAGCTGGATCAGGACTGTGAGGAGGCCTCCACTGAGCTCTTTGTCTGTTCAGTGGACTAATGCATGTCTGTTCAGTGGCTCTAATGCATGTCTGTTCAGTGGACTAAAACAATTGAAGTTGACAACAAAGTGACAATATGAGGAGTACAGAACGATTGTTTGAAAGCATCAATGTAAAATGACAATCTGTCTGTATCCTCTCAGCATGTGGGGGAGCTGGGTGTACAAATTACTTACTGTTTTATTATGTCAATCAGTTGTATTAATTCATAATAAAATACAGTTTTATCAAATCATATGCAGTGTCATTATTCAGAAAGGCTATGTATAACGGTGTTAGAAAAACAAAATACAGTTTTAGCAACACGTTTGGGGAATGAACACCACCCCACCAGAACTAGTGTTTCTCCAACCTCTCAGGAGGGACCATCTATCCACTCTCCATATTGTAGCCACCAATGAAGAAATACAAGTAGCCTATAACATATAAGACAGACATCTCTTGTAAAGTCCCTCTCTCCTCATGAAGATGTTCACACCTTTCTTAAAGCCCTTCACCGTGTTGGTTGCCAGGAAGCGGCCTCATGAAGACAGGAAGCCAGCTCTGCAGCACCTTTCAGCCCCTCAGTACATCTAGTTGCTGTCAACCAAAGAACTCACACCATTCTGTTTCATTCTCTTCTTGGACAGTAAGCTCACCTCCCTCTCTCTCTCTCCTCAATAATAATGTAAGTACGGCTGGATGATGTCTATCTTTTCATTATTATTTGTTTCTAGTCATTAAACTTATTTTCCACATATTTTCATGGCATGGGGTTTTTCATTGACAGACATGTATTTGTTTGGAAGCTATCACTAGGTTCTTTTCATTTCAGAGAAACAAAAGGAGATATATCCGCCTCACTCAGAGAAAACAAAAGTAACAACGCAAGGTTTTACACAGTTAAATCTGGCAAATAATTACACACATGAAGGTACCCATAAGTAATAATTTCTGATGAAAACACACATTACTGGAAATAAACTTCACATTGTGACATTTTAGATTTTATTAAACCATGTCATAAATAAACATGCTGAAATATCACACACAAGCAGGTACTCACACACCTTTTGACAAGACTCAGAAATGCCTCAATGTGACCACACCATCTTTGTTCTAGTCCATTTTCTAACAGAGAAACAGTTGAATATGCAGCCCTTTCTCCTCCCGAGGGTGTCTCAGGAGGAGTGGGATATGCCAAAAACACATTTCCATTTCACACCACACACTGTACA
This sequence comes from Brachymystax lenok tsinlingensis, assembly GCA_030435695.1. Classification (NCBI taxonomy): domain Eukaryota; kingdom Metazoa; phylum Chordata; class Actinopteri; order Salmoniformes; family Salmonidae; genus Brachymystax; species Brachymystax lenok. Next base: position 32,423,018 of record CM059812.1, on the reverse strand, counting down.
GGTTACACACTTACATCTAACCAGAAAAACATATGCACAACTTATTTGACCTTTTGGTCCTGGTTGTTCATAAGGTCTGAGTGCACCAATAAGGAGAAGGTTATGTCCAGGGGTCCTTTAAAACACTTTGTGGAAAACAAAGGACGTAGACGTATCTAACCCTGGGGCCTGATCCAATTAGAAACCGTGCTAAAGCATTTAAAAGGTCATTTCCAATTGAGCCGACACATGCTGTGTTTACCTTGAATGTGATCTCCACTTACGCAGTAACATTGCCTTTAAATAAACGTATTGTCTACAAGCACATTAGGATTGGAATAAAGGCCCACAGCGGATTTGGAAAATACAATGTTACGTTACAGCCTTATTCTAAAACGGATTACATAGTTCCTCCCCCCCTCAATCTACACATAATACCCATTAACGACAAAGCAAAAACAGGTTTTGAAATGTTTGCAAATGTATCAAAGAAAACACTGAAATATCACATTTCCATAAGTATTCAGACCTGTGGTTAGTTGTGTTACCTGGAATAAGTTGTCAACTTGCTCCTTGGGTGAATTGTTCTGCATACAGGGTAAGTACATGTTCCCATCATACTGTATCATAGATGGAGTGCATGATATCAGTCATCTCCTGGCACACACACACACACACACACACAGTCACACCAGGCCCATAGGGCTCTGGTCAAAAGTATTGCACTATAAAGGGATTAGGGTGCCATTTGAGACAGAGACAGTGTAACAGAATATGACATTGGCATGTTGTACTAATACAGACATCAGTTTGTAGCGGTATTGTTAGAGAGGTAAAGATAAAGGTTTTTATTTGGGCGCCAGACAGGTATTAACCCTGCCGAACTGGAAAGAGTAGGATAGATAGAGAACCACTAGCAGACATCAGCAGAAGAGACTGCCTATAGGGTAGCCTGTTGGCCAGATAGCCAGTGGAGAGAAAAGATGACGTCACAGCACAGGGTAACCCAACCAATAATAACTCATACAAGATTAATGGCAGAGCAATTCAAAGGCAACTTCCTAGAAACAATTGACCCAGTCATGAAACGCAGAGAATATGCAATATTCTGTTACCTCCAAAATCTTCTTGGCCAAATGTCAATAGTCCCTCACAAAATCAATACAGTTCAAAACAAACTCACGCCACCTCCCTTTAACTAAAATGTCCAACAGTCCTACGGTGCATTATTAGTTCACTGAAGACACTGAACATAAAAAGGAGCGCAGCACAAAGAGAACATATTCAGTGTAATGAACTGAAGAAGGAGATAGAAAGAGAGATGGGTTTAGCTGTTGCATCCAGGCTTGAACGTGCGACACAATCCTCGGTTGTTTGCTTGACAAAAGCTTGCAACAATGTTGCTAGTAATCGATTAGATCAGAGGATAGAATAGTCCAAACTCGTCAGGAGTAGCGCGACGACAAAGGCAACTTTCATAACTTCCGCAGAGTTGGAAAAACAAGTTCAAAAATGAACAGCAAACCGACGAAATCGAAAGAGCCGTCATTATTTCCTCCTGACTGACTGCTGCTGCGCTCTTAAAGTGGCAGTGAACGGTGAAGACTCCATGCAGGATTTCACTACAAGTGTTTGTGTGCTTAAATGTGAATTTGTCAAGCACTATCCAGTGTTGTTGTTCACTATTCTATCTGATTCATTTACAGTTTGTAATGTTGTTATTAGTCCAACATCATTGAGGACATTAATATTTGACGGCTGCAGTAATGTTGCTATGCCACTAGGCGGAGCTCTAGTCTAGAACACTGGAACCTTCAGTAGCACTTCGATGCAGCTGATGAGGAGTGTAAATTGAATGGGTTTGTAGAATAGAATGAAGGACATCATGGAACTGACCAAATGTAAATGGAACATTGACCTGTTCCATGAAGAACTCAGATGGGAAAGGCAACACATTCTAAGATATTATTTAACAATCGAAACACAAAGCCACAGATGTCTCAAGCTTATTGTAAACATGATTCTCTATTTAGTCAATAGAATACATTGGAAAATGTAAGCCCACTCCTCAAATGAACTAGATATGCAGTCTGTTGTACATGTTCTATTGAAATATAGTAACCAAGCTACCTGTGTCTTAACTACTTTAAATATGTATCAACCACAGAATTCACACTTACTGTCAGTTTCCATGCACTACCAGTAAGTTGACTCATTGTACAAGACCTCTCCCCTTCACTTCACTCTGTAAGTACTCTTGACAATATCTTGAAATATAGTTGATGGTTATTTGTATTTAGTCATAAGTCATATACTTGAGGGTAATGTATAATTTTACTTCTTAATATGTTTTGAGCTGTGTTTTGATTGTTACGTCAGAGCCAGTATTGATAAAGTGTCTCATTGCCCCCAGCTGATCTAGGATCAGGGCCCCAAGTCTATATAGTTATTATATAAAAAGGTGTGTGTGTGAGAGAGAGTCACTTTCTGTTTATCGTCACTACTTGGGGATAGGAGCTATCATTGAACCAGGTGGTCAGTCTTTAGGCTGCTGTACAGCTTGGATTGACTGTAGAGGATTGAAGATTTATATTTGGGGTTCTGAGAATGAAACAGCTTCAGAATAATCAAAGTAGAAATGTGTTTACAGTACTAGAGTAGTTGTTGTTATTGATGATGTTGATCCATAGTGCAATAGACAGACTCAGTATTCACAAACAACCATATACAGATGGAGGATCTTAAAAAGAATCCTGCAGCAACAGGAAAAGTGTATTATGTGGATTATAATTAATGTGGTAGTTGACAGTTTTCGTTGGAGAAAATAAAGTCTGACATTTTAAATAGGAAATTACAAACTTTAGAAGCCTTTTAAACTTGAATACACTACAAGATTGAATTTCCTGGTGAGCAGGAAAATTCTCTACAACAAAATAGTGATCAAATGAAGATCCTACATCTGTAGCACAATACAACACAATATGAACCTGGTTCATTTTCAGTAATGAGGCCCTGTACCCCATTTACAGTTTCTACTTCAATGTATCATGTGGAGTTATTCACCAGCTATAGTGAGTTGTTTATGTTTCCAAGACTGGGAGATGCAACAATGGCCTTGAGAACAGCAGGAAGTGTGTTGGTGGTCTTTCTCTGGTCTGTGACAGGTATGTTATCATTCATAGTTGTATTCTAGAATCCTTAGACATTTCTAAAAGCATACAGATCCTAATGTTACTCTGGTGTGTTCAGTGGTGTCGTCTGTTAGGAATCTCCACTTCACTTTTATAGCTGCATTTCACACCTCAATAAGTGTAGCTGTGGTTTCCATTCACACTCAACTCAGCAACTACAGACACAAAGTGTGGACAAACCCTACTGTTAGTGTAAGCCAATAGGTAATACCCTTGTGTTGTGTGAACGTTTCAGTGGTACTGGGTCAGAAAGGCTGGGGAGTGACTTACACCAAGAAGAGTATCTGTGTATTGAAGGGTCAACAGTGAAGCTGTCTTGCTCTTACACATATCCCAGTGGTCATACAGTCACAACAACCTTCTGGTTCACTAAAAATGATGCTGAGGGGAATCCTGTGAGTCTGAGTGATGACCCAGACTACAAAGGACATGTGATCTACAGTAGCGATAAGAAGAATAGCCACACCCTGACAATCACAGACCTGAGAGAGAGTGACTCAGCAACGTACAAGTTCAGATTTATAACAGATCAGACCAGAGGGAAATATACTGGAGATCCTGGAGTCACTCTGTCTGTCACAGGTACAGTAACGTTCTATATACTGCTTTTCTTTTCAAATCTTTATTTATTTATTTGAGGTTTTGCAGGATGAAATCTCTTGAGATGGACCATCTTGTTTTCAAGTGTTCAAATCAAAAAAGCAAAACAAAGTATACTTACTAACGATAATTATATGGCAACTACTGTATTATAATAATAATAATAACAATTAAATAATAATCATAATAATACAAAAATACAAACTTACATTAACAGCATAGAAAAGTTGTTATACAACTACTTACAGGACTACAACTACATACTGCTACAACAACTAATACAAACTACTGCTACAACTACTAATACAAATTACTGCTGCAACTACTAATACAACTAGTACAAACTACTGCTACAACTACTAATACAACTAATACAAATTACTCCTGCAACTACTAATACAACTAGTACAAACCACTGCTACAACTACTGCTACAACTAATACAAACTACTGCTACAACTAATACAAACTACTGCCAACTAATACAAACTACTGCTACAACTACAACTAATACAAACCACTGCTACAACTAATACAAACCACTGCTACAACTAATACAAACTACTGCTACAACTAATACAAACTACTGCTACAACTAATACAAACTACTGCTACAACTAATACAAACTACTGCTACAACGACTAATACAACTAATACAAACTGCTGCTACCACTGCTAATACAACTAATACAAACTACTGCTACAACAACTAATACAAATAATATAAATGACTGCTGCAACGACTAATACAACTAATACAAACTACTGCTACAACAACTAATACAACTAATACAAACTACTGCTACAGCACTAATACAACTAATACAAACTACTGCTACAACGACTAATACAACTAGTACAAACTACTGCTACAACTAATACAAACTACTGCTACAACAACTAATACAACTAATATAAATGACTGCTGCAACGACTAATACAACTAATACAAACTACTGCTACAACAACTAATACAACTAATACAAACTACTGCTACAACGACTAATACAACCAGTACAAACCACTGCTACAACTAATACAAACTACTGCTACAACGACTAATACAACTAGTACAAACTACTGCTACAACTAATACAAACCGCTGCTACAACTACTGCTACAACTAATACAAACTACTGCTACAACGACTAATACAACTAATACAAACCGCTGCTACCACTGCTAATACAACTAATACAAACTACTGCTACAACAACTAATACAACTAATATAAATGACTGCTGCAACGACTAATACAACTAATACAAACTACTGCTACAACAACTAATACAACTAATACAAACTACTGCTACAACGACTAATACAACTAATACAAACTGCTGCTACAACTACTAATACAACTAATACAAACCGCTGCTACAACTACTAATACAACTAATACAAACTGCTGCTACAACGACTAATACAACTAATACAAACCGCTGCTACAACGACTAATACAACTAATACAAACCGCTGCTACAACTACTGCTACAACCAATGCAAACTACTGCTACAACCACTGCTACAACTAATACAAACCACTGCTACAACTACTGCTACAACCAATACAAACCACTGCTACAACCACTGCTACAACCAATACAAACCACTGCTACAACTACTAATACAACTAATACAAACCACTGCTACAACGACTAATACAACTAATACAAACCGCTGCTACAACTACTAATACAACCAATGCAAACCACTGCTACAACTACTGCTACAACTAAAACAAACTACTGCTACAACTACTGCTACAACTAATACAAACTACTGCTACAACAACTAATACAACTAATACAAACTACTGCTACAACTACTAATACAACTAATACAAACTACTGCTACAACGCATTAATACAACTAATACAAACTGCTGCTAGCACTACTAATACAACAAATACAAACTACTGCTACAACAACTAATACAACTATATAAATGACTGCTGCAATGACTAATACAACCAATACAAACTACTGCTACAACTACTAATACAACTAATACAAACTACTACTACAACTACTAATACAAACTACTGCTACAACGACTAATACAACTAATACAAACCGCTGCTACAACTACTAATACAACTAATACAAGATACTGCTACAACTACTGCTACAACTAATACAAACTACTGCTACAACTACTGCTACAACTAATACAAACTGCTGCTACAACGACTAATACAACTAATACAACCTATTGCTACAAACGACTAATACAACTAATACAAACCGCTGCTACAACTACTAATACAACTAATACAAACTACTGCTACAACTACTAATACAACTAATACAAACCACTGCTACAACTACTAATACAACTAATACAAACCACTGCTACAACAACCAATACAACTAATACAAACCGCTGCTACAACTACTAATACAACTAATACAAACCCTGCCTACAACTACTAATGCAACTAATACAAGATACTGCCACAACCACTGCTACAACTAATACAAACTACTGCTACAACAACCAATACAACTAATACAAACTACTGCTACAACGACTAATACAACTAATACAAACTACTGCTACAACGACTAATACAACTAGTACAAACTACTGCTACAACTAATACAAACTACTGCTACAACAACTAATACAACTAATATAAATGACTGCTGCAACGACTAATACAACTAATACAAACTACTGCTACAACAACCAATACAACTAATACAAACTACTGCTACAACGACTAATACAACTAGTACAAACCACTGCTACAACTAATACAAACTACTGCTACAACGACTAATACAACTAGTACAAACTACTGCTACAACTAATACAAACTGCTGCTACAACTACTGCTACAACTAATACAAACTACTGCTACAACGACTAATACAACTAATACAAACTGCCGCTACCACTGCTAATACAACTAATACAAACTACTGCTACAACAACTAATACAACTAATATAAATGACTGCTGCAAACGACTAATACAACTAATACAAACTACTGCTACAACAACTAATACAACTAATACAAACTACTGCTACAACGACTAATACAACTAATACAAACCGCTGCTACAACTACTAATACAACCAATACAAACTGCTGCTACAACTACTAATACAACTAATACAAACCGCTGCTACAACGACTAATACAACTAATACAAACTGCTGCTACAACGACTAATCACAACTAATACAAACCGCTGCTACAACCACTGCTACAACCAATGCAAACTACTGCTACAACTACTGCTACAACCAATACAAACTACTGCTACAACTACTGCTACAACCAATACAAACCACTGCTACAACCACTGCTACAACCAATACAAACCACTGCTACAACTACTGCTACAACTAATACAAACTACTGCTACAACCACTAATACAACCAATACAAACTACTGCTACAACGACTAATACAACCAATACAAACCGCTGCTACAACTACTAATACAACCAATGCAACCACTGCTACAACTACTGCTACAACTAAAACAAACTACTGCTACAACCACTGCTACAACTAATACAAACTACTGCTACAACAACTAATACAACTAATACAAACTACTGCTACAACTACTAATACAACTAATACAAACTACTGCTACAACGACTAATACAACTAATACAAACTGCTGCTAGCACTACTAATACAACAAATACAAACTACTGCTACAACAACTAATACAACTATATAAATGACTGCTGCAATGACTAATACAACTAATACAAACTACTGCTACAACTACTAATACAACTAATACAAACTACTACTACAACTACTAATACAAACTACTGCTACAACGACTAATACAACTAATACAAACTGCTGCTACAACTACTAATACAACTAATACAAGATACTGCTACAACTACTGCTACAACTAATACAAACTACTGCTACAACTACTTCTACAACTAATACAAACTGCTGCTACAACGACTAATACAACTAATACAAACTGCTGCTAGCACTACTAATACAACAAATACAAACTACTGCTACAACAACTAATACAACTATATAAATGACTGCTGCAATGACTAATACAACTAATACAAACTCCTGCTACAACTACTAATACAACTAATACAAACTACTACTACAACTACTAATACAAACTACTGCTACAACGACTAATACAACTAATACAAACTGCTGCTACAACTACTAATACAACTAATACAAGATACTGCTACAACTACTGCTACAACTAATACAAACTACTGCTACAACTACTGCTACAACTAATACAAACTGCTGCTACAACGACTAATACAACTAATACAACCTATTGCTACAACGACTAATACAACTAATACAAACCGCTGCTACAACTACTAATACAACCAATACAAACTACTGCTACAACTACTAATACAACTAATACAAACTACTGCTACAACTACTAATACAACTAATACAAACTACTGCTACAACAACTAATACAACTAATACAAACTGCTGCTACAACTACTAATACAACTAATACAAACTACTGCTACAACTACTAATGCAACTAGTACAAACTACTGCTACAACTAATACAAACAACTGCTACAACTACTAATACAACTAATACAAACTGCTGCTACAACTACTAATACAACTAATACAAACTGCTGCTACAACGACTAATACAAACTGCTGCTACAACGACTAATACAACTAATACAAACTGCTGCTACAACTACTGCTACAACTAATGCAAACTACTGCTACAACTACTGCTACAACTAATACAAACTACTGCTACAACTACTGCTACAACTAATACAAACTACTGCTACAACTACTGCTACAACTAATACAAACTACTGCTACAACTACTAATACAACTAATACAAACCACTGCTACAACGACTAATACAACTAATACAAACCGCTGCTACAACTACTAATACAACTAATGCAAACCACTGCTACAACCACTGCTACAACTAAAACAAACTACTGCTACAACTACTGCTACAACTAATACAAACTACTGCTACAACAACTAATACAACTAATACAAACTACTGCTACAACTACTAATACAACTAATACAAACTACTGCTACAACGACTAATACAACTAATACAAACTGCTGCTAGCACTACTAATACAACAAATACAAACTACTGCTACAACAACTAATACAACTATATAAATGACTGCTGCAACGACTAATACAACTAATACAAACTACTGCTACAACTACTAATACAAACTACTACTACAACTACTAATACAAACTACTGCTACAACGACTAATACAACTAATACAAACTGCTGCTACAACTACTAATACAACTAATACAAGATACTGCTACAACTACTGCTACAACTAATACAAACTACTGCTACAACTACTGCTACAACTAATACAAACTGCTGCTACAACGACTAATACAACTAATACAAACCTATTGCTACAACGATCAATACAACTAATACAAACTGCTGCTACAACTACTAATACAACCAATACAAACTACTGCTACAACTACTAATACAACTAATACAAACCACTGCTACAACTACTAATACAACTAATACAAACTACTGCTACAACAACTAATACAACCAATACAAACTGCTGCTACAACTACTAATACAACTAATACAAACTACTGCTACAACTACTAGTCAATGCACCTAATTAGTACAAACTACTGCTACAACTAATACAAACAACTGCTACAACTACTAATACAACTAATAAACTGCTGCTACAACTACTAATACAACTAATACAAACTGCTGCTACAACTACTAATACAACTAATGCAAACTACTGCTACCATGACTAATACAACTAATACAAACTGCTGCTACAACTACTAATACAACTAATGCAAACTACTGCTACAACTAATACAAACTACTGCTACAACTACTGCTACAACTAATACAAACTACTGCTACAACTACTAATACAACTAATACAAACTACTGCTACAATGACTAATACAACTAATACAAACCGCTGCTACAACTACTAATACAACTAATGCAAACTACTGCTACAACTAATACAAACTACTGCTGCAACAACTAATACAACTTATACAAACCACTGCTACAACTAATACAAACTACTACTACAACTACTAATACAAACTACTGCTACAACGACTAATACAACCAATACAAACCGCTGCTACAACTACTAATACAACCAATACAAGATACTGCTACAACTACTGCTACAACTAATACAAACTACTGCTACAACCACTGCTACAACCAATACAACCTACTGCTACAACGACTAATACAAACCGCTGCTACAACTACTAATACAACTAATACAAGATACTGCTACAACTACTGCTACAACCAATACAAACTACTGCTACAACGACTAATACAACTAATACAACCTACTGCTACAACGACTAATACAACTAATACAAACTGCTGCTACAACTACTAATACAACTAATACAAGATACTGCTACAACCACTGCTACAACTAATACAAACTACTGCTACAACTACTGCTACAACTAATACAACCTACTGTTACAACGACTAATACAAACTGCTGCTACAACTACTAATACAACTAATACAAGATACTGCTACAACTACTGCTACAACTAATACAAACTACTGCTACAACGACTAATACAACTAATACAACCTACTGCTACAACGACTAATACAACTAATACAAACTGCTGCTACAACTACTAATACAACTAATACAAGATACTGCTACAACTACTGCTACAACTAATACAAACTACTGCTACAACGACTAATACAAGTAATACAAACTGCTGCTACAACTACTAATACAACTAATACAAACTACTGCTACAACTACTAATACAACTAATACAAACTACTGCTACAACTACTAATACAACCAATACAAACTGCTGCTACAACTACTAATACAACTAATACAAGATACCGCTACAACTACTGCTACAACTAATACAAGATACTGATACAACTACTGCTACAACTAATACAAACTACTGCTACAACTACTAATACAACTAATACAAACTACTGCTACAACTACAAATACAACTAATACAAACTACTGCTACATCTACTGCTACAACTAGTTAAACTATTGCTACAACTACTTATACAATTAATAAAACTACTGCTACAAATACTATGTCACGCCTGCTCCCGCTTTCCCTCTCTGACGCTCGAGGGCACCAGGCTTCCCTTCATTACGCACACCTGTCACCATCATTACAAGCAGCAGCGCTCCTTCGGACTCACCTGGACTCCTTTCCTTTGTTGATTGCCCCGTCTATAACTGTCTGCTCCTGTTTGTTCTCTGTGTCTGCATTAATGTTGTAATGTGTTCTTGTCCAGACGCTGTCCTGTCCTGTTCCATGTCCGTCACCATTAAATGTTCACTCCCTGTACCTGCTTCTTGTCTCTACCACTGTCAACCCTTACAGAATGCAGACACCACAAAAAGAAGCATCCAGCGCGACACATCTCCTTCGCATAGAGTTGATCAGGTTGTTATTTGTGGCCTGTGGAATGTTGTCCCACTGCTCTTCAATGGCGATGCGAAGTTGCTGTATATTGGCGGGAACTAGAACATGCTGTCGTACACGTCGATCCAGTGCATCCCATACATGCTCAATTGGTGAAATGTCTGGTGAGTTAGCAGGCCATGGAAGAACTGGGAAATGTTCAACTTCCAGGAATTGTGTACAGATCCTTGTGACATGGGCTGTGCATTATCATGCTGAAACATGAGGTGGACCTCAGGATCTCATCACAGTATCTCTGTGCATTTAAATTGCCATCAATAAAATGAAATTGTGTTCGTTGTCCATAGCTTATGTCTGCCCATATCATAACCCCACCGCCACCATGGAGACCTCTGTTCACAACGCTGACATCAGCAAACCGCCGCCCACACAACGCCATACACGCCACGCTGTCTGCCATCTGCCCGGTACAGCTAAAACTGAGATTTATCAGAGAAGAGCACACTTCACCAGCGTGCTAGTGGCCATCAAGGTGAGCATTTGACCACTGAAGACGGTTACAATGCCAAACTGCAGTCAGGACAAGACCCTGCTGAGGGCGACAGGCATGCAGATAAGCTTCCCTGAGACAGCTTCTGATAGTTTGTGCAGAAATTCTTCAGTTGTGCAAACGCATAGTTTCATCAACTGTCAGAGTGGCTGGTCTCAGAGGATCCCGCAGATGAAGAAGCTGGATGTGGAGGTCCTGGGCTGGTGTGGTTATATGTGGTCTGTGGTTGTGAGGCCGGTTGGACATACTGCCAAATTCTTTAAAAAGGACATTGGAGATGGCTCATGGTAGAGAAATGAACATTCAATTATCTGGCAACAGCTCTAGTGGACATTCCTGCAGTCAGCATGCCAATTGCACGCTCCCTTTAAGCTTGAGACATCTGTGGCTTTGTGTTTTGTGACAAAACTGCACATTTTAGACTGGTCTTTTATTGTCCCCAGCACAAGATGCACCTGTGTACTGATCATGCCGTTTAATCAGCTTCTTGATATGCCACAAATGTCAGGTGGATGGATCATCTTGGCAAAGGAGAAATGCTCACTAACAGGGATGAAAACAAATGTGTGCACAACATTTGAGAGAAATACGCTTTTTGTGCGTATGGAACATTTCTGGGATCTTTTATTTCAGCTCATGAATTATGGGACCAACAACTGTACATGTTTTTGTTCAATACATACTGTAATTCACAAAGTAAGGTCTTGACTGTGTTTTGATAGATGATGTCACCATATTCTAGAATAGGAAGCAGCAGTTGGGTTACTAAGGTATTTCTAATGGATACAGTAAAACAATGCTTAGATCTGTATAGTAACCCAGGCTTAGAGTTAATTGTTTTTCTAATATAATCAATATGCTTTCCAAAAGATTATTCAGAATCTATCCTCAAACTCAGATATTTCAAACAATCAACACTTTCAAGCATTGTTCCATCACTTGCATGAGTTTAGAAATGTCCAGCTGTGGAGTTTTCTGCCGTGTACCAAACAACATGATATAGGACTTTGTTTGATTTAAAACTGAATTATTTGCTAGAAACCATTTTTGTAAAGTGTTAAATTCATCTTGGAGAGTTGCTTGTATCTGCAAAATATTTGAACCTGATGTATAGAACACTGTATCATCAGTGTATAACTGAATGTGTGTATTCCTACATGTGTCAATTCTTTACTGTACATTTAGGTCTAGAAATTGTCAGGATTTGATTTTATGAAATATAAACGTTATTATCTGTATAACGTAGGTCAGAGTTAATCAGTTAACTAGAGTTCACTTTGTGTCATTTCAGTGAACTATTTCATTTTATTGTGATTAATCACATTGTCTGAAAGCATTTAGTTACACAGAAAATATCCAAAATCCATGATCTGTACAGCTAAAATCAACAATACGATGTAAAAACAAGTTGACGTTGAGTTAAATAAAGTTTGTTCAATTACCTATTTTCTAACCGTTACTTTACCCAAAATCAAGATGCCAATGTTATTGAATTGTGTTTTGTATGAAAAAAAATAACTACATTTGAACAATTTCAAAAATTGCTATTAGTTGTAGTTAATTACAGAAAGCCATGCGATAAACTCAATTAAAACATTTGTATCATTTGATAGCCCTAGTATAATGTAATATTATTGATCTATTTGAGAATGTCTTGCATCATGTGATTAAACTAGAGAACAAGTGATCCAGGGTTTTAATGTTTTTATCTACTCCAGCTCTGCAGGTGAAGGTGACTTCTTCACATTGGTCACAGAGGAAGACACTGACCTGTAGCACCACCAGCTGTCCTCTGACTGGTAACCCCACCTACACCTGGTACAGGAACGGACAGAGAGTAACTGAGAACACTTCCCCCTATTCAGTCCTCCCTGATGCTGTAAACAGCTACTCCTGTGCTGTAAAAGGCCATGAGGATCTCATCTCTCCTGCAGTGTGTGAGTACAGTACAATATTACAGTATCCTACTCAGCAAGTATCATGTATTCAGGCAAAAGAGACAGATCTTACTTTATCAATCATTACAGAACAAAAAGCAGTTTTTTACTCATTGCCTTTTTTTACTCATTATCTATATTACTTTAAATTACTATAATTATTGTGAATGTATTGTGAATCACCACTTTGGAACATTCATCAAAATGTTTGGTGTTTTACATCAGATAAACCAAAGAACACAGTGTTAGTCAGTCCCTCTGGTGAAATAGTGGAGGGCAGTTCAGTGACTCTGACCTGCAGCAGTGATGCCAACCCACCCCTGGACAAATACACCTGGTACAAGAAGAATGGAGCTTCATTGACAGGATCTGAAAAGACCTACAATTTAACAATCATCATCTCTGAGGACAGAGGAGAATACTACTGTGGGGCTGAGAATAAATATGGACGTCTCAACTCTTCTTCTGTGTCTGTGGACGTTCAGTGTTAGTACACCTAACCTCATCTTTTGATCAAAGGATCAGATTTAAATTAATATTTCAAACACAAGTAAAACACTATTTAAAACACTGTTGTTACATATTGTCCACCAGATGACCCAAAGAACACCTCAGTGTCAGTCAGTCCCTCTGGTGAAATAGTGGAGGGCAGTTCAGTGACTCTGACCTGCAGCAGTGATGCCAACCCACCTGTGGTCAAATACACCTGGTACTTTCAAAATAAGACTTTTCCAAATGGATTTGGACAGATGTACAACATAAGTAACTTCAAGTCTAAGGACAATGGACATTACCACTGTGAGGCCTGGAATGGAAGAGGATCTAGGAACTCTACAGCTCTGATGATCATTTTACAAGGTGAAGTTTCATCTTCAATATTTCAATACAAAATTACGTTTCAAACTAATATTAATAATTCTACTTTGGCTTATCATACTTTGTTTAATAATTATATATACTTTGAGATTAGATCAGTTAACAAATATTTTACTACTGTACATATTTTATTATAGGGAAACAAACAGTTATAACTGCAGCTGTAGGAATCACAGTGGTTGTTCTGGTTCTCATCCTCTGTCTCTCTGGCTTCATGTTGTTCAGGTGAGTGAACTTTTACAGATTATTTCACTCTAACACTTTTATTAACTTAATTTGTTCATTGATTCATTCATTCATTAAAGAATAAATTAAATAATTAATGTGCAAACCAGGAAGAAGTCCTCCATATCCACCTCTGACACAAGAGACACATCAGAGAATGTACAGGTGAGGGTGTTCCAATCAGATTATTTGTATTGCTTTGTGGACATTTCTACTCATTATGTCTTCTGTCCTTTCTTCCAATCAGGGAGACTCTAGTCCCGTTTATGAAAACGTCTCAAGCATGACCATGAACCATACTGCAGCACAGACAGCAGCCACCGTCGACCAGGATGACGTTCACTATACCAGCGTCCACTTTTCTCGCTTCAAAATCCAGGAAGTGCCTCTGTACTCCACAGTCCAGCTGCCTCAACCCCAGAAACAGGACGAGGATGTCCAGTACGATGCTTTGACATTCAACTGCCCCAGTGCTGCCACCCAGTGAGCATATTCTGCCATTACAGCAACAGAGTCAATTCTAGAGCATTGTGGATACACCACATTAAAGGAGAAGTTGGCTTTTTTACAACCAAATGTCTATTTTGTATGTAAATGTCATGCCATGTTATAAAAGGGTCCAGGCACCTTTTTTTGCGATTTCACTTGTTTTAGAGAAACTTAGCCCAACCAGCAATTCACTTCCTCATCCTCATTGTGCAGTACGGAGGCTCTGAAAAAACATGAACAAATGCTCCAAAACACCCAAATCCTTTAGAAACAGAAAGCTCTCAGTATAGTGATGCAGCTCTTTAGATGTTGCAGTTGTACACATTAAATTGTGTCATTCCAAACTTTATCCATGTAATATTTGTGTTGTGGAGAAATGACCAGACAGGAGACGGAGAACAGTTAGTCTCGTTTAGTCGGAAAACCCTCGTGCTCTACAGTTCCCTGCATCATCGTGCATGTGCCTTTCCTATTATGTGTAGTAACGTAACACTGCCGTAATACATTACTGCTTAGTAACAGCATAGTAACTAATATAAACACATGTAGATCACAGATACTACACTCCTCCCCCATAGTGTTTAACTCCCAGAGAACAAGGTAAATATGTTAGGAACTACTAATGCAATATCTGAACAGTGCATTCTTAAACATTTTTCAACTACTGGGTTGAAGCAGACTTTTCAGAGCCCAGCACAAATCCAGGGGATTATTCTGCCCCGAAGATGGAATTTGTGTCCTAATAACTAACACAGGTAATGTCCTTTTTCTTTCCTTTTATCTAGGACATATTAAAGTGTTTGTTGTTTTACTGTCCGTTACCTCCTGAAACAGCTCAACCTACAGGTCAAGCTTTTGAGGTGCCCTTCGCTGTCGAATAGGATATCTTCGCTCCTCCTGGGCTTCCGGGGGGGTGGGCCAGGTTCGGGTGGAAGGTCAGGCTCTGTCTCTTCCGTACGTCCACAGTCAGGAGAATAGTCCTGGGGGTCGTTATTGTTCTTGTTCTCTTGGCATGTCTCTGCTGGGGCGTTGGACCGTAGCAGATGATCCACATGAACGTTGACATGGCGATGACCGATTTGGACTTGGTAAGTCAAAGGTCCTCTGCAGTGCAAGATCACGCCTGAGTTCCACAGGCGCTTGGAGTGTCTGAAATCACGTACCATCACCCTCTCTCCCTCTTTGAATTCTCTGACAGTCTTTGAGTGTCTGTCATGAGCTTTCTTCTGCTGTAGCTGGTGCTTTGCCACAGTGCTTGACAAGTCTGGTTTCAACAATGTCAGGCGGGTACGTGGTTGGCGTTTCAGAAACAGTTCAGCTGGTGTACGTTCTGTTACTGTGTGTGGTGTGTTCCGGTACGTGAACAGGAACCGGGGAAGCCTTTGGTGGATGGGCACAGACTGAACCTCGAGTCTAGTCCAGGCCTTCTTAAAGGTTTGCACGGCTCTCTCCGCTGCTCCGTTTGATGCCGGATGGTAAGGTGGTGACAGGATGTGCCTTACTCCGTTGTTCTTGAGAAACATCTCAAAATCGTTGGACGTAAAAAGGAGGGCCATTGTCCGATACAAGCTCCTTGACTAGTCCAAAGGATGCGAACAGGTGTCTGAGAAGATTGATGGTCTTCTCCGCTGTGGTCAGTTGAGTAGGGAACACTTCCATCCACTTGGAATGGACATCAACGACAACAAGGAAATGTTGCTTGTCAATCTCGGCGTAATCAACATGGATGCGTTCCCATGGTGTAGAAGCCCAGGACCATGGATGAAGAGGTGCAGCAGCAGGCTTGTTGCGAACAGCTTCACAAGGTGAGCAGTGGCCTACATGCTGTTGAATGTCCTGATCCAGTCCAGGCCACCACAGATAACTGCGGGCGAGTGCTTTCATTCGCGTGATCCCCGGATGTCCCTCATGCAGGTCAGATAGCAGTCTCTTTTGGAATTTTTGAGGTACCACCACCCTTGATCCCCACAGAACACATCCTTGATCAGTAGACAATTGGTCTTTCTTGTCAATGAATGGATGAAGGTTATCGTCATTTACGAAGGTTGGCCAACCGCCTAATGTTAAGTCCAAGACTTTGGAAAGCACTGGGTCTTTTCTCGTTTCCTCTGCTATGTCTGAAGCAGATATGGGAAGTTTGTCGATGAGAGAGATCTGGAAGACTGCTCTATCATCTTCACTGTCGGAGTCACTATTGCTTGGTAATCTTGATAGTGCATCTGCATTTGCGTGATCACTGGATCGTCTGTACTCGATCTCATAGGCGTAGGCTAGCAATATCAGAGCCCAACGTTGCATTCGAAGTGCAGCAAGGGTTGGTATGGCTGATTTTGGTCCAAGGATGGCCAACAGAGGCTTGTGATCTGTCAGCAGTTGGAACTTCCTTCCATAGAGGTATTTGTGAAACTTCTTCACTCCGAATATTATGCTCAGGGCTTCCTTCTCAATTTGAGCATAATTTTTCTCACTTGGTGACAGAGTCCGTGATGCAAATGCAATAGGGTGTTCTTCACCCGACGGTAGAACATGTGAGATGACGGCTCCTACTCCGTATGGAGATGCATCACACGCGAGTCTCAGCTTCATCTCTGTGTCGTAGTGGGCAAGCCACTTGCTCTTTAGCAGACGCTGTTTGCAGGTCTTGAATGCTTCTTCGCATTGTGGGGACCAATTCCACTTTGTATCGACCTGCAGCAGTTGGTGAAGTGGATGCAACACTGTGGACAAGTTTGCCACAAACTTTCCGTAATAGTTCAGGAGCCCCAAAAATGACCTCAGCTCTGAGATATTTGTGGGTGCTGGTGCATTTACGATTGCTTCCACCTTGCTGTTGGTTGGATGCAGGCCTTGTGCATCAATCTTGTATCCAAGATACTCCACTGAGTCCTGGAGGAACTCACACTTGCTGCGTTTCATTCTCACTCCGTATTTCTCCAGTCTTGACATCACTTTGTCCAGCACTACAAGGTGCTCTCCAATGGTTGGTGCTGACACGAGGATGTCGTCCATGAAGCACACAACATTGTCTATACCGTCCAAGATCTGATCCATTGTGTGTTGGAATATCGCTGGAGCTGTCGAGATCCCATAGGCCAGCGATTGAATCTGAATAGCCCCTTGTGTGTATTGATGGTCAAATACTGTTCTGACTCGGATCCAGCTTCAGTTGCTGATAGCGAATGCCAGGTCCAGCTTACTGAAAACCTTCCCACCAGCTAGAGTGGCAAACAGATCTTCAGCGTTTGGTAGTGGATATTCCTCTGGTAGTATGCAGCGATTTACTGTGACCTTGTAGTCTCCGCACATTCTGACGGTCTTGTCTTTCTTTGGGACTACAACGATCGGAGCGCCCAGTCGCTCCTCGCCACTTTCGTGATGATTTTATTCTTCTGTAGGCGGTCCAGTTCCTTCTCTACTGCTTCCTTAAGAGCATAGGGAACTGGACGTGGTTTGTGAAAGATAGGCTTGTTTCCTTCTTGCACTCTGACTTTAGCTGTGAAGTCTTGTATTTCGCCGTAGCCATCTTTGAACAGCTCTTTGTGCTTCTCCAGCATGTTAGTGAGTGTAGCCTGACTCACTGGTTTGTCATTCCTCAAACTGGAAGATTTCTCCCCAGTTCAACTTGATCTTTTGTAGCCAGTTTCTGCCTAGCAAGGCTGATTTTTCTCCCTTAACAATGACAAGCGGTGGCGCCCACTCCTTCCCCTCATACCGGACTGGTACCTGGATCTGCCCCAACACAGGAATAGTGTCACCAGTGTATGAAGAAAGGCGGATGGACGCTGGCTGAAGAGGGCACTCTTTCAGTTTTTTCTTTATAGAGTCTCTCTGGAACCAGAGATACTGACGCCCGGTGTCCAGCTGCATTTGTACTGGTTTTCCGCTTAACTCCATGCTGAGATAGATTCCATCTTTTTGTTGTTGAGCTGTGTACCCTGTGAATAGTTCAAATACTGAATCAGCTGTACCTTCCTCTTGTTGTGCTGCGTCTGACACCTTGTGCGCTCTAGCTGTGCGTTCTGGAGCTTTACACACTCTCTGTAGATGTCCAACCTTTCCACAATTGTGGCACTTTTCATTTTGAAATCGACATTCACTGTGCTGATGATTATCTCCCCCACATCTGTAGCAATTTGGCTTAGACCTTTGTAATGTGGGACGTTTAGTTCTTGTGTAACCTTGAGAACTGGACTGAGAAAAGTGTGACTTTTGTGAGCCTTTTTCGCCACGTGCATCACTGACCTTGTGAACACCTTTCTGACGTTCTGCATGTCCTGACAGCTCAATAGTATCCCTGTGGGCAAGCTCGAGTCCAAGTGCGATATCACAGGCTTTCTTAAAGGTCAGGTCCTTCTCTGACAGAAGCCTTCTGTGATATGCTTCACCTGTGAGACCACATACAAACTTGTCTCGGAGAGCGTCATCAAGAAATCGTGCAAACTCACATGTACTTGCCAGCCTTTTCAAAGCAAGGATGTAGTCAGCCACGGTTTCCCCTTGACTCTGGTGACGTTGGTAAAATCTGAAACGTTCTGCAACGAGAATTGGCTTAGGCTTGAAATGCCTTGAAAGAGTCTCAGTTAGTTCGGCATAGGTCAACTCCACTGCTTTTATTGGTTCGATGAGACCTTTTAGCAATCCATACTCAGTTGGACCCAAAACACTGAGAAATACATCCGCTTTCTTTTCATCTTTGATTTCATTTGCAGCCAGCCAACGCTCAAAACGCTCTAAATAGGAATCAAAATCCTCTTTTGTAGCCTCAAACTCTGGTACTCGACCAATGGTTGCCATTTCCACAGTTAATTGTTCAGTTTCCTTATGCCTTGTATTCCCTAATTTTCATCTAATTCTTCACTTTCTGCACTTACTTCATTCACTGCACTCATTTGTAATAATGTACACACTGTGTAATGTTTCTTCTTCCTTAATGGGAAATGTAAAATTTCTCCACTGAGATCGCCTAATTTCCATGGGTTCAATGACAGTTTTTCTTTTCTTTAACCACCAGAGGGCAGCGTCGCTATTCTGGACTCCAATAGTCTTGCTACTTGGCAGCTCCTGAATACTGTACCTACTAGCAGTGCTAGCAGCGCCTTTTCTACTGGCGAGAAGAAAAAAAAAATAATACAAATAACTGACGATTTACATTATTCGTTTGGGTTTCATTACTCACGCAACATTCTTCCCTTCAAGCAATGTCCGTTTAAGAAGCTTAATCACCTCGTCGCCACTGTAATATTTGTGTTGTGGAGAAATGACCAGACAGGAGACAGGAGAACAGTTAGTCTCGTTTAGTCGGAAAACCCTCGTGCTCTACAGTTCCCGGCATCATCGTGCGCATGTGCCTTTCCTATTATGTGTAGTAACGTAACACTGCCGTAATACATTACTGCTTAGTAACAGCATAGTAACTAATATAAACACATGTAGATCACAGATACTACAATCCACAACGTTATATTCCATTGTGTGACTTGTGCTGTTTCCCCGTCCAACTGTTCTATTCTCTGTGTATCATGCTGCTAGAACGGACGAGAGGCATCGTTCGAGTCGCAACATGGAACATAACGTTGCGGATAATGTTCTGAACATCTAAAGACATGCATCACTATAGACTACTTAGAGCTTTTTAGTTTCTAAAAGGTTGTTTTGGGGGGTTTTTGGAGCCCACTTACTGAACAACGAGGATGAGGAAGTGAATACCTGGTTGGGGATAGTTTCTCAAAGACGAGTGAAATCGCAAAATAAAAATCAGGACTCCCCTATAACATATTTACATATTTTTTTAGATTTGGTTGTAAACAAGCTATATTCTTGTTTACTGCTCATTTATATGCTGCTGCTTATTGGACGAGAAGACCATGATGTCATTATTAAGCAAAAGAGTTGACCCCCAGTGGCCACTAGCGATGTAATTTCCTTAAACTACAAACCCAACAATAGAAATCTCAAGACAATTCCTATGTCTATAATAAGAGAGTGGGGGTTTTGAGGAACTGTTCTATGTTCCAAATGGAACCCTATTTAGTGCACTACTTTCACCAGAGCCATATAGGCCTTGGTCAAAGTAATGCACTGTAAAGAGTATATGAAGTTTTTTGAGGGGATGGAGATTCTGTTTAATTTCTGTTTCTCTCTCTTCAGACCCACGGCAGCACAAGCAGCTGCGGAGGACTCCTCTGTCCTCTACAGTACAGTCAACTAACCCTGAACCAAGAAGAGCTGAACACAACAAACCCAGAAGAGCTGAACACAACAAACCCAGAACGAATTAGACCTGAAAACAAGTTTGACAGAAACTCTGTATATCTGGACCTGTATAGTCAAACTAAGTGTTATAATAATATATCATAATATGCCATTTAGAAACACTTTTATCCAAAGTTACTTATTATGTGTGGATACATTTCATGCCGGTGGCCCCATTGGGAATGGAACCCATGTGTCATGCTTTACCAACTGAGCCACAGGACTACTGTATTCACACTTAGTTGGAGTGCTGATCTAGAGTCAGTTATGCCTTTTTAACTATGATGAATATGAGGGGGAACCTTGTTAAATATTTTTCCATTCATTCTTTAAGTAACATTGAACAGAATCTGAACACAAGAACTTTGACAATAACTTTTTGTATTTCTGAAATAGCCTCGATGCACAGTTATATGTTATATGAAGGCTAAGAACATTACAAATATATATGTTTTAATTTATTCTTGACGTTCACTCACAGGAACAATACTTCTATTCTATTCTACAGTACTGTACTATTACATTATACTGTACTATTACATTATACTATTCTATTCTGTTATACAGTACTGTACTATTATATTACATTATACAGTAAGTACTTTAAGACGATACACAATTTACGTTTACTTGATAATTTCATGTACATTTTTTATTGGTTTTATGACAAACTTATAGTAATATTTTTCCTCAGTATCCTGATGCAACTACTTGACGCAACGTTTATCGCTTTTATAAAAATACAAAATATTGGAAACTATTAAGTGTAGATTGTGTGTAATAACCTTTAAGATTAAACTTTCAAAATCACACATAAGACATTTGCATACAAATAAGACATTTACATTGGTTTGCATAGAAATAGTGGTTCTCACTTCCATCATTATCATCACATTATGCAGATCATCATCATCATGTCTGTCATTTTTTTATTGAATCTTTAACCTCTTTAAGGATCAAACACTTTTTTAAATTATTTTTTTGCCTAAAATGACCCAAATCTAACTGCCGGTAGCTCAGGACCTGAAACAAGGATATGCAAAATCTTGATACTATTTGAAAGGAAACACTGAAGTTTGTGAAATGTGAAAAGCATGTAGAATATAACACATAAGATCTGGTAAAATATGATACAAAATAATGCAAGAGAAAGGCCACAATGTATTATTCCAGTTTAGGTACAATTTAGATTTTGGACATGAGATGGCAGCAGTGTATGTGCAAAGTTTTAGACTTGATCTAATGAACCATTGCATTTCTGTTCAAAATATTGTATCAAGTCTGCCCAAATGTGCCTTTCATGTTCAAAACTGTGCACTCTCCTCAAACAATAGAATGGTATTATTTCACTGTAATAGATACTGTAAACAGGATAGTGCAGTTAGATTAACAAGAATGTAAGCTTTCTGCCAATATCAGATATGTCTATGTCCTGGGAAATGTTCTTGTTACTTCCAACCTCATGCTAATCGCATTAGCCTATGTTAGCTCAACCGTCCCTTGGAAGACGTTAAAGCGGCCAATGATTTCTAGTCTATGACTATAGGCAGCAGCCTCTAATGTGCAAGTGATGGTTGTTTATCAGTCTGATGGCCTTGAGATAGAAGCTGTTTTTCAGTCTCTCGGTCCCAGCTTTGATGCACCTGTACTGACCTCGCCTTCTGGATGATAGCGGGGTGAACAGGCAGTGGCTCGGGGTGTTTGATGTCCTTGATGATCTTTTTGGCCTTCCTGTGACATCGGGTGCTGTAGGTGTTCTGGAGGGTGGGTAGTTTGCCCCCCGGTAATGCGTTGGGCAGACTGCACCACCCTCTGGAGAGCCTTGCGGTTGTGGTCGGTGGTTGCCGTACCAGGTGGTGATACAGCCTGACAGGATGCTTTCAATTGTGCATCTGTAAAGGTTTTTGAGGGTTTTAGGTGACAAGCCAAATTTCTTTAGCCTCCTGAGGTTGAAGAGGCTTAGTTGCTCCTTCTTCTCCAAACTGAAACTCATTCTGATTGTCTGGGCCTGGTTCCCCAGTGGGTGGGCCTGGCTCCCAGCGGCACCCCTTCCCAGTAATGTCAATCCATAGATTAGGGCCTAATGAATTTATTTCAATTTACTGATTTTCCTTACACGAACTGTAAGTCAGTAAAATCTTTGATTGATACGTGTTGCGTTTATATTTTTGTCCAGTATATATCTATCTCCATATCCACTGCATAGGCTTATCTTGCAGTGAGTTTCTTTGTTTCTTACATGGTGTTGTATAATAATCATCAAGAAACATAACCTTTTGAATGGTACACTCAAAACGTCCGCTGATCCACCATTCTAATCCTATGACATGTATCTCTGTTTGCTGAGTTGGAACGGGACTCGTAATTCTTCTAAATTATATCTTGTGTACTGTAGGTGTGAGGATATAGAGTGTATCAAAGGTCTACATTTGGTGTGGGGAGATAGAGAATATTGGTTTTACATTCTAATTCTCTCTCCCCACCCGGCCAGTACAGAATCTAGAATCAGACTGTAGAACGCTGATACTCTCTCTCCCCACACCTACAGTACAGAACATAGAATTAGAATGTAGAACCCTCATTATTTATCCTACAGGGGATAAATAAATAAGGCATTTTAATTGAATATAGGGCATGTTCCTGGCAGACAAAATTGCAGTCACCTGCTCTCACAACCCCCCATCCTGGGAAAAATATAATTTGTCCCCCAATATATTACTGGAAACATAACTGTAATTTCAATAATAAGTAATGAAAGCACTTGTGCTGACTATAGACACTTAATAGCGCGTTTTTAAGTTTAAAAAATTGCGACCCCCCTGCCTCACAATGGTTTGATCCACTGCCAGTGGCACATGATGCAGGTACTGTGTGGAAATCTGACAGTCTGTCGCTGGTGGCTGACCTCCAGTAAGTTGTTCAAACATAGGATTTGTTAGACATGTCTTTACTTCTACCACTCAATACAAGAAAACACATTTATAACCGTCACCAGTCTTCATTTTCGCTACATTAAATTACAGGTCACTCTTTATGTTAGCCTTCGGTTAGCTGATGTTTTCTAGCTAGCTACAGTAATATCAACCAGTGTTTGCAGCTATTTGAGTCAATGAGAGAAGTTCTCAATGCAATGTAGTGTTCTTTAGCTGGCAAGGTAACAGAGGGTTCGTGTCTACAGTCTGAAAGGCACCTAAAGCACGTAACTAACGTGAGGTTAATCCAGTCAATCGCACCATAGCAATGTTGTTTTTATGTTGGCAGGGTTCACACACAATAGCTGAATTTGCAGAGCTAGCGAGGAAACTAAAGCAAACATTAGCTAACTAGTACCTATTCCATTAGCAAGCTAGCTAGTACATATTCCATTAGCCAGCTAGCTAGTACCTATTACATTAGCAAGCTAGCTAGTACCTATTCCATTAGCCGGCTAGCTAGTACCTATTCCATTAGCCAGCTAGCTAGTACCTATTCCATTAGCCAGCTAGCTAGCTAGTACCTATTCCATTAGCCAGCTAGCTAGTACCTATTCCATTAGCCAGCTAGCTAGTACCTATTCCATTAGCCAGCTAGCTAGTACCTATTCCATTAGCCAGCTAGCTAGTACCTATTCCATTAGCCAGCTAGCTAGTACTATTCCATTAGCCAGCTAGCTAGTACCTATTCCATTAGCCAGCTAGCTAGCTAGTACCTATTCCATTAGCCAGCTAGCTAGCTAGTACCTATTCCATTAGCCAGCTAGCTAGTACCTATTCCATTAGCACGCTAGCTAGTACCTATTCCATTAGCCAGCTAGCTAGCTAGTACCTATTCCATTAGCCAGCTAGCTAGTACCTATTCCATTAGCCAGCTAGCTAGCTAGTACCTATTCCATTAGCCAGCTAGCTAGTACCTATTCCATTAGCCAGCTAGCTAGTACCTATTCCATTAGCCAGCTAGCTAGTACCTATTCCATTAGCCAGCTAGCTAGTACCTATTCCATTAGCCAGCTAGCTAGTACCTATTCCATTAGCCAGCTAGCTAGTACCTATTCCATTAGCCAGCTAGCTAGTACCTATTCTATTAGCCAGCTAGCTAGTACCTTGTCCATTAGCCAGCTAGCTAGTACCTATTCCATTAGCAAGCTAGCTAGTACCTATTCCATTAGTCAGCTAGCTAGTACCTATTCCATTAGCCAGCTAGCTAGTACCTATTCAATTAAACAGCTAGCTAGTACCTATTCCATTAGCAAGCTAGCTAGTACCTATTCCATTAGCCAGCTAGCTAGTACCTATTCCATTAGCCAGCTAGCTAGTACCTATTCCATTAGCCAGCTAGCTAGTACCTTGTCCATTAGCCAGCTAGCTAGTACCTATTCTATTAGCCTGCTAGCTAGTACCTATTCAATTAAACAGCTAGCTAGTACCTATTCCATTAGCAAGCTAGCTAGTACCTATTCCATTAGCCAGCTAGCTAGTACCTATTCCATTAGCCAGCTAGCTAGTACCTATTCTATTAGCCTGCTAGCTAGTACCTATTCAATTAAACAGCTAGCTAGTACCTATTCCATTAGCAAGCTAGCTAGTACCTATTCCATTAGCAAGCTAGCTAGTACCTATTCCATTAGCCAGCTAGCTAGTACATATTCAATTAAACAGCTAGCTAGTACCTATTCCATTAGCAAGCTAGCTAGTACCTATTCCATTAGCCAGCTAGCTAGTACCTATTCCATTTATGTGGCATTGTCAAAGGTGGAGTCTTTGCTATCGCCAGTTTATTCCAAGATCAGCATGCAGCTGTAGTGCTTCGAAGTCCCTGTGAAAAAGGTTAGCAATAAACGGAACTCCAAACTGAACAGAACTACACTCTTCTACTATTGTCTTAAATATCTTTAATGGTCTCGTTGTAAAAGCTAAATTGTCGCTAGGGGACTTTGAAGCACCTGTGTGCCGATCTTGGAGTAACTGACGATAGCAAAGATTATAGCAAACACCACAGAAACTGAATTGGTGCTCGCTAGCTCTGCAAATTCAGCTATTGTTGGAAGCCAGCCAATATAAAACATAAACTATATTAAAATCACAAAGGTTGCAGCATACGTTGTGTAAATGGTGAACTCTTACAGCTGTCAACCCTTGTCACTGCAATCCGTTTCACATTTGCTAGCTGACTAGCTAACTACCTTTTAGATCGAAGCCCATCTAGAATGATAGAAGTTAATCTCCTACTGTAAATAACCTACACACTGTGTGTGTGTGTGTGTGTGTGTGTGTGTGTGTGTGTGTGTGTGTGTGTGTGTGTGTGTGTGTGTGTGTGTGTGTGGCCAGCCAGGTAGACAAATGGCGGACATCGGAGTATTTTTCAGTACACCATAACGCAAAGTAAGAACCCTAGTAGCCTAATATCTCAAAGACTAGTTGATAAAATGTTCATAAGAAAGAAGTGAAATTCGAATGGAAATGTTTCACAATGATGTCATTAGGGAAAGCAGGCAACCGGTGGCACACAGACAGCAGAGCTGGGAACAGATGGGCAGGGACAGACTTGCAGAGACATGGAGTCTCAGGTAAGTTTGTTGAGTCTTTGTTTGGCAACATTACAAAAGGTTCTCTATTTTTTAGACTTGTAAAATGGGGACGTAATGGGAAAATGCCACTGATACCCCCACTCAACTTAAACTGGTGACATAACTAAGATTTGTTTAAGGCAATGGTATTGCTGCTGTGATTAATTGTGTAGTTTTGGGTACCGGTAGTTAGGAGTACGGCAAACAACTTATATCTTTTCTAGGAGACAGACTGAGTCATTGAGGGTGGTGAAAGGGAAAGAGCCAGGGAGAGAGACTTCAGAGGACAGTGTCACAGCACGGCAGGACCAGGTGTCAACCTTGTTGCCAGTAGCACCAGTATAGGGGACAGTGGCACAGCAATGTCCAGTTACCTCAGTGATGGTACCAAACCATATCAAAATAAAGTCGCACACTACATAGTGTAACGACCCTGGGTTTATAACTGCGGATATCGACTCTGCCGCTCGAGCATACTTTTGCGGCACAGTCGATAGCGCGCCGGACCTCGGGCTAGAAGGTCGAGGGTTCGAGACCTGCTCCCTGCTGTTTCATTACAATATATACTCTTCCAACAGTTTAATGGGTATTTACCAATGTTTTGGCATCACTGTGCCTTCAACAGGGTGCCTTCATCAGACCCATTAGCCAGCCAGCTAGCTAGCTAGTACCTATTCCATTAGCCAGCTAGCTAGCTAGTACCTATTCCATTAGCACGCTAGCTAGTACCTATTCCATTAGCCAGCTAGCTAGCACCTATTCCATTAGCCAGCTAGCTAGCTAGTACCTATTCCATTAGCCAGCTAGCTAGCTAGTACGTATTCCATTAGCCAGCTAGCTAGCTAGTACCTATGCCATTAGCCAGCTAGCTAGTACCTATTCCATTAGCCAGCTAGCTAGTACCTATTCCATTAGCCAGCTAGCTAGTACCTATTCCATTAGCCAGCTAGCTAGTACCTATTCCATTAGCCAGCTAGCTAATACCTATTCCATTAGCCAGCTAGCTAGTACCTATTCCATTAGCCAGCTAGCTAGTACCTTGTCCATTAGCCAGCTAGCTAGTACCTATTCCATTAGCCAGCTAGCTAGTACCTATTCCATTAGCCAGCTAGCTAGTACCTATTCCATTAGCCAGCTAGCTAGTACCTATTCCATTAGCCAGCTAGCTAGTACCTATTCCATTAGCCAGCTAGCTAGTACCTTGTCCATTAGCCAGCTAGCTAGTACCTATTCTATTAGCCTGCTAGCTAGTACCTATTCAATTAAACAGCTAGCTAGTACCTATTCCATTAGCAAGCTAGCTAGTACCTATTCCATTAGCCAGCTAGCTAGTACCTATTCCATTAGCCAGCTAGCTAGTACCTATTCCATTTATGTGGCATTGTCAAAGGTGGAGTCTTTGCTATCGCCAGTTTATTCCAAGATCAGCATGCAGCTGTAGTGTCAAGTCCCTGTGAAAAAGGTTAGCAATAAACGGAACTCCAAACTGAACAGAACTACACTCTTCTACTATTGTCTTAAATATCTTTAATGGTCTCGTTGTAAAAGCTAAATTGTCGCTAGGGGACTTTGAAGCACCTGTGTGCCGATCTTGGAGTAACTGACGATAGCAAAGATTATAGCAAACACCACAGAAACTGAATTGGTGCTCGCTAGCTCTGCAAATTCAGCTATTGTTGGAAGCCAGCCAATATAAAACATAAACTATATTAAAATCACAAAAGGTTGCAGCATACGTTGTGTAAATGGTGAACTCTTACAGCTGTCAACCCTTGTCACTGCAATCCGTTTCACATTTGCTAGCTGACTAGCTAACTACCTTTTAGATCGAAGCCCATCTAGAATGATAGAAGTTAATCTCCTACTGTAAATAACCTACACACTGTGTGTGTGTGTGTGTGTGTGTGTGTGTAGCCAGCCAGGTAGAAAAATGGCGGACATCGGAGTATTTTTCAGTACACCATAACGCAAAGTAAGAACCCTAGTAGCCTAATATCTCAAAGACTAGTTGATAAAATGTTCATAAGAAAGAAGTGAAATTCGAATGGAAATGTTTCACAATGATGTCATTAGGGAAAGCAGGCAACTGGTGGCACACACACAGCAGAGCTGGGAACAGATGGGCAGGGACAGACTTGCAGAGACAGGGAGTCTCAGGTAAGTTGAGTCTTTGTTTGGCAACATTACGAAAGGTTCTCTCTTTTTTTAGACTTGTAAAATAGGGACGTAATGGGAAAATGCCACTGATACCCCCACTCAACTTAAACTGGTGACATAACTAAGATTTGTTTAAGGCAATGGTATTGCTGCTGTGATTAATTGTGTAGTTTTGGGTACCGGTAGTTAGGAGTACGGAAAACACCTTATTTATTTTCTAGGAGACAGACTGTGAGTCATTGAGGGTGGTGAAAGGGAAAGAGCCAGGGGAGAGAGACTTCAGAGGACAGTGTCACAGCACGGCAGGACCAGGTGTCAACCTTGTTGCCAGTAGCACCAGTATAGGGGACAGTGGCACAGCAATGTCCAGTTACCTCAGTGATGGTACCAAACCATATCAAAATAAAGTCGCACACTACATAGTGTGGCTTAAAAATCCTTCTTAACCTGTCTCCTCCCCTTCATCTACACTGACTGAAGTGGATTTAACAAGTGACATCAATAAGGGAGCATAGCCTTCACCTGGTCAGTCTGTCATGGAAAGAGCAGGTGTTCCTAATGTTTTGTACATTCTGTGTATATTCAATGGACTAATACATGTCTGTTCAGTGGACTAATACATGTCTGTTCAGTGGACTAATACATGTATGTTCAGTGAACTAATACATGTCTGTTCAGTGGACTAATACATGTATGTTCAGTGGACTAATACATGTCTGTTCAGTGGACTAATGCAATTGAAGTTGACTAAAGTGACAATATGAGGAGTACAGAATGACTATTTGAGAGCATCAATGTAAAATGACAATCTGTCTGTATCCTCTCAGCATGTGGGGGAGCTGGGTGTACAAATGACTTACTGTTTTATTATGTCAATCAGTTATATTAATTAATAATTAAATACAATTTTATCAAATCAGATGAAGTTTCATTATCAAATGTCATTTTTATCTGTATCTTTATCCGCTGCCACGTGGCGTTTATTTATATTTACGTTTCCCTCTCTGATTGGATTGTCTGAATTCACTCGTTGAGTGACAATTAAAGAAAAAAAACGACATTGATGAAAGATGTGAATTCCTCTGCCCTGGCAAAGACGTAGACCGTATTTGGAAAACGATTTAGGCTTTGACTGTTTTGCTCTGCCCCTGGCCCTCCCATCCTTCCCAAAGTGTGCACTAACAATGAATCACCAATCACACAAACACAGACACACACATGCACACACACACAGAGGCATTGTTAACTGAGTTGTCTCATTTCCGGTGGAGAGTTCAGACCCTGTGAAGAGAAAGAGAGCCTCACTAACAGGTGACATTAATACAATTGTCTCAGCATGATTATTTCTATTCACTGAAATGACCCCAGTTTAGCACTGTATGTGTGTGTTCTCCTCCAGAGAAGGGTATTCAGCTGTTTAAGCAGGGCCAGTACTCTCAGGATGTGGACATGTTCTCTGAGGCTATCCACTGTAACCCCAAAGACCACAGATACACAGCACCTTAAAGCTTGACCTCTAACCTATGACCCCCAAACACCACAGGTACACAACATAAAATGCCACTATACTCCCATCAAACTCTCTCTCTCTCTGTCGCTCCCTCTTTCCATCTCTCCCCAATCTCTCTCTCTTCCTTTTCTTTCTCTCTCTTGCTCTCTCTCTCGATCTGGTTCTTTGGGAATAATTGATACAGCTATGGGTGGTTTGGAGATCTACTCCTCTGACTTATCAGATGCTCAGAAGTCCATCCAGCTTGCTCCTGATTGGCCAAAGGGATACTTCCACAAAGGTAGTGTACTAATAGGTTTGAAGGTCACTATCTGAGCTTTCTACTGTAAACGTGGACATTGCTCTGTGTGTGTGTCTGTCTGTCAGAAATCTGACTCTTTCATCTCTCCCTTTCCTCCCTCCTCCCCCTCCTCTCTCCAGCGGTATGGTGAGGCAGACAGGACCATGTAACACAGTGGAGGCTCCTCAGAGGAGGAAGGGGAGGACCATCCTCCTTAGTGAATTTCATAAAAATAAAATGTTTTAAACATTTAAAAAGTTATCCTTTTAAGATAAAACAATATCAACAAATAAATTATTAAAACATACTATTTAGCAGTAAAGGTCTACAGTAGCCTCAACAGCACTCTGTAGGTTAGCACTATGGTGTAGCTGGAGGACAGCTAGCTTCCGTCCTCCTCTGACTATATTGATTTCAATACAAAACCTAGGAGGCTCATGGTTCTCACCCCCCTTCCATAGACTTACACAGTAAATGACAACTTCCGGGCGATGTCCTCCAACCTATCAGAGCTATTGCAGCATGATCTGACATGTTGTTCACCCAATCAAAGGATCTGAGAATGAATCTAGTACTGAATGCATAAGCTACAGCTAGATAGCACTGCAGTGCATACAATGTGGTGAGTAGTTGACTCAAAGAGAGAGAAAGACAATAGTTGAACAGTTGTGAACAAACACAGTACTTCCAAATTGAAGGAAAAGCAAGAGAGACATAGAAAGAGATATTTCGTTTTTTTTTTAAATCACTTAAACTTACTTAGCTAGCAAATGCAACTATATAGTTTAGCCTACTTATAAACGCCCTGCTCAAACAGAGGGATGCTATATTAGCTAGCTGGCTATGACTATCCAACAGAACACTGGAACTCTTCCAAGGTAAGCTTTTGGTTTTACTAATTTATTGCCACCGGGGCTTGCCCGTGTAAGTGCTAAACTGCTCACAGTAACTTTACCTCATGATTTTAGCAGGTTTACTAATGCTTTTCTATTAGCTATGCTGACTATGACGTTACTTTAGCTAATATGGTGACAACGATATAGGGTGTGTGTAGTGGATTGGCTGGGAATGTTTTTTTCGCCTGGTCACATACAGCTGATGTGTTGTGCATTGCTACTATAACTATCTCCACTCTTCTGGGAAGGCTTTCACTAGATGTTGGAACATTTCTGTGGGGACTTGTTTCCATTCAGACACAAGAGCATTAGTGAGGTTGGGCACTGATTTGGGGCGATTAGGTCTGGCTTGCAGTCATGCGTCCAATTCAAAGGTTTTCAATGGGGTTGAGGTCTGGGCTCTGTGCAGGCCATTCAAGATCTTCCACACTGGTCTCGACAAACCATTTCTGTATGGACCTTGCTTTGTCCACGGGGGCATTGTCATGCTGAAACAGGAAAGTGTCTTCACCAAACTGTTACCACAAAGTTGGAAGCACAGAATTGTCTAGAATGTCATTGTATGCTGTAGCATTAAGATCTCTCTTCACTGGAACTAAGGGATCTAGCCCAAACCATGGAAAAGAGCCCCACTGAACCCAGATTCATCTGTCTGACTGCCAGATGGTGAAGCGTGATTCCTCCCTACAGAGAACGTGCTCCAGAGTCCAATGGCGGAAAGCTTTACACTACTCCAGCCGCGCTTGGCATTGCGCACGGTGATCTTAAGCTTGTGTGCGACTGCTCGGCCATGGAATCCCATCTCACGAAGCTCCCGAAACAGTTATTGTGCTGATATTGCTTCCAGCAGCAGTTTGGAACTTGGTAGTGAGTGTTGCAGCCGAGGACACACAATTTGTTTTACACGCTAGGCACTTCAGCACTCGGCGGTCCCGTCTTGAGTGGCCTACCACTTTGCGGCTGAGCCTTGTTGCTCCGAGACGTTACCACTTCATAATAACAGCACTTACAGTTGACCAGAACAGCTCTAGCAGGGCACAAATTTGACAAACAGACTTGTTGTAAAGGTGGCATTTTATGAAGGTGCCACGTTGAAAGTCACTGAGCTCTTCAGTAAGGCCATTCTACTGCCAATGTTTGTTTACGGCGATTGCTCGATTTTATGCATCTGTCCGCAACGGGTGTGTTATAGCCTAATTGTAATGGCTCTACAGCAGGTCTTCAGGAAACAATCGCAGGGAGCCGGTTTACAAACTCCTTATTTTAATAAGGGACAATAAATCTACCAACGTAGACAAATACCTGCTCACACACTGAGCCATGAACATGAAACAATCACGGACAACACTGATGGGGGAACAGAGGAATAAGTAACACATGGAATTAGGGTAATGATGACCAGGTGTGATTAATGACAAGACAAAACAGAAACTGAGAAATGGATCGGTGGTAGCTAGAACTCCGGTGACGTCGACCGCCGGTAGACGCTCGAACCAGGGGAGGGACCAACTTCAGCTGAAGTCGTGACACTAATCCACAAATTTGAAGGGGTGATCACATACTTTTGAATATATAGTGTCCTAAGCTTTGTTTTATCTCCTAGATATAGGACAGTCACTTCAAATCCTTAGTTCTTATTAGACATTTTTTCTTTGTCTTTTTTTGCCATTTATGAATGTTATTCAATGTGTTTATACAGTGGGGAAAAAAAGTATTTAGTCAGCCACCAATTGTGCAAGTTCTCTCATTTAAAAAGATGAGAGAGGCCTGTAATTTTCATCATAGGTACACTTCAACTATGACAGACGAAATGAGGAAATAAAATCCAGAAAATCACATTGTAGGATTTTAAATGAATTTATTTGCAAATTATGGTGGAAAATAAGTATTTGGTCACATACAAACAAGCAAGATTTCTGGCTCTCACAGACCTGTAACTTCTTCTTTAAGAGGCTCCTCTGTCCTCCACTCGTTAGAACTTTTTGGTAAAAACTCAACTCGTCGTGTTTGGAGGACAAAGAATGCTGAGTTGCATCCAAAGAACACCATACCTACTGTGAAGCATGGGGCTGGAAACATCATGCTTTGGGGCTGTTTTTCTGCAAAGGGACCAGGACGACTGATCCGTGTAAAGGAAAGAATGAATGGGGCCATGTATCGTGAGATTTTGAGTGAAAACCTCCTTCCATCAGCAAGGGCATTGAAGATGAAACGTGGCTGGGTCTTTCAGCATGACAATGATCCCAAACACACCGCCCGGGCAACGAAGGAGTGGCTTCGTAAGAAGCATTTCAAGGTCCTGGAGTGGCCTAGCCAGTCTCCAGATCTCAACCCCATAGAAAATCTTTGGAGGGAGTTGAAAGTCCGTGTTGCCCAGCGACAGCCCCAAAACATCACTGCTCTAGAGGAGATCTGCATGGAGGAATGGGCCAAAATACCAGCAACAGTGTGTGAAAACCTTGTGAAGACTTACAGAAAACATTTGACCTCTGTCATTGCCAACACAGGGTATATAACAAAGTATTGAGATAAACTTTTGTTATTGACCAAATACTTATTTTCCACCATAATTTGCAAATAAATTCATAAAAAATCCTACAATGTGATTTTCTGGATTTTTTCCCCTCATTTTGTCTGTCATAGTTGAAGTGTACCTATGATGAAAATTACAGGCCTCTCTCATCTTTTTAAGTGAGAGAACTTGCACAATTGGTGGCTGACTAAATACCTTTTTTCCCCACTGTATGTGGATAACAGGCTACATTAGACTATATATGGATAACAGGCTACATTAGACTATATATGGATAACAGGCTGCATTAGACTATACAGTCAACACAGCATCACTATGGTGATGATGATGATGATGGTTATGATGATGAAGATGGTGGTATTGATCCCTCTGCTACTACCCGGTGCTGTACAACAGAGGAGGCTGGTGGGCAGAGATATATAGAAGGACGGGCTCAATTTAATGGCTGGAATGGAATAAATGGAACGATATCCATTAATTATATTCCAGCCATTACAATGAGCCTCTCCTCCTATATCTCTGCACACCAGCCTCCTTTGTTGTACACAAGGGCCAACAGTGTAACAGAATATGATAGTGGCATATTGTAATACAACAGTATGCGTATGCTTAACTGTGACTGTCATGTTAACAGTTTAGTTTTTCACTAGTTTATCTAATGTATTCCCAGTGTGTTATGTAGTTATTAACCCAACATTATTGAGGACATTATTATTAGGAGGCTGCAGTAATGTTGAGATGCCAGTAGGGGGGAGCTCTAGTATAGAACACTGGAACCTTCAGTACTACTTTGGGTGTATAATTGGAATGGGTTCTAATTGAATGACATCATGGACCTTTGACCTGTATATACAGAACTCAGAAGAGCAAGGCAGCACATTCTAATAAATAGTTAACATTCTAAATAGTAATGAGGGCTTGCAGTTGGGTCAGAAACCTCTGTAGTCAACACATTGTTTAAATGGTTCTCTGTGTAGTCAAAATATCACATTGGAAATATGACAATTTAGCTAATTAAAGAAATGTAGTCCCACTCCTCAAATGAAGAAATGCAAGTAGATATTCAATCTGTTGCGCAATTTCTATTGAAATACATGACCAGACATGCTGGTCTGGTCATCATGCATGTTAATTACTTCAAGAGGAAGGATAAGGGCAGTTAAATACGTGTCAACCACAGAATTCACACGTGTCCGTGTCCGGCTGCTCGGCCATGTAAACTTTGTTCTAGCAGGGCAGAAATTTGTCAAACTGGAAAGTTGGCATCCTCTGACGTTGCCACATTGAAAGTTACTGAAGTGTTCAGTAACACCATTCTACTGA
The DNA here is from genome assembly GCA_030435695.1 of Brachymystax lenok tsinlingensis. Classification (NCBI taxonomy): domain Eukaryota; kingdom Metazoa; phylum Chordata; class Actinopteri; order Salmoniformes; family Salmonidae; genus Brachymystax; species Brachymystax lenok. The sequence goes on along the minus strand of CM059812.1, from coordinate 32,387,209 downwards.
CAATGTTTGTCTATGGAGATGGCATGGCTGTTTGCTCGATGCTATACACTAGTCAGCAACGGCTGTGGCTTAAACAGCTGAATCCACTAATTTGAGGAGGCGTCCACATTCTTTTGTATATATAGTTTCCCCACAGGAATAGTAACCCAACAAAAATTGGACCAACTGGGGACATTTTGTTAGCCCCCACAAGACCAATTGCTAGTTCTAGGGGGTTTAGGGTTCAGTTTTGAATTCATGTTAGAATTAGGTTTAGGTGCTAGGGTTATTAGGTGTTGGGGTCAAGATAAAGGAAAAAAGGATTGTGAGCAGGACTGAATGTTGTGTCCCCACAAGCTTAGTTGTGCAAGACTGTGCGTGTGAGTCACTTGCTGTTTAGCCTCACAGCTTGGGGATAGGAGCTATCATTGAACCTGGTGCTCAGTCTTTAGGCTGCTGTACAACTTGACAGACTGTAGAGGATTGAACATTTAGCCTCCTATATTTGAGGTTCTGAGAATAAAACAGTTTCATATGACACATTTAGCTAATTAAAAAAAAATGTAGTCCCACTCGTCAAATGAAGAAAAGCGAGTAGATATGCTGTCTGTTGCACAATTTCTATTGAAATACAGTAATATCCCTTTTCTGACATGCTGGTCTGGTCATCATGCATGTTAATGGCTTCAAGAGGAAGCATAAGGGCAGTTAAATACGTGTCAACCACAGAATTCACACTAACTGACAGCAAGTTGACTCACTGTACAGACCTCTCCCCTTCACTTCACTCTGTAAGTACTCTTGACAATATCTGGAAATATAGTTTCTGGTTATTTGTTTTTAGTCATTAGTTATATACTTGAGGGTAATGTATCATTTTACTTCTTGTTATGTTTTGAGCTGTGTTTTGGTTGTTACATCAGGGCTAGTATTCATAAAGTGTCTCAGTGTAGGAGTGTTGATCTACATAGGGATGAGATGATTAACCAGGGTAAAAAAAGACATGCAAACAAACATTGTAACACTGCAGTGTGTGTGCATGTGGGCCTGTGTGTGTCTGCGTGTTACACAGTTGATTTAGCTGAGGGCCCTTCAGAACCAGACTGATAGGGAGAAGGGTTGACATCTATACTGTGTAGGATGTGTGTTTTAACTTTTCTACATCCATAACAACCTGTGTGTGTGTGTGTGTTAGTGAGTGAGTGAGTGTCACTTACTGTTTAGCCTCACAGCTTGGGGATAGGAGCTGTCATTGAACCTGGTGGTCAGTCTTTAGGCTGCTGTACAGCTTGATGGACCGTAGAAGGTTGAACATTTATCCTCCTATATTTGGGGTTCTGAGAATAAAACAGCTTCACAACAATCAATGTAGAAATGTGTTTACAGTGCAGATCTGTTCAATAAGTGGTTGTTGTCGACGACGACGATGATGATTATGTAGTCAGCTATATTCACCAGCTATAGAGTGAGTTGTTGTTTATGTTTCTAAGACTGCAGGGTGGGAGATGCAACAATGGCCTTGAGAACAGCAGGAGGTGTGTTGGTTGTCTTTCTCTGGTCTGTGACAGGTATGGTCCCATAACTGTTTTTCAATGTACAAACATGTCTAAAAGGTTAAGAGTCAAAATGTTATTCTGTTGTTCTGTTTGGCATATCTACTTCACTTGATATAGTTGTCTTTCACTCCTCATTGAGAGATGCTTATCTGTGGTTTCCATTCACACCCAACTCAGCAACTATGGCAACAAAATGTGGACCAACAATACTGTTAGTGAGAGCCATTTTTTCTTAATTTTCATTTAATAAATGTTGTGTTTTGTGACTGTGTTTCAGTTGTACTGGGGCAGAATGGCTGGAGTGTGACTTACACCACTCAGAGTATCTGTACCTTGAAGGGGTCAACAGTGGAGCTGACCTGCTCTTACACATATCCCAGTGGTACAGTCACATCAAACTTCTGGTTCACTAAAATGGAGACTGGTGTAGAACCTGAAGATCTAGTTCAGGACCCAGAGTATGCAGGTCGTCTGGAGTATCATGGGGATAAGAAGAAAGACTGTACCCTGAGAATCACAGACCTGAGAGAGAGTGACTCAGCTACATACAGGTTCAGATTTATAACAGATCAGGAAGGAAGGACATATACTGGCAAACTTGGAGTGACTTTGTCTGTCACAGGTAAAGTAAAAAGTGTTATGTTCAATTACAATTAGTTCTGGAAAATTGTTGTGGTGTGTATGTACGATACTCTGCATAACATAGGATTTCTTCCATCTTTGTATTAGAGTGATAAGTCAGTGATAAAGGGATTTACAGTGATATTGTTTTTTTCTCCAGGTCTTCAGGTGAAGGTGACTGGTGGACATCAGGATAAGACACTGACCTGTAGCACCACCTGTACTCTGACTGACAACCCCACCTACATCTGGTACAAGAACAGTACCATAGTAAAGGAGGACACTTCCAGCCTGTACTCAGACAACTTTAGTGATGCAGACCGTTACTCCTGTGCTGTAAAAGGCCATGAGGATCTCCACTCTCCTGCAGTGTGTGAGTCTGGACGTTTCTATACAAATTTTATGAATACAATGTTGTTTCTAGTTGTGAGACTAGTCAATTAATTCTTGAATTGATCATCTTCAATAAGAGGGTGAATCTAAAAGTCATTTTGTGGAAAAGTACAATTGTGGAACATTTATGTAATATTTATAACTGACCTAATTTGTTATCTTACTAAATCCACTGTCTTTTACATCAGATGGACCAAGGAACACCTCAGTGTCAGTCAGTCCCTCTGGTGAAAAAGTGGAGGGCAGTTCAGTGACTCTGACCTGCAGCAGTGATGCCAACCCACCTGTGGACAAATACACCTGGTACAAGAAGAATGTAACCTCACCAAAAGCATCAGGACAGAGTTACAGCATCACTAACATCGGCTCTGAGAACAGTGGAGAATACTACTGTGAGGCTGAGAATACATATGGACGTCTCAACTCTTCTTCTGCGCCTGTGGACGTTCATTGTAAGTTCACCTATCCTTCTCTTTGATCTGAGATTCACCCATTTAGATTTTTATTTCACTCATACAGTCAGAAGTCCAAGTGTCATGATGTTCCTCATGTAAAACACTGTTTTAAAACACTGTATTGGTACATACTGTCAACCAGATGGACCAAGGAACACCTCAGTGTCAGTCAGTCCCTCTGGTGAAATAGTGGAGGGCAGTTCAGTGACTCTGACCTGCAGCAGTGATGCCAACCCACCTGTCCAGAGCTGTACCTGGTGGAACAGGAAGAATGGCGGTGACTATCAGAGTATCTCCAATCAGAACACAGGACCACATCTTGTCTTCATTCATATCAAGTCATCTGACACTGGAGAGTACTACTGTGAGGCCTGGAATGGGATTAAAACAGGGAGGTCTGAGTCAATCAACATTGATGTGAAATGTGAGTAAAGTACAGCTCAGTATTGGAATATTGGAGGAACAAACATTTTTTATGTTTCAACTATTTTAACTGGATTTGTCCTAAAGCATAGTATAAAGCGCAAAATAATGTTTTTTTAATGGTCCTTTACCAGACTCTCCAAAGAACCCCTCAGTATCAGTCAGTCCCTCTGGTGAAATAGTGGAGGGCAGTTCAGTGACTCTGACCTGCAGCAGTGATGCCAACCCACCTGTGGACAAATACACCTGGTACAAGAAGAATGTAACCTCACCAAAAGCATCAGGACAGAGTTACAGCATCACTAACATCAGCTCTGAGGACAGAGGAGAATACTACTGTGAGGCTCTGAACATTATAGGGAGAGAGACTATCCCTGTCCATATTAATGTTATATGTAAGTATGACACATTCTGTCTATTTTTTGTGCTCTGTAACTTTACAGATTTCATTCTGACATCATGCATTTATAAACTCATGATCCTGCAGCAGTGTTTCCCTGGGTTCCTGTGGTGGGGGTGGGGGCTGTCCTGACTGCTGGAGCTCTTCTACTCACCATCTACTGCACTCTGAAGAGGTGAGTCTTTCATTTACATATGTTACCGCCCAGCTCAAATCAGTCTTATGTAGAAAAATTTGTTTTTTTACATTGGATAAAAGTAGAGCGCTACAATATGGTATTTCATACACTACATTTGAGGAACAATGGGGAATAAATTATGCTTTGAAAGTTGATGAACTTGTAAACTCACTTTTGAGAAAATGGCCTTAAAATGTTTTGGTACTACTATTGGAGATCCCTTCTTTGTCCACGCCCATTCAGCATCGTTCACACCCTCTTAAGCTTTAACCCCTCCATCTCTTTATGGGTTGATCCGAGCGTTCTGAACTAACAACAGCAGTCAAGCACCCAAGATAACTTGCTAGCTACTTCCAGACACAAATCACAGAACAGCTCACTAAACATTACTCTCCCTAGCTGAGCTACAACTGTGCTGTCAGATTGTTTGTTCGTAAATTCAGAGCGTTTCGCTCTCTGAGCGTTTATAGCCATACTGGACGCTCTTGCCGACGAGTAGGTTGAGCCGAATGTTTTGACCTCACACCGGCAGTCAAGCACCCAAGCTAACTGGCCAACATTGGCTAGCTTGCTAGCTACTTCCAGACACAAATGAGAGAACACCCCACTCTGACCATTTTACTCACCCTAGCAGAGCTGGTTAGGCTGTTTTCATTTCATCCAGAGGGTTGGTGACTGTAACTGTGCTGATTGCAACAATTTAATAAAGCTTCATGTTTACGTTTACTGACACCGATCATATTCTACGGGTGTTGAGCGTTCGTAAACTCATCAGTTATTCTGCAGACTGGCACAATCAGACAAGAGTGCTCTGAAATCGGAGTAGCCAGATTGAATTTATGAACGCACCCAAAATGGTTACTTGCATAGTGGAGTCTTTTGTTAAGACATGTAGCTATAAGCTAGGTAAACAATTAACCATAATCCCAACTCATGACATTGCTACCCTGCATGAATCTGCAGGTACAGTGAGGGAAAAAAGTATTTGATCCCCTGCTGATTTTGTACATTTGCCCACTGACAAAGAAATGATCAGTATATAATTTTAATGGTAGGTTTATTTGAACAGTGAAAGACAGAATAACAACAAAAAATCAAGAAAAACGCATGTGAAAAATTTTACAAATTCATTTGCATTTTAATGAGGGAAATAAGTATTTGACCCCTCTGCAAAACATGACTTAGTACTTGGTGGCAAAACCCTTGTTGGCAATCACAGAAGTCAGACGTTTCTTGTAGTTGGCCACCAGGGTTGCACACATCTCAGGAGGGATTTTGTCCCACTCCTCTTTGCAGAACTTCTCCAAGTCATTAAGGTTTCGAGGCTGATGTTTGGCAAATCGAACCTTCAGCTCCCTCCACAGATTTTCTATGGGATTAAGGTCTGGAGACTGGCTAGGCCACACCAGGACCTTAATGTGCTTCTTCTTGAGCCACTCCTTTGTTGCCTTGGCCGTGTGTTCTGGGTCATTGTCATGCTGGAATACCCATCCACGACCCATTTTCAATGCCCTGGCTGAGGGAAGGAGGTTCTCACCCAAGATTTGACGGTACATGGCCCTGTCCATCGTCCCTTTGTTGTGGTGAAGTTGTCCTGTCCCCTTAGCAGAAAAACACCCCCAAAGCATAATGTTTCCACCTCCATGTTTGACGTTGGGGATGGTATTTTTGGGGTCATAGGCAGCATTCCTTCTCCTTCAAACACGGCGAGTTGAGTTGATGCCAAAGAGCTCCATTTTGGTCTCATCTGACCACAACACTTTCACCCAGTTGTCCTCTGAATCATTCAGATGTTCATTGGCAAACTTCAGACGACATGTATATGTGCTTTCTTGAGCAGAGGGACCTTGCGGGCGCTGCAGGATTTCAGTCCTTCACGGCGTAGTGTGTTACCAATTGTTTTCTTGGTGACTATGGTCCCAGCTGCCTTAAGATCATTGACAAGATCCTCCCCGTGTAGTTCTGGGCTGATTCCTCACCGTTCTCATGATCATTGAAACTCAACGAGATGAGATCTTGCATGGAGCCCCAGGCCGAGGGAGATTGACAGTTCTTTTTGTGTTTCTTCCATTTGCGAATAATAGCACCAACTGTTGTCACTTTCTCACCAAGCTGCTTGGCGATGGTCTTGTAGCCCATTCCAGCCGTGTGTAGGTCTACAATCTTGTCCCTGACATCCTTGGAGAGCTCTTTGGTCTTGGCCATGGTGAAGAGTTTGGAATCTGATTGATTGCTTCTGTGGACAGATGTCTTTTATACAGGTAAAACATTTAGATTAGGAGCACTACCTTTAAGAGTGTGCTCCTAATCTCAGCTCGTTACCTGTATAAAAGACACCTGAGAGCCAGAAATCTTTCTGATTGAGAGGGGGTCAAATACTTATTTCCCTCACTGTAGCTTACCAACCAGGTGCAATGTTAGCTAGCATACACGTAACGTTAGCTACTGAGCCAGCCAGCTAAGGTTAGCTAGCTAACAGTAACTTGAAATGAAACCACTTTCTGTCAAAATTAGAAACGTGTAATATCTGAAAATGTAGCTAGCTAGACTATCTTACCTGTATACATTATTCATGGAAGGACGTGTCTCCTGTAGGATGTCATGGGTGTCCTTTTGTTTGAAGATGTAACCTGGTGTTTTCTCCCTCTCCTTAGCTATCATACTCGAATTCCATTGATTTCAAAACTCGGTCATCCAGAAAATGGAGAGCAACACTTATGCAGTTTTACTACACGAGAATATTTACCTAGACATTCTGACCAGCTCAACTAGACAGAAGCGTGCTATATGGCAGACCAATCCAAACTCATCTCTCGGCATATCCAGCCCACTCATTATCTGAGCCAATCATGGCTAGCGGGGAAGATTGCTTCCTTTTTCTGTGGCTAAACCAACTAGGCTTGTAATGTAACAATTTTATTTGTATTTACAGATGGCATACAAGTTTGTTATTAGGGCACATGAAAGTTCACATGTTGGAGAAGATATTTCTGCCAAAAAACGCATTTTGATAAAAGAAAAAAGTTGATCTTCAAACAGCTTTCCTGTGAAGTAGTGACCCGCGACATACGCCTAGTTTCCTGAAACGGGTCACCTACACTGTATTAGTAACAAACTTCCACTATAGGCCACTAGAGAACTCACTCTGCCCCTCATTACAGGAGATCCACAGGAGGAAGGGATGCCACAGCAGACACACAGGTAATAATGTCAAAAACCAAAGTTATTCCAATCCCATAGACAGTAAGCGAATGTATGTATTTGTGTTTTTTACAGTCTTGAGTGTTTGTGTTTCTATGTCTCTCTCTCTCTGCAGAGTGTCCATCCTGACCCTAACAGTGATACGTACACAGCTCTGAACATGAAGACCAGGTCACCAGAGTATGACACCCTGGCAGTAAGTCTCTTATAATGCAGTTTGTGTGTTTGTAGTCTGTGTCCATTAAAATGTTAGAGGGACTTGTTCGTCAAGTGGTCATTCAATGTGTCTTCTTTCAGAATGTGAGGGGACTCCACAGTGACACAGACCCTCAAATAGATGCTGAGCCCTGCATTTATGAGAATGTAAGATTACCACCACAGAACCTGGACTGAAGAGAACCTGGACTGAAGAGAACCACCACAGAACCTGGACTGAAGAGAACCACCACAGATCCTGGACTGAAGAGAACCCCCCACAGAACCTGGACTGAAGAGCTATGGCATCAAGCCAAAGCTAGGCCTCACAATGCTTTTCTTTTACTATCATATTGCTATCTAATCTAGAAGATTTGAGACAATGAGCTTTACATTTTGAGTAAATGCTAGGATTTAGATTGTTCTCCTAAATACAGTATGTATATAGATGATAAATGGGATAGATTATGCTTCTGCTCTTTTTCTATAAGATTTTGCCATTTCCAGATTTGATGACATTTCATGTAGAAATATGTTGAACTATTCATTAGCTCTGCTCCGTAAGCTATACCACTCCCCCAGCAGGAACACAGAACCTAACAGGTGGAGGCTGGGCTGGTGGGAGGAGCTAGAAGGTTTATTTTCTGAACTGGCTCTGCTTATTTTCAGAAAGAACACCACGTAGAAATATGTTGAACCATTTATTAGCAGATAAATAATGCAAGTCTTGACGATATAAGTTCTGCTCCTTCAGGGTAGCTCACTGCCCAAGCAAAGCATCAATATATAAAATAGCGCACGAGCAGCGAGCGCGGTAAGCTACACCAATCACTGAGACAGAAAGAGCTGTCATCTTGGTGTATGAAGATATCCTACCTATGTAACTCTGCTACTGGACGACAGGCTGACAGAATCCTGATCATATACCAATACTGCAGGAACTCATGTAGGCTCCACAATATAAAGATCTATAAAATGTAACATTGTAGCACCAGAGGTTCATGGGCCCATGTTCTTGAGAGTTAAGCCGGCATTGATTGTGAAGCAGTAGCAGCACCGATGCAGAATTGGGAGGCCATAGCTCAGAGCTAGCTCTCAGAGTTGATGAAGGAACCAGAGCTGTGTTGAGTTCCAGTATCTTGTCATTGGTTGCCAGCATCAATGTTGAACAGAGGTTCACCAGGTGCTGCATTCAGGCAGCATAACATGAAAGAGGACAAACCAGTGTTAGTTCTGGTGATGACAACTGATGTTCCATGCTAATTCTTTCATCTAACAGTGTATGAGAGTACATAATGCAAACAGAACTTAAGAGATCATGCAAAAGTCAAGGGAAGAACATTCAAGTGTATTTCAGACTGAAGAACCCATAAAGCCATCACACAGATCGCCTCTGGAAAAGCGTAATGTAAACCCAACAACGTGAACTCAAACTTGTGCTACTGAGAGAGGAGAGATACTCTTTGAAATGCAGGTTGGTTGCTGTTCTGTAAGCCATGTACAGTAAGCAGAACGATGGATTCCTGACTAGTCTGCACGCTGAAGGGTCCTGACACAAAATATGAACTCAATACCTGCTATCGGACCATGATAAGAAAGGAAATTGGAACAGAAAAGGCATACATGGTTATATAACAGAAGACATTGTACAGAGAGAAGAGCATAGAGTAGACTGCTGCAGAGCGCCACAGCTCAGCTATGACATAACATCACATAGCATCAAATATACAGTATTACTAACAAACCCCCCCAAAACTGCAACTAAATGTTAGATAGCTACGTTAATATCTAAATAGCCTAATGTCCTACTGAAACTGCTCAGCAGTAGCTGATGCATCTGCAGCATACACAGTGAGAGTGACCTGATAATCCCCCCTAGACATACAGTATAGTCTACCTGAGCTGAAGGCTCATTTCTAATGGTAATTGTTACGTTCCCCAGTTTCTGTGTTGTGGTTTTGCTTGTATGTGTGTGTTTCAGGATGGCTTCCTGAAATTCCCCCATTGCTAATTGGAGCTGACCCCGCCCCCTCGTCAGGATACAGCTGTATCCCATTAGACTCCATCTCCAGCTATATACGCCAGTGTTCTGTTGCTCAGAAGAGAGATGAGGCTGATGGCTGAGGATGAAGTGTGTCCTGAGTTTATTGTTGTTAAGAGAGATTTTCGTATGTACTATGCTAGTTGTTGCTGATTGTTATGTTCTGTGTTAGTTTGTTGCTCAAAGAGAGAGAGCTTCTTTCATATCCTGAGTTTGTTTTTTTTCTTAGATTTGTTGTGAAATAGTTTGTATTATTCTGTTTCATTTGTTCCCAGGGGGAAGGGGAAGGCACCTATGGTGCTTAGGCAAGAGGCCTGCGGGCATACATAACCCGTAGTATTTTACTGTCTATGCGCACTAGGTAAGACCTGGACGGACCATCCCGTATTTTGGTTAGCGCACCAGGTGGTGCTAAGTTAGGTAAGCTGTGGGTAGGCAGGTAAGGTAGGAGAGGGGGCTTTGACTTTGACTTTCTTTGCGTTGGTTTCGTTCAGCCCCTTTTCCTCAAAATTACCGTGTGACGGAATAAATTCCTTGTAAACGGTAACACTCTGCCTTTGTCATCCTTACTCGCACCTACAGTCCCATAACTCTTTCATTCCACGGGAGTTGAGTTGTAGCAGGGTGTTGCATTCCCTCTTCCTAGAGGCGTACGTAACAGTAATGCCATGAGAAGAATAAATGATGGCCTGATAACAAGAGAAATAGACCCCGTACATTACTAGAATAAGCCTGCATATAGCAGTGTCTGAAGTAAGCCCTCTAACAGACATTTCCATAAGAGGCAATCGCCAACACTGAGCGCCATGTGGGTGTTTAGTAAGGAATAGCTGTAGATCTTACAGGGAAATGCTTACTTACAAGCCCCTTAACCAACAATGCTTCAGAAGTAACGAAGTGTTAAGTAGAAAATAGAAAATAGTTACAAATAATTAACCAGCAGCAGTAAAATAACAATAGTGAGGCTATATAAAGGGAAAGGGGGATACCTAGTCAGTTGTACAACTGAATGCATTCAACTGAAATGTGTCTTCTGCATTTAACCCAACCCCTCTACCAGTCAGTATGCACTAATGCAGCCTTTCTTAAAGTATGGGTCACCTGTTAATGGTGGGTCGCGACGTGTCAGTTTAAATGTATAATCATTTCATGAATTACTGGAATTGATTTGGCCAAGTGCATCTGCGCTCTCTGTTCAGTGCGCTTTCTGCTTCATTAAGCAGCGGTCTCTGCTCAGTTTGGCAGCAGCGCGAGTGTGAGAGGGAGATGCCTGTGTGCTTCGGGCTTTAGCGGATCTTTTTTTCTGCACTTTTCTTGAAGATCCCTCCGAACACACGACGCAGCGCTGTCGTTCAGGCAGCAGATGATGCGCTGTCAGACACTGACTTGTCATTCCCACTCGCCGTCACTCACCGTTGGCATCAAATGGACTCATGCTAGACACAGGTTCTGACTGAGCTCAATTGTTATGAAACGCATATACAGCGATGAGATTCTCTCTCTTTCATACAAACTTATAACGAGGAGCGCCCACAATGTGTTTTGTGCTTAGTAATGAGTTTCTCATAACGAACAAATGAATAAAACGACACGTCCTGACCAAACATCCACAGCATGACGGTAAACCCAGGGAGTTGTTTCAGAACAGGGCAGAATGCTTCAGGAAACAGTGCTTCGACAGTGGAAAAGTCAGTCAACTAGCAAGGCATTGTTGTCATTTTATAACAGGTGATGATAAGCAGAAATAAGGGAGTACTAACTAACTCTCATAGTAGTAGATGTGAGTTTCTCTTTCAAACAATCCCCCTGGCCTTGTACACAGTAATAGCTAACATTCGCCAAAACTAGCTAGCTACTGAAAGTGCAACCCTAGTAACAGTACAGATGAAGATGAAACATGATCAGGCCTACTGTACATCTTACTGTAGAAACTATTGTTGAAAACTAGTCTAGGTTGGAACTGTTGCTGTTAAAATACAATAATAATTGTTATTCTTAACTGGAATAAACTGATTGAAGCAAGATGCTTTTTGAGACAATCTCACTCAGACAGTTCTGGGTTTTTCATCTACAGTAGGAAGCGGTCTCCTGCCTGACTGAGAAAGCAGTAGATGTTCTGGTCCAGTTTGGCACCACATACCTATGCCAGTCAGGGTTCTCAACTCTGACATACTTAAAAAACAAGTACAGAAACAGTTCCAAGGCTGAGCATGACCTCACTGTTGCACTGTTAAAAACATCAAAGTGTATTTGTCACGTGCGCCGAATACAACAGGTGAAATGCTTACTTACAGGCTCTAACCAATAGTGCAAAAAAAGGTATTAGGTGAACAATAGGTAAGAAAAGAAATAAAACAACAGTAAAAAGACAGTAGCGAGGCTATATACAGTAGCTAAGCTACATACAGACACCAGTTAGTCAGGCTGATTGAGGTAGTATGTACATGTAGATATGGTTAAAGTGACTATGCATATATGATGAACAGAGAGTAGCAGTAGCGTAAAGAGGGGTTGGCGGGTGGTGTGTGGTGGGACACAATGCAGATAGATAGCCCGGTTAGCCAATGTGCGGGAGCACTGGTTGGTCGGCCCAATTGAGGTAGTATGTATTAATGTATAGTTAAAGTGACTATGCATATATGATAAACAGAGAGTAGCAGCAGCGTAAAAAAGAGGGGTTGGGGGGACACAATGCAAATAGTCTGGGTAGCCATTTGATTACCTGTTCAGGAGTCTTATGGCTTGGGGGTAAAAGCTGTTCAGAAGCCTTTTTGTCCTAGACTTGGCACTCTGGTACCGCTTGCCATGCGGTAGTAGAGAGAACAGTCTATGACTGGGGTGGCTGCGGTCTTTGACAATTTTTTAGGGCCTTCCTCTGACACCGCCTGGTGTAGAGGTCCTGGATGGCAGGCAGCTTAGCCCCAGTGATGTACTGGGCCGTACGCACTACCCTCTGTAGTGCCTTGCGGTCAGAGGCCGAGCAATTGCCGTACCAGGCAGTGATGCAACCAGTCAGGATGCACTCGATGTTGCAGCTGTAGAACCTTTTGTGGATCTCAGGACCCATGCCAGATCTTTTAAGTTTCCTGAGGGGGGATAGGCTTTGTAGTGCCCTCTTCATGACTGTCTTGGTGTGTTTGGACCATTCTAGTTTGTTGTTGATGTGGACACCAAGGAACTTGAAGCTCTCAACCTGCTCCACTACAGCCCCGTCGATGAGAAAAACAGAGCCCAAAATAGACATGCTCTCATTAGGACTGTGTGTGTGTGTGTTTTCTGGTCTATATCTGTGTGATGTGATCAATCTGTTTATTCCAATTCAGAATGAAAATGATTTATTGTATTTTAACAGCAACAGTTCCAACCTAGACAGATATGTAAGAGTGTTTTAAATGGGGGAAAATAAACATGAATAGAAATGTAATTTCATTGTTATTTGTTTTTGTCTATATTGCATTTGTTTTAGGCATAAGGGCAATGAAATGTACCAATATTTATGTATAGTTGCATATTTTCCTAAGTTTGGGTCCCAGGAAAACACATAATTTCTCATTTGGGTCCCAGGCTGAAAAGGTTTAAGAACCCCTGCACTAATGAGCTAGCAGATGCTCTGAGCAAATCAGAGTAGAAGTGCAGCAAAAGTGTAATATACAAATTCACTAGTCCAGACCAGTCTGCAAGTTCATTTGTGTAGTATCTGTGATCTACATGTGTTTATATGAGTTACTATGCTGTTACTAAGCAGTAATGTTTTACGGCAGTGTTACATTACTACACCTAATAGGAAATGCACATGCGCACTATTGTGCCGGGGGCTGTGGAGCACGAGAGGTTTTGGACTAAACGAGACTAACTGTCCTCCCGTCTCCTGCTGGTCATTTCTAGATTATTACAATTTGAAGGTTTCTACTTTAAACTGTGTAAGAGAATAGGGTTCCAAGAATAATAACCAGAAATATGTTGTACAACATTTGAATTGTGACTGTGGGTGAAAGTCCCACCGACTAATGTGACTGGGATGACCTGGAAAATGGAAGCTATGGCTGATGGGGTGCATTGATTGCAGCGGTTTCTGTAGCTGGCGACATGCTACACTCAACTAGTTAACATTGACAGACTGAAATAGTACCGAATCACTGTGATAAACACCATCTCCTGCTCATGATCAGAAAACATTGCTTCTCACTCACTGTATAGCAACACATAGCCTGTATGCTAGTCTAGCATAGGCGACTTCCTCCTTGTATGGATGAAGGAGTATTCTCCATGATGGTTCACGGAGCACACTGACTCAGCTCCAAAGCTGCTATTGGGAACAAACAAGTAGGCTATATAATAGGCTACTGCTGAGGATAATTCTACTTAGCTAATTCTACATGTCTCCGGCTATTAACTGATAACAGAGCAGCAACATGGTTGATCCTCACAATCAGTCACATCCCCGCAGCAGCCAAACATTGCAACATGAGCATATTGAACGATGCGGGCGAGGTTCAAACACAGCTAGCCAGCACTTACAAAGAAAACATTATATCAGAAATCAGCAGCATAGTGAGAAACAGCTAGTTACAGCAGCAGAGTCAATAGAGAAAAAGAAGCCAGCGCATAGTAACAGAAACAGCTAGTTACAGCAGCAGAGTCAATGGAGAAAAAGAAGCCACTGCATAGTAACAGAAACAGCTAGTTACAGCAGCAGAGTCAACGGAGAAAAAGAAGCCAGCGCATAGTAACAGAAACAGCTAGTTACAGCAGCAGAGTCAATGGAGAAAAAGAAGCCAGCGTATAGTAACAGAAACAGCTAGTTACAGCAGCAGAGTCAATGGAGAAAAGAAGCCAGCGCATAGTAACAGAAACAGCTAGTTACAGCAGCAGAGTCAATGGAGAAAGAAGCCACTGCATAGTAACAGAAACAGCTAGTTACAGCAGCAGAGTCAATGGAGAAAAAGAAGCCAGCGCATAGTAACAGAAACAGCTAGTTACAGCAGCAGAGTCAATGGAGAAAAAGAAGCCAGCGTATAGTAACAGAAACAGCTAGTTACAGCAGCAGAGTCAATGGAGAAAAAGAAGCCAGCGCATAGTAACAGAAACAGCTAGTTACAGCAGCAGAGTCAATGGAGAAAAAGAAGCCAGCTCATAGTAACAGAAACAGCAAGCGGCAGAAGGATGGAAGAACAGACCCGGTCAATAAGGAAGTCGTGAATGCTACTAGCCTCTAATTGAGGGCACTCGGGTTTCCTTTCTGAACTGGCTCCTCTTAATAAATAGCCTACTGTTCTCTGGTACCTATCTGTTTTTATCTTTTTCTATGGGATTTTGCCAATTCCAGATGTTTTATAATAGATAAAGTATAGGCTTGTCTTAGTGACACAAAATGAATAATATTGATAATAGCTTTTAAATAATTAAATACGTTTTACTTTGTATTGGTGTCAGACATGATTGGGAATTTTATATTTTAGATTATGTAATACCATATTGTTCAGTGTCATAATGTTGCTTGTTTTATTATCAAATAATGAATTATTACCTATTTTAGATCATTTGATATTGCAGTTTTTTTTTACATTGAATACAGTACAAGTATCATGTTGTAAATAAGATCAAAGTTATACAATAAATAGACAACAAATAAATAAATAATGTTTCTTGTATTTCTGCCTCTTGTACACATGATGACGCCCTTGAGCAACATTATCCATGAGTGGCTAGCCTATAGGCCAGCCAGGGATACTCCATTACTGTCAGGAGATAAACTTTAGTAGATCAACAATCAGCACTGTTCATCAACAACACACACACACACACACACACACACACACACACACACACACACACACACACACACACACACACACACACACACACACACACACACACACACACACACACACACACACACACACACACACACACACAGAGTCTAGAACTTGCCAGTCTTTCCCAGTAGTTCAGACGTTGTATGGGTGTGTGTGTGCCTGCGTCCATGTGTGTGTGTGTTATTGCTTGTGAGTGTGTGTGTTCACATGTGTGTGTGTGTTTTTGCTTGTGTGTGTGTGTTATGGGTATGTTACTCCCTAGACTATGTTATTTTACCTTCTATTTTGTATATTTTCAAGGGACTAGTAGGGACATATGAAGCCTGGAAGCTGCAGTAATGTTGAGATGTCAGTAGGGAGAGCTCTAGTCTAGAACACTGGAACCAAAGATACTCCCATATCATCTGTTCTGGAACCTTCAGTACCACTTTGATGCAGTTGATGAAGAGTGATGGGAATGGGTCACATTTTGTCTCTTGTAAAACATGTAGGCCCACTCCTCAAATAAAGAAATGCAACTACAGTATGCTGACTTCAGCACATTTTCTATTTAGATACAGTAACATCCCTTATGTGACATGCTGTTCCTGCATGTTAATGCCCTGACTAGGCTACTTTTAAAATGTGTCAACCACAGAACTCACACTTAGGCTATGCCTGCATCTACTAACACTTACAGTAGACTACTTCTTGTTTCCATGCACTGACAGTAAGTTGACTAACTGTTCAAGACCTCTCCCCTTCACTTCACTCTGTAAGTACACTTGACGATATCTTGGAATATAGTTTTAGTTTGATGTTTTTAGCCATACATCACATGACTTCCTGTATCTTTGTACTTGTTGGTTTATATTGAACTGTGTTTTGGTTGTTACATCAGGGCCTGTATTCATAAAGTGTCTCAGACGGTCCATATAATTATGATCTAAAAGGCTAAACTGATCCCAGACCAGCTCTCCTACTCTGATACACTTTGTGAATACTGATCCTGGACTGTGGTTTCATGTGTTTAGATTAGTTCAGTTTATTCAGTTGCATGTTTAAAACATGATCAGTAGAGTATGCCAGTAATACCCAGATCTCCATTCAATAGGGTCATGTTCACTGTCAAAGTGTAACAGGGTCAAGTATAACTGTGTGTGTGATGTGTATGTTTGTCTGTGTGTGAGTGTAAATGTATTTTTACATATTAATCAGATTGTTGGATATACAGTCACGACCAAAATTATTGGCACCCTTGACAAATACTGAGCTATATTGTGTGCTACAAAAGTTGGGATGTACATTGTACATGTGGTTTCACTTAAAGACTTGTGCATGCTATTTTAAGAGCTCTGAGAGCAATAGATTGTTGTGGAGACATTTTGAAAATGGCCTAAAGTAAGAGTAAGAGTGATTGAGTGGATGCTTCATAAGAGCTTTAGGAGTAGAATTCTGAGCTAAACTGACCAAGACCCACCTCCAACAACACAGAAAACCTCACATAATTCTGCTTAAAAACAATAACAATTTCTCTCAACATGGGGCATATGGGGTTTTTAGGTGAGCGCTGACGCCACCCTGTGATAAGCAGTAACCACTTTGTCAAAGGCAGGGATGCAGAATATGTATCTTGTCCATTCCCAGCGGGCCTCTCCAGGGTGCTGTTGGGGAGACGCATCACAGCAGAGCTCCACCAACATTCAGTAAAGAATTATGCAGTGCGGTGGACCTACCAAATCGATGGGCATTCAAAAAGTTCCATTGTGGCCCGACATGGTGAAAGATTTTGCCCAGTCTGGACCAGCTTTCATTTGGCCCAAACATAGACGTCTATAAATCATGTCTTTTCATCTTTCATTCAGAACGTTGAACCTAACTTCAACGTCTGGAAAAACAAGTATTATAAAACCACGACCTAGAGAGGAAACACCGGCGATCGACTTAACACTTTACAACTAAGCACGCTGAAAATAAACAAGACTTCTGCAGAGTTGCACACACTGTGCACCAACCGACAGTAAGAGCTTTATTTCCTCCTTCCTGACTGCTGATGCGCTCTTAAAGTGGCAGAGCACGGTGAAGGCTCTGTGCAGGATTTCACCACAACATTAAACTATATATGGATAACAGGCTACATTATACTATATATGGATAACAGGCTACATTAGACTATATATGGATAACAGGCTACATTAGACTATATATGGATAACAGGCTACATTAAACTATATATGGATAACAGGCTACATTAGAATATGTATAGATAACAAGCTACATTAGACTATTAATGGATAGCAGGCTACATTAGATTATATATGGATAACAGGCTACATTAGACTATATATGGATAACAGGCTACATTAGACTATATGGATATCAGGCTACATTAGAATATGTATAGATAGCAAGCTACATTAGACTATTAATGGATAGCAGGCTACATTAGATTATATATGGATAACAGGCTACATTAGACTATACATGGATAACAGGCTACATTAGACTATATATGGATAACAGGCTACATTAGACTATATATGGATAACAGGCTACATTAGACTATATATGGATAACAGGCTACATTAGACTATATATGGATAACAGGCTACATTAGACTATACAGTATATGGACAGCAGCAGTCAATACAGCAGGCTATGGTGATGATGATACTGATTCCTCTGCTAACTAATGCTACTACCAGTACTGTACACAAGGGTCAACAGTGTAACATAATATGATAGTGGTATGTTGTACTACTACAGACATCAGTGTTTGTGTGATTAAATGTGACTTTATCAAATAGACAGTGTTGTGTTTCACCATTATATCTGATGTATTGTCAGTTTGTAATGTTGTTATTAGCCCAACATTATTGAGGACATTATTATTAGGATGGTGCAGTAATGTTGAGATGCCAGTAGGGAGAGCTCTAGTCTAGAACACTGGAACCTTCAGTAGCACTTTGATAAAGCTGATGAGGAGTGTAAATTGTATGGGTTTGTAGAATAGAATGAATGACATCATGGAACTGACCAAATGTAAATGGAACTTTGACCTGTTCCATGTAGAACTCAGAGGGACAAGGCAACACATTCTAAGATATTATAAACATTCCATATGGAATAGTCAACATATTGTTAACATGGTTCTGTATTTAAATAAAAGTGGAAATGGGGGGACATTTAGTCCATTATAGAAATGTAGGGCCCACTCTAATACAGTAACCTCCCTTCTCTGACATGCTGTTCTGGTCCTCATGCATGTTAATGTCTTAAAGAGGAAGGAAAGGACAGTTCTGTATCAGCTACTTGTGTCCTGACTACTTTAAATATATATCAACCACAGAACTGACACTTACTAGCAGTTCCCACTCACTACCAGTCAGTTGACTCACTGTACAGACCTCTCCCCTTCACTTCACTCTGTAAGTTTGTTTGACAGATATTACCTTGAAATATAGTTTTTGGTTATTTGTTTTTAGTCGTTATTTATATACTTGAGGGTAATGTATCATTTTACTTCTTGTTATGTTTTAAGCTGTGTTTTGGTTGTTACATCAGGGCTAGTATTCATAGTGTCTCAGTGTAGGAGTGTTGATCTACATAGGGATGAGATGATTAACCAGGGTTAAAAAGACATGCAGACAAACACTGTAACACTGCAGTGTGTGTGTATGTGGGTGCGGGGGGATTTGTACATTTCTAGACATGACCGCCTTGTTGACCTGATGGCCAGCGAGGTGAGACAAGTAGTCTCACCATCAGCACACATGCATAACATTCTTGTGTAAGGGGAAGCTGGTTTGATGTTGATGATGATGTGTTTTCCTGTGTGCCGAGTACGCCAGATATTGTTGTTGTTGGGGGGCGGGTGCTCATTGTGGAAGTGGGCTGCTCATTTAACGGCTACATGGAGCAGGCCTTTACAGAGAATCTGCTTAAATACCAGCCCCTCGTGGTGCTTGGACAGCCTGGGTGGAGGTGCTAGCTGGTGGCGCTGATATTTGGTAGTCTGAGCAGTGCGTGGCCTCCAGATTGAATGCCTGACAAAAACTAGGGCAAAGCAATTGGCTAGGTACTGCTCTGTTTCAGCTGTCGTGGGCAGTCTAGGTGCTTGGAGAAGGAGATGCTTTCTGTACCCTTGAGTGCCATGCATACAGGGACCTTTAAAATGTTCAATTTTATTGGTGGATTCAACGTTTTTAAAATGTGTGAATGACACAGCTAATTTATCTGAGGGCCCTTTAGGACCAGACTGATAGGGAGTAGGGTTGACATCTATACTGTGTAGGATGTGTGTTTTAACTTTTCTACATCCATAACAACCAGCTCTCTAGACTTTGATACAGACTCCATGGGCCTTATGGGCCTTCTTTACAGATGCTCTGTGTGTGTGTGAGTCACTTGCTGTTTAGCCTCACAGCTTGGGGATAGGAGCTATCATTGAACCTGGTGGTCAGTCTTTAGGCTGCTGTACAGCTTGATGGACCGTAGAGGATTGAACATTTATCCTCCTATATTTGGGGTTCTGAGAATAAAACAGCTTCAGAACAATCAATGTAGAAATATGTGTTTACAGTACTACATATCTGTTCAATAAGTGATTGATGATGATGATGATAATGGTGATGGTGGTGATGATGATGATGATGATGATTATGGTGATGATGATGATGATGTTGGGGTTCGTTCCTTGTCAATCATTGGCTCATTGGTGAAATTAGCATTTAGACAGTATATTTAAGTAATCAATCATAAACCTTTATCAATGCAAATGCAGACAGAAGTTGACAACAGGAACATAGCACGAATGTTTCAGAGTAAGTTCTGCAAAATAGAAAAAGGTCCAAGTAGTTTTATTATGCTTGCAGTCAACCCTTAGTGATGTCACTGCGTACGTCACTACCGTCTACTCATGCGACCAAGCCCATACCTACACAGCTATACAAACAAGAGTTTCAGTGTTATCTAAAGGCTCAGCAGTAAATGTCCACTCCCCAAGTTGATTTACAGTGTTATGTCTGACTAGTCTCTTATCTCTTTTACTCCCCTGCTGTGAAGGCTCTTGTAATGCAGTTTTTTTTTTTTGGAATCAAGCGCAGGAAACAGAGACGAGACAAAACGTCTTAACTAGAAGGACACAAACTACTAAACCAGTAGTATAACCACTGCTCACGAACAACGGAGCCACAATGAACAGAAAACAATCACGGACAGAACCCAGGGGGGAACAGAGGGATTAAATAAGGACACATACAATTAGGGAAATGGGAACCAGGTGTGAATGAGACAAGACAAACAGAAAATGAGAAATGGATCGGTGGTGGCTAGAACTCCGGTGACGTCGACCGCCGGTAGCCGCCTGCACCAGGAGAGGGACCGACTTCAGCGGAAGTCGTGACACCTGCAGAGTTCTGTGTCTATGAATCTCTTTTATCTTTGAGGCGCTTTCTCACAGACACCCTGTTTTGACTGCCATAACTCACACATCTCTCAGACGTTTTTTTTTTATAAGAAGCAGAGACTATAAAAGAACTGTGGAAAAATATTAAACCTTACAATGACTATATATAAATAATTTTCTTGCATTACACAATATCAGCTTAAATAGACAGATGTACAGTGATGGAAAAAAGTATTTGATCCCCTGCTGATTTTGTATGTTTGCCCACTGACAAAGAAATGATCAGTCTATAATTTTTATGGTAGGTTTATTTGAACAGTGAGAGACAGAATAACAACAAAAAAATCCAGAAAAACGCATGTGAAAAATGTTATAAATGGAATTGTATTTTAATGAGGGAAATAAGTATTTGACCCCTCTGCAAAACATGACATAGTACTTGGTGGCAAAACCCTTGTTGGCAATCACAGAAGTCAGACGTTTCTTGCAGTTGGCCACCAGGTTAGCACACATCTCAGGAGGGATTTTGTCCCACTCCTCTTTGCAGATCTTCTCCATGTCATTAAGGTTTCGAGGCTGACGTTTGGCAACTCGAACCTTCAGCTCCCTCCACAGATTTTCTATGGGATTAAGGTCTGGAGACTGGCTAGGCCACTCCTGGACCTTAATGTGCTTCTTCTTGAGTCACTCCTTTGTTGCCTTGGCTGTGTGTTTTGGGTCATTGTCATGCTGGAATACCAATCCACAACCCATTTTCAATGCCCTGGCTGAGGGAAGGAGGTTCTCACCCAAGATTTGACGGTACATGGCCCCGTCCATGGGTTGTGGATTGGTATTCCAGCATGACAATGACCCAAAACACACAGCCAAGGCAACAAAGGAGCACAATACAACACAATACAAAATGAGCCTGGTTCATTTTCAGTAATGAGGCCCTGTACCCCATTTACAGTTTCTACTTCAATGTATCAGGTGGAGTTATTCACCAGCTATAGAGTGAGTTGTTGCTTATGTTTCTAAGACTGCAGGGTGGGAGATGCAACAATGGCCTTGAGAACAGCAGCAAGTGTGTTGGTGGTCTTTCTCTGGTCTGTAGCAGGTATGGTCTCATTCTTATCTTTTAGTTGCCCGGTTTGTCAAACTACAGATATTTCTAAAAGCATAACCATTTTTATGTTCTACTGGCGACACATTTGGCGTCTCCACTTCACTTTAAACAGTTGTCTTTCACACCTCACTGAGTGAAGCTTATCTGTGGTTTCCATTCACACTCAACCAAAGAGTATCTATGTCTCAACTCAGCAACTATGGGAACAAAGTGTTAGTGTGAGTCAAAAGACCTTGAACTTAATGTAGCGTCCTTGTGATGTCTAACTGTGTTTCAGTGGTACTGGGGCAGATTGGCTTGAGTGTTACATACACCACTCAGAGTATCTGTACCTTGAAGGGGTCAACAGTGGAGCTGACCTGCTCTTACATATATCCCAGTGGTACAGTATCAACTACCTTCTGGTTCACTACAAATGATGCTGAGGGGAATCCTGTGAGTCTGAGTGATGACCCAGACTACAAAGGTCATGTGACTTACCATAGAGATAAGAAGAATGGCCACACCCTGACAATCACAGACCTGAGAGAGAGTGACTCAGCTATGTACAAGTTCAGATTTATAACAGATCAGACCGGAGGGAAATATATTGGAGATCCTGGAGTCACTCTGTCTGTCACAGGTAACATTCTATTGTCTGATATTCTGTTTAATCTCCATTGTCCCTTTAGGTCTTGATTTGTATTAATCTAATAAAAAGCATGAGCTGACACACACCCAGAGAAAATGATTTAGTGTAGAGGTGCTGACTACCGGAGAATAAACTGGAAGCTATAACAACAAAGAGAGTCTCACACCATATGTAGAACCTCCCAGTCATTTATTGTGTAAAAACACCACCATTTCAGCATCACCTTCTTCAGGGTAAATGTATTGCCTCATGTGATGACACTAGACAACAGGTGATTCAGGTTGATGTTGTCTACTCCAGAGCTGCAGGTGAAGGTGACTCCTTATTCACAGAGTTCAACATGGACGACACTGACCTGTAGCACTACCAGCTGTACTCTGACTGGTAACCCCACCTACATCTGGTACAAGAACGGAAAACGTTTAGATGAGCCCACTTCCCTGCAATACTCAGTTAAGAGTTATTATTCAGACAGTTACTCCTGTGCTGTAAAAGGCCATGAGGATCACCACTCTCCTGCAGTGTGTGAGTATGAATGAAACTAGTATTTTATGTGGTATCATTTAAAACTAATAAGAAAAGTGTCAATCAATATTCTTAACTATATACATTGGAATGATAAACAGGTTTATAGATGTATGTACATGTATGTCAATATATATATTTTTTTAATTCAAAATGAACCTGTCCAATACATCTAAAACACTTGAAAATAGTCTCATTACCATTTCAGGAATTGATCAGCTACATTTTGTTTCAGGTGTTCTGGGTGAGAGCTGTATGAATGTGACTTACACCCATCAGAGTATCTGTGCTTTGAAAGGGTCAACAGTGGACATATCATGCTTTTACACACATCCCAGTTGGCATAACGTCACAGAAGTATCCTGGTTCAGCAAATGGGAGACTGGAGTAACTAAGGATCTGAGCCTGAACCCAGAGTATGCAGATCGGGTGGAATACCATCGGCAAACAGAAAAGGACTCCACCCTGAAAATCACAGACCTGAGAGAGAGTGACTCAACTGAGTACAAGTTCAGATTTAAAACTGATAAGGCACGATGGGGGTACAGCTTCCGTGGAACAACTCTGACTGTCACAGGTAATACTACACTGTATGATACAACTGTATATCATATTGAATTACAGGAGAAAATAAATTAACCATCCTGTTAACACAGAGGTGTATGTGGTTTTATACATGTTGTTTCAGGTCTGCTGGTCAAGGTGACTCATGCTGCAGAGGGACAGAAGACACTGACCTGTAGCACCACCTGTACTCTGACTGACAACCCCAACCCCACCTACATCTGGTATAAGAACGGAAAACGTCTTGATGACCCCACTTCCCAACAATACTCTAGTAATACCCTAGTAGTGTTGGGTCATTCTGTGGACAGTTACTCCTGTACTGTAGAACACCATGAGGACCTCCACTCTCCTGCAGTGTGTGAGTATGAATTAAACTACTGTTCTACTTAGAAAGCATCAATCATTCAATATCAATGAGAAGGGTATTACTGCTTTATCTATAAATATTCATCACTACATAGAAGTTGCACACGTCTTGGATGTATGCATGTCTATATTTAGAAATTTCAGTACCTCAAACACTTGAAGAATAGTTAAGTAGACACTCAAGTCCTAAAGTATCTCTAAATGTATTATTGATCATGTTTTGTGTAAGTGATAGTTCTAGATAGTTCTCTGACTTTAGATATCATTTAGTTTTGACATGACGTCATTTGAGGTAGTATACTACAGTCCTAACCCTCTGACAAATTCTGCTTTACTAGATGCTCCAAAGAACACCTCAGTGTCAGTCAGTCCCTCTGGTGAAATAGTGGAGGGCAGTTCAGTGACACTGACCTGCAGCAGTGATGCCAACCCACCTGTGAACAAATACACCTGGTACAAGAAGAATTTAACCTCACCAACAGCATCAGGACAGAGTTACAGCATCACCACCATCAGCTCTGAGGACAGTGGAGAATACTACTGTGAGGCTGAGAATACAATAGCATCTAAGAACTCTACAGCTCTGAACATCATTGTAGCAGGTGAAGTTACATCTTTAATATCTCAATAAAACAATTATGTTCAAGATATATCTTAATAATTATACTTTGGATTATTACACTTTTGATTATAACTACAGGTTGGCTTATAAAATCCCCACATATTAGCTTCTCTGGGAGCAGTGCATGAGGTGACCGTTTTGGAGAGCCAAAAGTAAAATGCCTCCCATTTAGGCCCAGAAAATAGGATATGCATATATTTAGTACCATTGGATAGGACCATTAACCATTAACCATTTGTCTGTGAGTGAATCAGAACGCATATAGCAGGCAAAACCCTGAGGAATCTCTGTCCTGGGAAAAGTGATTTTGACACATTGCTCATTTGGGAACCCCTCCCTATTGAAAATGACCATATATAGGCATATGAATGCAGTACAGGTCGCTTCCTTGTGATGTCACCAGCCTCGAGATGGTGTTTTCTTCCATTTTGGGTGAGTTATCCCAGAGAAAACGACGAAACCATGAGGACCCCTCTTTATGAAAACTGTTCACATTGCGCGCGCACGAGAAGTCACGCCGTGTCTTATTTATCGTCTTTAGCGTTCAGTTTATATTCCGGCTGATTTATAATAGTAAGTATACGTAAAAGTGTTCCTAAGGATACATTTAAAACTATGTTTGATTGTTTTTGGACAAGTTTATAGGTATAATTTGAACGAGTTCGCGCTGCGTTTCAATGGAGTAGTGGAAGCTGTCGTTTCTGATTATAACGCACAACCAAATGGAGGATTTATGGATAAAAGACATTACTTTTTCTAACAAAAGAACCATGGATTGTCTTCGTTGGACACTTAGGATGACCTCAGCAGAAGTTCTTCAACAGGTAATTGATTTGTTTTCGCTGTGAAATGTGTTATGTGTGTGCCATGATGGCTAATCGATACATGGCTATTGGAAAATATGTGAGGTGCTAGCCTCAAACAAATGAATGTGCTGCTTTCGCCGTAAAGCCTTTTTGAAATCTGACAACGCTGTGATATTGCAAAGAAACAGAGCTTTTGATGAGTATGGAACACTTGTATATTGGTGGATGTTTAATAATTCAACTTTCGGATTTTGAATTTGGCGCTTTACATTGTAGCTGGTAGTGTCGGGATGAGCCCGCTAGCGACCCACTGCTCCTTGACTGGTTTAACAAGTATTATATTGATATTCAGAATTTGTGTAATAATGTTCAGTTCATTAGAACATGCTGTGTACTCATATTCTATACTTTATTTCAGGGAAACAGACCTCAGTTGTGACTGCAGCTATAGGAATCACAGTGGTTGTTCTGGTTCTCATCCTCTGTTTCTCTGGCTTCATGTGGTTCAGGTGAGTTTTTTTGTTGGTTATTATTTCACTTTAGAAGATTCATTCATTCATTTGTTTACAAAACAGGAAGAAAGACTCCAAATACACCTCTGACACAGGAGACACAGCAGACGATGGACAGGTGAGTCTGTTGGAATCAGAAGATGACTGCGATTACTGTGTATTCTTTGTGGGACATTTCCACTCCTCATGTTGTCTGTTCTCTCTCTACATCAGGGAGACTCTAGTCCCATGTATGACAACGTCTCAAGCATGGCCATGACCCCTACTGCAGCACAGACAGCGGCCACAGACGACCAGGATGATGTTCACTACGCCAGCGTCCACTTCCCTCACTCCAAAAACCAGGAAGTGGCTATATACTCCCCGCCCAAGTGCCTCAGCCCCAGAAACAGGATGAGGAGGTCCAGTACGCAGCTCTGAAATTCAACCTCCCCAGTGCTGCCACCTGGTGAGCATATTCTGCATTAAGGTCATTCATATGCTGCAGTTTATTGTAGGAGATGTCATCAATAAGCAAAACAGTTGACCCTTAGTGACCACTAGGAACCCAAACTATAAACCCAACAATGGACATCTCAAGACAGTTACTCTGACATGTCTATAATGAGGGAGTGACGTGATGATTGTTTTGAAGAACTGTGCCACCATTTGGGACGCTGTCTTTGTTTCATTTCTGTTTCTCTTGCTTCAGACCCGTAGCAGCACAAGCAGCTGAGGAGGACTCCTCTGTTCTCTACAGTACAGTCAACAAACCCTGAACCAAGAAGACCTTAACGCAACAAACCCAGAACCAAGAAGACCTGAACACAACAAACCTTTGCTGATTAGCTGAAAGGCTGATTAGCTGATATATCAGACCATATACCATGGGTATTAAAATTTGTATTTTCTGGTATAAGTACATTGGTAACGAGTTTAAATTAAGGCAGCTCTGCGTTTGTGGTATGTGGCCAATATACCACGACTAAGGGCTGCATCCAAGCACTCCGCGTTGCATTGTGCATAAGAAGAGCCCTTAGCCGTAGTATATTGGCCATATACCACACCTCCTCTGGCCTTATTGCTTCAAGTTCAAGTTCATAATGGCAACACGGCACTTCAGGGGTTTGTGGTATATGACCAACATACTGTACCACGGCTTATTTTAAACTGGTTAACAACATAAATAGAACAGTAAACAAGTCGTTTTACATCATACCCGTGGTATATTGTCTGATATACAGTATAGACTTCTGAAATGCTGTTTCAGCCAATCAGCATCCAGGACCCAAACTACCCAGTTTATAATAGTATATATAGTATATGCCATCTAGTAGACACTTTTATCCAGATTCCCTGTCATTACAGTCATGCATGAATACATTTTTCATATGGGAAGTCCCAGCAGGAATGGAACCCAATGCACCATGCTCTACCAACTGAGCCACAGGACTACTCTATTCAAACTTAGAGTAGGAGTTCTGATCTAGGGTCAGTTATGACTTTGAAACAATGATAAATAAGAAAGGGACCTTTTTAGATATATTTTTAAGTTGAAAAATGTTGTATTTCTGACATAGGCAACCTTGAGTTAGAGTAATATTTTACAGTGCATTGGGAAAGTATTCAGACCCCTTGACTTTTTCCACATTTTGTGATGTTTCAAACTTATTCTCAAATTGATGAAATTGTTTTCTTTCTTCATCAATCTACACACACAACCCAATAATAATAAAGCAAAATAGTGTTTTAGAAAATTGAACAAATATTTAAATCCCCAAAAACTGCAAAATCACATTTACATAAATATTCAGACCCTTTATTCAGTACTTTGTCGAAGCACCTTTGGCAGCGATTACAGCCTCGAGTTTCTCCCATTCTTATCTGCAGATCCTCTCAAGCTTGGTCATGTTGGATGGGGAACGTCGCTGCACAGATATTTTCAGGTCTCTCCAGAGATGTTCGATCAGGTTCAAGCCCGGGCTCTGGCTGGGCCACTCTAGAACATTCAGAGATAACTCCCGAAGCCACTCCTGCGCTGTCTTGGCTGTGTGCTTAGAGTCCTTGTCTTATTGGAAGGTTGAACCTTCGCCCCAGTCTGAGGTTCTGAGCCGTCTGGAGCTGTTTTTATCAAGGATCTCTGTTCATCTCATCCGCTCATCTTTCCCTCGATCCTGACTAGTCTCCCAGTCCCTGCCGCTGAAAAACATCCCCACAGCCTGATGCTGCCACCACCATGCTTCACCGTCGAGATGGTGCCAGGTTTCTTCCAGACGAGACGCTTGGCATTCAGGCCAAAGAGTTCAATCTTGGTTTCATCAGACCAGATAATCTTGTTTCTCATGGTCTGAGAGTCTTTAGGTGCCTTTTGGCAAACTCCAAGCAGGCTTTCATGTGCCATTTACTGAGGAGTGTCTTCCGTCTGGCCACTCTACCATAAAGGCCTGATTGGTGGAGTGCTGCAGAGATGGCTGTCCTTTTGGAAGGCTCTCCCATCTCCACAGAGGAACTCTGGAGCTCTGTCAGAGTGACCATCGTGTTCGCTGACCAAGGCCCTTCTCCCCCGATTGATCGGTTTGACCGGGCAGCCAGCTCTAGGAAGAGTCTTGGTTGTTCCAAACTTCTTCTATTTAAGAATGATGGAGGGCACTGTGTTCATGGACCTTAAAAAATGCCGAAATGTTTTGGTACCCTTCCCCAGATCTGTCCCTCAGCACAATTCTGTTTCAGAGTTCTAGAGACAATTCCTTCTGACCTCATGATTTTTGCTCTGACATGCACTGTCAACTGTGGGTCCGTGATATAGATAGGTGTGTGCCTTCCTAAATCATGTACAATTAGTTTAACTTACCACAGGTGGACTCCAATCAAGTTGTAGAAACATCTCAAAGATGATTAATAGAAACAGGATGCAGCTGAGTTCAATTTCAAGTCTCAAAGCAAAAGGTCTGAATACTTATCTAAATAAGGTATTTCTGTTTTTTATTTTTAATACATTTGCAAACCTTTCTAAAAACCTGTTTTTGTTTCATGATAATGGGGATAGTGTGGTAGATTGAGGTTTAATTTGTACTTAATATATTTTAAGGCTGTAACGTAACAACATTTTTAAAAAGTCAAGGGGTCTGAATACTTTCCGAATGCATTGTATATAATTCTGTATTTTTTTATGATATGTTTCTGAAACCATCTTGAAACTTGTGAGACTTTTGCCTCAATGTCCAGGAAAGTGTTCTGCTTGATGCAACGTTTCTTAACGCTTTTATCAAATATTTGTTTTTGTAAACTGTGTTGTGATATTTTTTAAATATGCTTTTAAGAATAAACTTTATTATCATTGTTTTTACCTTGTTATAACAGTGTCTTCAGTGGAGAGACATTTAAAAGCTTTCAAAATCATACCTCTTGTACTTTACAGTTCATACAGTAACTACAAATAAGACATTTACATTGGTTTGGAGAGCAATAGTGGTTTATTCACCATCATCATCATGTCAGTACAAAATATACACAGACACTTTCAGAAAGAGCAATGTCCAGAGAGATGGAACATTCTGGAATGTCAATGATTGATAATAATCCATCTCACAGTTAACAAGTTCAGACCAGCAGTGAGCTTATTGCCTGATATAAGAATAACAGTCCACCATTTTGTCCAACTAGTAGTTAGAGAATAGATTCCATCACTGTTTAGTGAGAATGTGATGTCATATAGAATGAGTGCTATGGTCTCCAACATGGCGTGGCTCTTGACCCCTAACTGTTGACCGACCTTCCCAGGCAGGTTCTCCTCTTTGGGGCCTAGGAGTGGAGGGGAGAGTGGAGATCCCATGGAGAGATCCCTTTTACGCCCCTGACAGCACCACTGAGTGTTTTTGCGACAGAGCTTGGGGCAGGGGCAGTGGGGGTAAATATGTGTGTCCTTCTGTTAGGCCACACCCAAAGGGAGTGTCACTAAATGACGCTGTCGAACAGATGCATGGACTGCCTGATGTTCTAATCCTGGACGGGAGGCAGGAAGGGACAAAAGCACAAAGGATAAGAAGCAATTATAGAGAATGTCCTTAAAGTACCTGTCCAAAGAAAATCTCACTTTTAAAACCTGATATTAAAGTACATATTATACACTACATTCTGTATGTATACACACATTAAATTAGCCTGTTATCCATACATAGTCTAATGTAGCCTGTTATCCATATATAGTCTAATGTAGCTTGTTATCCATATATAGTCTAATGTAGCCTGTCATCCATATATAGTCTAATGTAGCCTGTTATCCATATATAGTCTAATGTAGCCTGTTATCCATATATAGTCTAATGTAACATGTTATCCATATATAGTCTAATGTAGCCTGTTATCCATATATAGTCTAATGTAGCCTGTTATCCATATATAGTCTAATGTAGCCTGTTATCCATATATAGTCTAATGTAGCCTGTTATCTATATATAGTCTAATGTAGCCTGTTATCCATATATAGTCTAATGTAGCCTGTTATCCATATATAGTCTAATGTAGCCTGTTATCCATATATAGTCTAATGTAGCCTGTTATCCATATATAGTCTAATGTAGCTTGTTATCCAAATGTTATCCATAGCATGTTATCCATATATTCACTGTTATCCATATACAGTCTAATGTAGCATGTTATTCATATATGGTCTAATGTAGCATGTTATCCATATATAGTCTAATGTAGCCTGTTGTCCATATATAGTCTAATGTAGCCTGTTATCTATATATAGTCTAATGTAGCCTGTTATCCATATATAGTCTAATGTAGCCTGTTATCCATATATAGTCTAATGTAGCCTGTTATCCATATATAGTCTAATGTAGCCTGTTATCTATATATAGTCTAATGTAGCCTGTTATCCATATATAGTCTAATGTAGCCTGTTATCCATATATAGTCTAATGTAGCCTGTTATCCATATATAGTCTAATGTAGCCTGTTATCCATATATAGTCTAATGTAGCCTGTTATCTATATATAGTCTAATGTAGCCTGTTATCCATATATAGTCTAATGTAGCCTGTTATCCATATATAGTCTAATGTAGCATGTTATCCATATATTCACTGTTATCCATATATAGTCTAATGTAGCCTGTTATCCATATATAGTCTAATGTAGAATGTTATCTATATATAGTCTAATGTAGCCTGTTATCCATATATAGTCTAATGTAGCTTGTTATCCAAATGTTATCCATAGCATGTTATCCATATATTCACTGTTATCCATATATAGTCTAATGTAGCCTGTTATTCATATATGGTCTAATGTAGCATGTTATCCATATATAGTCTAATGTAGCCTGTTGTCCATATATAGTCTAATGTAGCCTGTTATCTATATATAGTCTAATGTAGCCTGTTATCCATATATAGTCTAATGTAGCCTGTTATCCATATATAGTCTAATCTAGCCTGTTATCCATATATAGTCTAATGTAGCCTGTTATCCATATATAGTCTAATGTAGCCTGTTATCTATATATAGTCTAATGTAGCCTGTTATCCATATATAGTCTAATGTAGCCTGTTATCCATATATAGTCTAATGTAGCCTGTTATCCATATATAGTCTAATGTAGCCTGTTATCCATATATAGTCTAATGTAGCATGTTATCCATATATACACTGTTATCCATATATAGTCTAATGTAGCCTGTTATCCATATATAGTCTAATGTAAAATGTTATCTATATATAGTCTAATGTGGCCTGTTATCCATATATAGTCTAATGTAGCTTGTTATCCAAATGTTACCCATAGCATGTTATCCATATATTCACTGTTATCCATATATAGTCTAATGTAGCCTGTTATTCATATATGGTCTAATGTAGCATGTTATCCATATATAGTCTAATGTAGCCTGTTGTCCATATATAGTCTAATGTAGCCTGTTATCTATATATAGTCTAATGTAGCCTGTTATCCATATATAGTCTAATGTAGCCTGTTATCCATATATAGTCTAATGTAGCATGTTATCCATATATTCACTGTTATCCATATATAGTCTAATGTAGCCTGTTATCCATATATAGTCTAATGTAGCCTGTTATCATGTATAGTCTAATGTAGCCTGTTATCTATATATAGTCTAATGTAGCCTGTTATCCATATATAGTCTAATGTAGCCTGTTATCCATATATAGTCTAATGTAGCCTGTTATCCATATATAGTCTAATGTAGCATGTTATCCATATATTCACTGTTATCCATATATAGTCTAATGTAGCCTGTTATCCATATATAGTCTAATGTAGCCTGTTATCTATATATTGTCAAAAAACATGAATGAATTATTAATACTTTGATGATGTTTCTTGTATTTCTGCCTATTGGACACATGCCGGCGCCATTGAACCACGTAGCCAATGAGTCGCTAGGCTCTAGGCTAGTCAGACCTACCACATTACTGTCAGGAGACATAGAGGAAGGGAGTCTCACTAACAGGTGACATTAACACAATTGTCTCAGAATGATTATTTCTATTCACTGAAATGACCCCAGTTTAGCACTGTATGTGTGAGTTCTCCTCCAGAGAAGGGTATTCAGCTGTTTAAGCAGGGCAAGTTCTCTCAGGATGTGGACATGTTCTCTGAGGCTATCCACTGTCACCCCAAAGACCACAGATACACAACATATCACACCACTATGATCTCTGACCTGAAATTAGATCTCTGTCATCTTGTGTTTTAATGTGTCCTCTCTCTCTCTGTCTCTTTCTCTCTCAGGTTCTTTGGGAATCTTTCATACTGCTACTGATGTCTGGAGCTCTACCCCTCTGTCCTATCAGACGCTCAGAAGTCCATCCAGCTCGCCCCTGATTGGCCCAAGGGATTCTTCCGCAAGGGGAGTGCACTGATGGGGCGAGAAGGTCAGTGTCTGAGCTCTCTACTGTCAACGTGGACATTGCTGTGTGTGTGTCTGTCTGTGAAATCTGACTCTCCATCTCCCATCTCTCCCCTCCCTTTCTCCCCCTCTCTTCCTCCCCTCTTCTCTCTCCAGCAGTATGGTGAGGCAGAGAGGGCCATGCAGCAGGTGTTGAAGCTGGATCAGGACTGTGAGGAGGACTCCACTGAGCTCTTCAACTGCGAGGTCCTGCAGCTCATGGTGAGGTGAGAAAGGGGTCAGGATCTAATCTTGTGTTATTGGATTTCTCAAAGTGTCCAAAGCTTTGTTGATTGGTGAACTTGTCTGCTTCTTCTGCTTTTTTTTTTTCTGAGATCCCCACCCCTCCCTCTCTCTCTCTCTCTCTCTCTCCCCTGTAGGATCTGGGTTTTGAGGAGATGCAGGGTGTGTTGCTGCTAGAAGTTTACATCGGTGCAGGCTGCTCTCAGCTCTCCTGGGGCTGCCAGATGTATAGTATAGACAGTCTGCACTACCAGACCCCACCACAGTGGGTTTTAGTATAGACAGTCTGCACTAGCAGACCCTCACAAGAGGGGACATAATATAGACAGACTGCACTACCAGACCCAACCACAGGGGGCATAGTATAGACAGGCTGCATTACCAGACCCCACCACAGGGGTATAGTATAGACAGGCTGCACTACCAGACCCTACCACAGGGGGCATAGTATAGACAGGCTACACTACCAGACCCCACCACAGAGGGTATAGTATAGACAGGCTGCACTATCAGACCCCACCACAGTGGGCATAGTATAGACTGGCTGCACTACCAAACCCCACCACAGGGGGCAAAGTACAGACCGTCTGCACTACCAGACCCCACCACAGGGGGCACACCTACAGCACAGAATCTAGAATTAGAATGTAGAATCCTAATATTATTTATCCCACAGAGGACAAATAAAATATCGTTTTTTAATTGAATTTAGGGCATGTTCCAGGCAGACTAAATTGCAGTCACCAGCCTTCTCTCACAACACCTGGATAGGTGTTTAAGATATCAGCTAACCCAATCATGATATAGCAATCTGATGCCCGACTGCACAGTCAATGACGTGGCACGCAACCATGAGTCAGCCTGGAACGTCACCAGTGTCCATGGGGTGTTCTAACATCCACACTAGACCACCTTAAATGAAACAAGTAGTGTGTAGCTGTGGACATTGGAACGAGGCCCATATATTCAGATCAGTGAATTTATACATATACACTGAGTATACCAATCATTAAGAACACATTCCTAATATTGAGGTCCACCTTTTGCCCTCAGAACAGCCTGAATTCATCAGGGCATGGACTCCACAAGGTTTCAAAAGTGTTCCACAGGGAAGCTGGCCCATGTTGACTCCAATGCTTCGTACAGTTGTGTCAAGTTCACCCTCTGAATGACACACATACGCAATCCATGTCTCAAGGCTTAACAATCCTTCTTTAACCTGTCTCCCTCCTTCATCTACACTGATTGAACTGTTTAACAAGTGACATCAATAAGGGGTCATAGCCTTCACCTGGATTCACCTGGTTAGTCTGCCATGGAAAGGTGTTCCTAATGTTTTGAACATTCAGTGATTGTTCCATGGACTAATGCATGTCTGTTCAGTGGACTAATACATGTCTGTTCAGTGGACTAATGCATGTCTGTTCAGTGGACTAATGCATGTCTGTTCAGTGGACTAATACATGTCTGTTCAGTGGACTAATGCATGTCTGTTCAGTGGACTAATACATGTCTGTTCAGTGGACTAATACATGTTGTTCAGTGGACTGATACATGTCTGTTCAGTGGACTAAAACAATTGAAGTTGACAACAAAGTGACAATATGAGGAGTACAGAACGACTGTTTGAAAGCATCAATGTAAAATGACAATCTGTCTGTTTCCTCTCAGCATGTGGGGGAGCTGGGTGTACAAATGACTTACCGTTTTATTATGTCAATCAGTTGTATCAATTCATAATAAAATACAGTTTAATCAAATCATATGTAGTGTCATTATTAATGTAATGTCATTATTCCGGAAGGCTATGTATAACGGTGTTCTAAAAACCAAATACAGTTTTACCAACAAGTTTGGGGAATGAACACCACCCCCACCAGAACTAGTGTTTCTCCAACCTCTCAGGAGGGACCCATCTATCCACTCTCCATATTGGAGCCACCAATGAAGAAATACAAGTAGCCTATAACATATAAGACAGAGATCTCTTGTAAAGTCCCTCTCTCTCCTCATGAAGATGTTCACACCTTTCTTAAAGCCCTTCACTGACGTGTTGGTTGCCAGGAAGAGGCATCATGAAGACAGGAAGCCAGCTCTGCAGCACCTTTCAGCCCCTCAGTACATCTAGTTGCTGTCAACCACAGAACTCACACCATTCTGTTTCATTCTCTTCTTGGACAGTAAGCTCACCTCCCCTCTCTCTCCTCACGCTGTAAGTACGCTGGATGATGTCTATCTTTTTCATTATTATTTGTTTCTAGTCATTAAACTTCTTTTCCACATATTTTCATGGCATGCGGTTTTTCAATGACAGACATGTATTTGATTGGAACCTATCATCACTAGGTTCTTTCATTTCAGAGAAACAAAACGAGATATATCCACCTCACTCAGAGAAAACACAGTTTTCACAGTTAAATCTGGCAAATAATTACACACACATGAAGGTTCCCATAAGTAATCATTTCTGATGAAAACACACATTGGACATTTTAGATTTTATTAAACCATGTCAAACATAAACATGCTGAAATATCACACACAAGCAGGTACTACACACACCTTTTGACAAGACTCCAGAAATTCCTCAATGGTGACCACACCATCTTTGTTCTTGTCCATTTTCTCACAGAGAAACAGTTGAATATGCAGCCCTTTCTCCTCCCCGAGGGTGTCTCAGGAGGAGTGGGATATGCCAAAAACACATTTCCATTTCACACCACACACTGTACAGGTTACACACTTACATCTGAAACAGGACAAATATAAGCACCCCCTATTTGACCTTTTGGTCCTGGTTGTTCATAAGGTCTGAGTGCACCAATAAGGAGAAGGTTATGTCCAGGGGGTCCTTTAAAACACTTTGTGGAAAACAAAGGACGTAGACGTATCCAACCCTGGGGCCTGGATCCAATTAGAAACCGTGCTAAAGCATTTAAAAGGTCATTTCCAATTGAGCAGACATCTGCTGTGTTTACCTTGAATGTGATCTCCACTAATGCAGTAATCTTTGCCTTTAAATAAACGTATTGTCTACAAGCACATTAGGATTGAATCAAGGCCCACAGTGGATTTGGAAAGTATTCAGACCCCTTGACTTTTTATACATTGTTACGTTACAGCCTTATTCTAAAACGGATTACATAGTCCCCCCGCTCAATCTCACAATACCCATTAACGACAAAGCAAAAACAGGGTTTGAAATATTTGCAAATGTATAAAAGAAAACACTGAAATATCACATTTCCATAAGTATTCAGACTCTGTGGTTAGTTGTGTTACCTGGAATAAGTTGTCGACTTGTTCTGCATACAGGGGTAAGTACATGTTCCCATCATACTGCATCATAGACGGAGTGCATGATATCAGCCATCTCCTGGAACGCACACACACACACACACACACACACACACACACACACACACAGAGACACACACACACACACACACACAAACAGTCACACCAGGCCCATAGGGCTCTGGTCAAATGTATTGCACTATAAAGGGATTAGGGTGCCATTTGAGACACAGACAGTGTAACAGAATATGACATTGGCATGTTGTACCAATACAGACATCAGTTTGTAGCAATAATAACTCATACAAGATTAACGGCAGAGCAATTCAAAGGCAACGTGCATTTTTGTCCGTCCGACACAATCCTCGGTTGTTTGCTTGACAAAAGCTTGCAACAATGTTGCTAGTAATCGATTAGATCAGAGGATAGAATAGTCCAAACTCGTCAGGAGTAGCGCGACAACAAAGGCAACTTTCATAACCTAAGCTCGCCGAAAGTAAACAAGACTTCCGCAGAGTTGGAAAAACAAGTTCAAAACTGAACAGCAAACCGACGAAATCGAAAGAGCCGTCATTATTTCCTCCTGACTGACTGCTGCTGCGCTCTTAAAGTGGCAGTGAACGGTGAAGACTCCATGCACGATTTCACTACAAGTGTTTGTGTGCTTAAATGTGAATTTGTCAAGCACTATCCAGTGTTGTTGTTCACTATTCTATCTGATTCATTTACAGTTTGTAATGTTGTTATTAGCCCAACATCATTGAGAACATTAATATTTGACGGCTGCAGTAATGTTGCTATGCCACTAGGCGGAGCTCTAGTCTAGAACACTGGAACCTTCAGTAGCGCTTCGATGCAGCTGATGAGGAGTGTAAATTGAATGGGTTTGTAGAATAGAATGAAGGACATCATGGAACTGGCCAAATGAAGACTCAGATGGGAAAGGCAACACATTCTAAGATATTATTTAACAATCGAAATAGTAGGCTATTGTAAACATGATTCTCTATTTAGTCAAGAGAATACATTGGAAAATGTAAGCCCACTCCTCAAATGAACTAGATATGAAGTCTGTTGTACATTTTCTATTGAAATACAGTAACCAAGCTACCCGTGTCTTATCTACTTTAAATATGTATCAACCACAGAATTCACACTTACTGTCAGTTTCAATGCACTACCAGTAAGTTTATTTATTTATTTATTTCAGCTTTATTTAACCAGGTAGGCAAGTTGAGAACAAGTTCTCATTTACAACTGCGACCTGGCCAAGATAAAGCAGAGCAGTTCGACACATACAACAACACAGAGTTACACATGGAGTAAAACAAACATACAGTCAATAATACAGTAAAAAACTAATCTATATACAAAGAGTACAAATGAGGTAGTATAAGGAAGGTAAGGCAATAAATAGGCCATGGTGGCAAAGTAATCACAATATAGCATTTAAACACTGGAATGGTAGATGTGCAGTAGATGAATGTGCAATGTAGAAAACTGGGGTGCAAAGGAACAAGATAAATAAATAAATAAATACGGTAGGGGATGAGGGCTATTTACAGATGGGCTATATACAGGTGCAGGGGTCTGTGAACTGCTCTGACAGCTGGTGCTTAAAGCTGGTGAGGGAGATAAGTGTCTCCAGTTTCAGAGATTTTTGTAGTTCGTTCCAGTCATTGGCAGCAGAGAACTGGAAGGAGAGTCGGCCAAAGGAGGAATTGGCTTTGGGGGTGACCAGTGAGATATACCTGATGGAGGCGAGTGCTACGGGTTGGTGCTGCTATGGTGACCAGCGAGCTGAGATAAGGCGGACTCTTACCTAGCAGGGACTTGTAGATGACCTGGAGCCAGTGGGTATGGCGACGAGTGTAAAGCGAGGGCCAGCCAACGAGAGCGTACAGGTCGCAGTGGTGGGTGGTATATGGGGCTTTGGTAAAAACAGATGGCACTGTGATATACTGCATCCAATTTGTTGAGTAGAGTATTGAGGTTATTTTGTAACTGACATCACGAAGTCGAGGATCGGTAGGATGGTCAGTTTTACGAGGGTATGTTTGGCAGCATGAGTGAAGGATGCTTTGTTGCGAAATAGGAAGCCAATTCTAGATTTAATTTTAGATTGGAGATGTGTGATGTGAGTCTGGAAGGAGAGTTTACAGTCTAACCAGACACCTAGATATTTGTAGTTGTCCACATAATCTAAGACAGAACCGTCCAGAGTAGTGATGCTGGACGGGGACAGGTGCGGGCAGCGATCGATTGAAGAGCATGCATTTAGTTTTACTTATGCGTTTAAGAGCAGTTGTAGGCCACGGAAGGAGAGTTGTATGGCATTGAAGCTTGTCTGGAGGGTAGTTAACACAGTATCCAAAGAGGGGCCAGAAGTATACAGAATGGTGTCGTCATGCGTAGAGGTGGATCAGAGACTCACCTGCAGCAAGAGCGACATCATTGATGTATACAGAGAAGAGTCGGACCAAGAATTGAACCCTGTGGCACCCCCATAGACTGCCAGAGGCCCGGACAACAGGCCCTCTGATTTGACACACTGAACTATTGGAGAAGTAGTTGGTGAACCATGTGAGGCAGTCATTTGAGAAACCAAGGCTGTCGAGTCTGCCGATAAGGATGTGGTGATTGACAGAGTCGAAAGCCTTGGCCAGATCAATGAATACGGGTGCACAGTAATGTCTCTTATCGATGGCGGTTATGATGTCATTTAGGACCTTGAGCGTGGCTGAGGTGCACCCATGACCAGCTCTGAAACCAGATTGCATAGCGGAGAAGGTACGGTGGGATTCGAAATGATCGGTAATTTGTTTGTTGACTTGGCTTTCAAAGATCTTAGAAAGGCAGGGTAGGATAGATATAGGTCTGTAGCAGTTTGGGTCAAGAGTGTCTCCCCCTTTGAAGAGGGGGATGACCGCAGCTGCTTTCCAGTCTTTGGGAATCTCAGACATCACGAAAGAGAGGTTGAACAGGCTAGTAATAGGGGTTGCAACAATTTCGGCAGATAATTTTAGAAAGGGTCCAGATTATCTAGCCCGGCTGATTTGTAGGGGTCCAGATTTTGCAGAACATTAGCTAACTGGATTTAGGAGAAGGAGAAATGGGGGGAGGCTTTGGCGAGTTACTGAGGGGGATGCAGGGCTGTTGACTGGGGTAGGGGCAGCCAGGTGGAAATCATGGCCAGCCGTAGACAAATGCTTTTGAAATGTTCAATTATATTGGGTTTATCGGTGGTGACAGTGTTTCCTATCCTCAGTGCAGTGGGCAGCTGGGAGGAGGGTCTCTTATTCTCCATGGACTTTACAATGTCCCAGAACTTTTTTTAAATTTGTGTTACAGGAAGCAAATTTCTGCTTGAAAAAGCTAGCCTTGGCTTTCCTAACTGCCAGTGTATATTGGTTCCTGACTTCCCTGAAAAGTTGCATATCACGGGGGGCTGTTCGATGCTAATGCAGAACGCCACAAGATGTTTTTGTGCTGGTCGAGGGCAGTCAGGTCTGGAGAGAACCAAGGGCTATATCTGTTCCTGATTCTAAATTTCTTGAATGGGGCATGCTTATTTAAGATGGTGAGGAAGGCACTTTTAAAGAATAACCAGGCATCCTCTACTGACGGGATGAGGTCAATATCCTTCCAGGATACCCGGGCCAGGTCAATTTGAAAGGCCTGCTCGCTGAAGTGTTTTAGGGAACGTTTAACAGTATTGAGGGGAGATCGTTTGACCGCAAACCCATTACGGATGCAGGCAATGAGGCAGTGATCACAGATCTTGGTTGAAAACAGCAGGGGTGTATTTGGAGGGCAAGTTAGTTAAGATGACATCTATGAGGTTGCCCGTGTTTACGGCTTTGGGATTGCACCTAGTAGGTTCAATTATGATTTGTGTGAGGTTTATTAGGGCATCAAGCTTAGATTATAGGATGGCCGGGGTGTTTAGCATGTCACAGTTTAGGTCACCTAGCAGCACAAACTCTGAAGATAGATGGGGGCAATCAGTTCACATATGGTGTCCAGAGCACAGCTGGGGCAGAGGGTGGTCTATAGCAAGCGGCAACAGTGAGAGACTTGTTTCTAGAAAGGTGGATTTTTAAAGTAAAAGTTCAAATTGTTTGGGTACAGACCTGGATAGTAAGACAGAACTCTGTAGGCTATCTCTGCAGTAGATAGCAACATTGCCCCCTTTGGCCGTTCTATCTTGTCTGAAGATGTTATAGTTAGGGATGGAAATTTCAGGGTTTTTGGTGGTCTTCCTAAGCCAGGATTCAGACACGGCTAGGACATCCGGGTTGGCAGAGTGTGCTAGGGCAGTGAATAAAACAAACTTAGAGAGGAGGCTTCTAATGTTGACATGCATGAAACCAAGGCTTCTACGGTTGCAGAAGTCAACAAATGAGAGCGCCTGTGGAATAGGAGTGGAGCCTGGATTAACCTCTACATCACCAGAGGAACAGAGGAGGAGTAGGATAAGGGTACGGCTAAAGACTAAAATGACTGGTCGTCTAGGACGTTCTGAACAGAGAGTAAAAAGAACACGTTTCAGGGGGCGATAAAATAGATTAAAGGCATAATGTACAGACAAAGGTATGGTAGAATGTAAATACAGTGGAGGTAAACCTAGGCATTGAGTGGTGATGAAAGAGATATTGTCTCTAGAAACAATTAAACCAGGTGATGTCATCGCATGAGTGGGTGGTGGAACTGAAGGGTTGGATAAGGTATATTGAGCAGGGCTAGAGGCTCTACAGTGAAATAAGACAATAAACACTAACCAGAACAGCAATGGACAAGGCATATTGACATTGAGGAGAGGCATGCTTAGCCGAGCGATCATAAGGTTTCAGTTAGTAGTGAGGCTGGTTGGGGACACGGCGATTCAGACAGCTAGCCGGGGATAGCAAGCTAGCAGAGGAAGTCTGCTTATAGCCTCCTGGTACGTTTTCGTCGGTAGACCAGTCGTGATGGGTTAGTGGGGTTCCGTGTGGTGTAGGGGACCAGGCCGATTGGCAAAAATAGGTAATAGTGGCCCAAGAAATTGTTTGCAAGTTGTATATTGTTATTTGAACTGTATTGAGGTGGTGTGGTACTAATGACATGTGGCCGAGAAGATTTTGGACATTAAGGCCTTTGTTTTGTCTATGAACACCCCCACATTCATACCCTCTGCACTCCTCCACTGGAAGGTAATACAGATTATTGCAGATCCTCTAATGTTGGTGACTGGGTTCTTTCTTGTAAATTGTTTCTATGAAGTTGTCGTTAAATTGTATGTATTATTTGTGGGTTACCCCTGTGCTGTGACGGGTTGTATATGGTGTCTTCTATTTTCTCTCCTCTGGCAAACAGGCTACACTCTAGGCAGTCTCTGCTGCTGATGTGTGTGGGTCTGGTAGTGGTACTCTCTCTATTCTACTCTATTCCTTTCGGCATGGTTAATACCTACCAGGTGCCCGAACAAATCTTTATCTTTACCCTCTCAAATAAATACCACTACAATGTGTCCAATAGGCAGAAATACAAGAAACAGCAGAGTGGAAATAGTTATCAATCAATGTGTTAATAGTTGATCAACTGATGAATGTATTGGTCTTAAACGTTGAGCTTATTTACAACATGAAGCTTATATGATGTTTGTCCTGTATTGACACTGACCCACTGTAAATACTGCAAATATAAACATGTGCTTAATGTATCTAAAATTGGTAATAACAATTTTAATAATAAAATAAGTGATATCATGACACTGAACAATATGGTATTACCTAATATAAAATGTGCAATGTCTGACAGCAAAATATTACACGGACGAGACCCAGAAAACAAGTGCACAAATACACATAGCATGGAAGTCGATACAACAGCACAGGTACTCACAGGACCAACGGACATGGTAACAATAACCGACAACGGGGAACAGAGGACACATATATAACATCCTAATCAGGGGAATGGGAACCAGGAGTGCGTAATGAGACAAGACAGTCCGGGGTTGGTGGTAATGAATCCAGTTCAGTGACGCCTGGAAGGCCGGGTGACGAGACCTCCGGAGCTGGTGGACGGAATGAGCAGCAGTTCCGGGGATCCGTTATTAAAAACAAGCAATATCAACATACTGAACAATATAGTATCACGTAAAATTAAATATAACATGCAGAATGTCTGACAGCAATACAAAATAAATCATCATTAACTACAGGAGAAGTAGAGAAGGAGAAGCTAAATATATTAAAAAGCTTTTATAAAAATTATCCAAATTAGTTGCTGAGGAAAGTAGGACTATTGATGTCATAAAACATCTGTATCTGGCAAAATCCCACAGAAAAAGATCAGAAATACAATCTTAAACTATACTTAGTCAACAGATTTGTACACAAGAAAAGTAGGCTGTCCAGGTCGTGGTGGTGATTGTCTTCAGTCCAGGTTCTGTGGTGGTTCTTTTCAGTCCAGGTTCTGTGGTGGTTCTTTTCAGTCCAGGTTCTGTGGTGGTTCTCTTCAGTCCAGGTTCTGTGGTGGTTCTCTTCAGTACAGGTTCTGTGGTGGATCGCCCAGTTCTCATAATCGGAGGGCTCAGCATCTATCTGAGGGGCTGTGTCACTG
Source organism: Brachymystax lenok tsinlingensis (assembly GCA_030435695.1). NCBI lineage: Eukaryota > Metazoa > Chordata > Actinopteri > Salmoniformes > Salmonidae > Brachymystax > Brachymystax lenok. The sequence continues at coordinate 32,344,383 of CM059812.1, read as the reverse complement.
TTCAGGTTCTGTGGTGGTTCGCTCCAGTTCTCATAATCGGAGGGCTCAGCATCTATCTGAGGGGGCTGTGTCACTGTTCAGGTTCTGTGGTGGTTTGCTCCAGTTCGCATAATCGAGGACTCCGCATCTATCTGAGGGGCTGTGTCACAAGGGAGTCCCTTAATCTGAAAGAAGACACACTGAATGAGCACATTACGAACCACTCCCTCTAACATTTTTATGTAAATTAATTTGCTTACTGTCTATGGTATTAGGATTGAAATAACTTTGGTTGTTGACATTATTACCTGTGTGTCTGCTGTGGCATCACTTCCTCCTGTGGATCTCCTGTAATGAGGGACAGAGTGAGTTCTGCTCTCTACTGACCTCTAGTGGAAGTTGATATGTTACTAATACAGTATATGTAAATGAAAGACTCACCTCTTCAGAGTGCAGTAGATGGTGAGTAGAAGAGCTACAGCAGTCAGGACAGCCCCCACCCCACCACAGGAACCCAGGGAAACACTGCTGCAGGATCATGAGTTTATAAATGCATGATGTCAGAATGAAATCTGTAAAATGACAGAGCACCAAAAATTGACAGAATGTGTCATACTTACATATAACATTAATATGTACAGGGATAGTCTTTCTCCCTATAATGTTCAGAGCCTCGCAGTAGTACCCCTCTCTGTCCTCAGAGCTGATGTTATGGATGGTGTATCTCTGTCCAGAATGTCTCATTGACATGTTCTTGTATGTTACCTTGTACCAGGTGTATTTGTCCACAGGTGGGTTGGCATCACTGCTGCAGGTCAGATTCACTGAACTGCTCCTCCACTATTTCACCAGAAGGGCTGACTGACACTGAGGTGTTCTTTGGGCCATCTGAAGACATTGATTGATCAAATAAAGTAAATCAGTGCATTTTACAAGATGAGAAATGAAAAGCACATGCTTGAAGGTTCCAACATGATGTTACTTAATAAAGAATACAACTGGAGATAAAACATACTTACAATGTTAATATACCAAAATATATTTAAACCACATGTACTTACATGTGACAGTGAGAGTCTCTTCAGCAGAGGGGAGATCCTCATGGCCTTCTACAGCACAGGAGTATCTGCCTGTATCCTCACTGCTGACTGAGAGTAGGATATAGACAGGAGAGGAGGTGTTGCTGTTTGGTATAGGCTGTCCATTCTTATACCAACTGTAGGCTGTGATGGGGTCCAGTGTACATTTGGTTCTACATGTCAGTGTGACACTCTCCCTCTCTGACACAGATGTAGGATCCATCTCCAACACAACATCTAGGGTAAAAGGAAACAAATCATTAATATCCTCCTAAATACACAATATATTCAAAAGTATGTGGACACCCTTTCAAATTAGTGCATCCAGCTATTCAGCCACACTTGTTTCTGAGCACACAGCCATGCAATCCCCATAGACAAACATTGCCAGTAAAATGGCCTTACTGAAGAGCTCAATGACTTTCAATAAGGCACCGCCATATGATTCCACCTTTTCAACATGTCAGTTCATCAAATTTATGCCCTGCTAGAGCAGCCCCAGTCAACGGTAAGTGCTGTTATTGTGAAGTGAAAAGGTCTAGGAGCAACAGCGGCTAAGCTGCAAAGTGGTAGGCCACACAAGTCAAGCTCACAGAACAGGACCGCCGAGTGCTGAAGCGCAATGCACGTTGAAATCATCTGTCCTGGGTTGCAACACTCACTACCAAGTTCCAAACTGCCTCTGAAAGTAACTTCAGCACAAGAACTGTTCGTCGGAAGCTCCATGAAATGGGTTCCCATGGCCGAGGAGCCTCACACAAGCCTAAGATCACCATGCGCAATGCCAAGCGTCGGCTGGAGTGGTGTAAAGCTCGCCGCCATTGGACAGCCCCCACCCCCACCACAGGAACCCAGGGAAACACTGCTGCAGGGTCATGAGTTTATAAATGCATGATGTCAGAATGAAATCTGTAAAATGACAGAGCACCAAAATTGACAGAATGTGTCATACTTACATATAACATTAATATGGACAGGGATAATCTCTCTCCCTATAATGTTCAGAGCCTCACAGTGGTATCCCTCTCTGTCCTCAGAGCTGATGTTATGGATGGTGTATCTCTGTCCAGAATGTCTCATTGACATGTTCTTGTATGTTACCTTGTACCAAGTGTATTTGTCCACAGGTGGGTTGGCATCACTGCTGCAGGTCAGATTCACTGAACTGCCCTCCACTATTTCACCAGAAGGGCTGATTGACACTGAGGTGTTCTTTGGGCCATCTGAAGACATTGGATTAATCAAATAAAGTAAATCAGTGCATTTTACAAGATGAGAAATGAAAAGCACATGCTTGAAGGTTCCAACATGATGTTACTTAATAAAGAATACAACTGGAGATAAAACATACTTACAATGTTAATATACAAAAATATATTTAAACCACATGTACTTACATGTGACAGTGAGAGTCTCTTCAGCAGAGGGAGATCCTCATGGCCTTCTACAGCACAGGAGTATCTGCCTGTATCCTCACTGCTGACTGAGAATAGGGATATAGACAGGAGAGTAGGTGTTGCTGTTTGGTATAGGCTGTCCATTCTTATACCAACTGTAGGCTGTGATGGGGTCCAGTGTACATTTGGTTCTACATGTCAGTGTGACATTCTCCCTCTCTGACACAGATGTAGGATCCATCTCCAACACAACATCTAGAGTAAAAGGAAACAAATCATTAATATCCTCCTAAATACACAATATATTCAAAAAGTATGTGGACACCCTTTCAAATTAGTGCATCCAGCTATTCAGCCACACTTGTTTCTGAGCACACAGCCATGCAATCCCCATAGACAAACATTGCCAGTAAAATGGCCTTACTGAAGAGCTCAATGACTTTCAATAAGGCACCGTCATATGATTCCACCTTTCAACATGTCAGTTCATCAAATTTATGCCCTGCTAGAGCATCCCGGTCAACGGTAAGTGCTGTTATTGTGAAGTGAAAAGGTCTAGGAGCAACAGCGCTAAGCTGCAAAGTGGTAGGCCACACAAGTCAAGCTCACAGAACAGGACCGCCGAGTGCTGAAGCGCCAAAGCACGTTGAAATCATCTGTCCTGGGTTGCAACACTCACTACCAAGTTCCAAACTGCCTCTGAAAGTAACTTCAGCACAAGAACTGTTCGTCGGGAGCTCCATGAAATGGGTTCCCATGGCCGAGCAGCCTCACACAAGCCTAAGATCACCATGCGCAATGCCAAGCGTCGGCTGGAGTGATGTAAAGCTCGCCGCCATTGGACAGCCCCCACCCCCACCACAGGAACCCAGGGAAACACTGCTGCAGGGTCATGAGTTTATAAATGCATGATGTCAGAATGAAATCTGTAAAATGACAGAGCACCAAAATTGACAGAATGTGTCATACTTACATATAACATTAATATGGACAGGGATAGTCTCTCTCCCTATAATGTTCAGAGCCTCACAGTGGTATCCCTCTCTGTCCTCAGAGCTGATGTTATGGATGGTGTATCTCTGTCCAGAATGTCTCATTGACATGTTCTTGTATGTTACCTTGTACCAAGTGTATTTGTCCACAGGTGGGTTGGCATCACTGCTGCAGGTCAGATTCACTGAACTGCCCTCCACTATTTCACCAGAAGGGCTGATTGACACTGAGGTGTTCTTTGGGCCATCTGAAGACATTGGATTTATCAAATAAAGTAAATCAGTGCATTTTACAAGATGAGAAATGAAAAGCACATGCTTGAAGGTTCCAACATGATGTTACTTAATAAAGAATACAACTGGAGATAAAACATACTTACAATGTTAATATACAAAAATATATTTAAACCACATGTACTTACATCTGACAGTGAGAGTCTCTTCAGCAGAGGGAGATCCTCATGGCCTTCTACAGCACAGGAGTATCTGCCTGTATCCTCACTGCTGACTGAGAATAGGATATAGACAGGAGAGTAGGTGTTGCTGTTTGGTATAGGCTGTCCATTCTTATACCAACTGTAGACTGTGATGGGGTCCAGTGTACATTTGGTTCTACATGTCAGTGTGACATTCTCCCTCTCTGACACAGATGTAGGATCCATCTCCAACACAACATCTAGAGTAAAAGGAAACAAATCATTAATATCCTCCTATATATGTCCTCTTCTGTGAAGTACTAGATTTTGTATTTTTCCATCACATACCACTACTGTGTCTGTATGACTGACCTTAATAAGGTAATTACAGTAATAGATGTGAGATGTGTGACAGATTACCTGTGACAGTCAGGGAGACAAGAGAGCCAGAAAACTTTCCTCCAGGCGTTATGAATCTGAACCTGTACCCAGCAGAGTCACTAAATCTCAGGTCTGTGATTCTCAGGGTACAGTCACTCTTCTTATCCCCAAGGTACTCTATATGACCCTCATACCCTGGCACTGAGCTCAGATCTTCAGCCTCCATACCAGACCATTTAGTAAACCAGAAAGCTTTTTTGATCTCATGATAACTGGGATATGTGTAAGAGCAGGATATGTCCACTGTTGACCCCTTCAGGGCACAGATACTCTGATGGGTGTAAGTCACACTCCAACACTTCTGACCTGAAACACAAGACAACAGAACACCTTTTATAATATCTACCAGTTATAGAAATCTATAATTACAATATCTACCAGTTATAGAAATCTATAATTACAATATCTACCAGAATACACTGATGTTGTTTATGAAGTAGAATACAACTAGTTCAACAGTTTACAGTAGTGAAAACCATCATTATTAAATAATGATCAATATTCATTGATTAATTGACAAAAAGTCTCAATGACCTGAACAAAATAATATTTATATGAAATGTGTATAAAAAAACACTCACACACTGCAGGAGAGTGGAGATCCTCATGGCCTTTTACAGCACAGGAGTAACTGTCTGCAGCATCTGGGTAGACTGGAATAGGGGAAGTGTTCTCAGTTACTATCTGTCCTGTTCTTGTACCAGATGTAGGTGGGGTTGTCAGTCAGGAGTACAGGTGGTGCTAAGCAGGTCAGTGTCTTCTGTCCCTCGGCAGCAGGAGTCACCTTCACCTGCAGACCTGAAACAATATGTATAAAAACCATATACACCTCTGTGTTAACAGGATGGTTCATTTATTTTCTCCTGTAATTCAATATGATATACAGTTGTATCATACAGTGTAGTATTACCTGTGACAGACAGAGTTGTTCCTGGGAATCTATGACCCCATGTAATGTTGTCTGTTTTAAAAAGTGAAGCGATACTCAGCTGAGTCCTCCTCTCTCAGGTCTGTGGATTCTCAGTGATGGAGGAACTTTGTTTCTCCATGTCTCTTTGTTACGGTACTCCACACGACCTACATACCCTGGGTCTCTGGTTAGGTCCCTCTGGTATCAGCTTCTCTCTCCAGCTAGATCTCTGTTTAGGACTAAACCAGAATGTTGATGTGGTGGAAGAATAACCAACATAAGTACAGGATATGTCCACTGTTGACCCCTTCAAGACACAGATTCTCCTCTTGGTGTAAGTCACTCTGCTGCAGTCCTGACCCTGAACACCTGAAACACAGTGACATAAACAAGAGGTCAACTGGATTGTATTTTTCTCAGATCTTTCTAGAAATGGTAACAGTTCTCAAATGACAAAGTGAAACCAACACACAGTATAATGTATTAAATCCACACTCACACACTGCAGGAGAGTGGAGATCCTCATGGCCTTTTACAGCACAGGAGCATCTGTCTTCATAGTTACTGGAGACTGGATCTTTGTACTGGGGGAGGTGCTCTCATCTAGATGTTGTCTCGTTCTTGTACCAGATGTAGGTGGGGCTTGTCAGTCAGAGTACAGGTGGTGCTACAGGTCAGTGTCTTATCCTGATGTCCATCAGTCACCTTCACCTGAAGACCTGGAGAAAAACAATATCACTGTAAATCCCTTTATCACTGACTTATCACTCTAATACAAAGATGGAAGAAATCCTATGTTATACAGACATCAATACAAATCCAAGACAATGTTCCTGGAACTAAATGGAATTCAAACAGTTTAACTATATTGAATGTAACTGTACCTGTGACAGACAGAGTGACTCCAGGAAGACCAATATATCTCCCTCCAGTCTGATCTGTTATAAATCTGAACCTGTACGTAGCTGGAGTCACTCTCTCTCAGGTCTGTGATTGTCAGGTGTGACCATTCTTCTTATCCCCATGATACTCCAGACGACCTGCATTCTCTCTGGGTCCTGACTCTATATCTTCAGGTTCTACACCAGCTTCCCCATTTTAGTTAACCAGAAGGTTGATGTGACTTTAGGACCTTCTGGGATATGTGTAAGAGCAGGTCAGCTTCACTGTTGACCCCCTTCAAGGCACAGATCTTCTGAGTGGTGTATGTAACACTCCAGCCATCCTGCCCCAGTACCACTGAAACAAGGTCAGACAACACAATGGTATCAGAATTAAGCCAATGTCACAACGTAATGTGTCTGTATCTCTGTACTGTGTCTGTATCTCTGTACTGTGTCTGTATCTCTGTACTGTGTCAGTATCTCTGTACTGTGTCTGTATCTATGCAATGTGTCTGTATCTATGTACTGTGTCTGTATCTCTGTATTGTGTCTGTATCTCTGTACTGTGTCTGTATCTCTGTACTGTGTCTGTATCTATGTACTGTGTCTGTATCTCTGTACTGTGTCTGTATCTCTGTACTGTGTCTGTATCTATGCAATGTGTCTGTATCTATGTACTGTGTCTGTATCTCTGTACTGTGTCTGTATCTCTGTACTGTGTCTGAATCTATGCAATGTGTCTGAATCGATGTACTGTGTCTGTATCGCTGTACTGTGCCTGTATCTATGCAATGTGTCTGTATCTATGTACTGTGTCTGTATCTCTGTATTGTGTCTGTATCTATGCAATGTGTCTGTATCTATGTACTGTGTATGTATCTCTGTGTATGTATCTCTGTACTGTGTCTGTACTGTGTCTGTACTGTGTCTGTATCCATGTACTGTGTCTGTATCTATGCAATGTGTCTGTATCTATGTACTGTGTCTGTATCCTTGTACTGTGTCTGTATCTATGCAATGTGTCTGTATCTATGTACTGTGTCTGTATCTCTGTACTGTGTCTGTATCTCTGTACTGTGTCTGTATCTATGCAATGTGTCTGTATCTATGTACTGTGTCTGTATCTCTGTACTGTGTCTGTATCTCTGTACTGTGTCTGTATCTCTGTACTGTGTCTGTATCTCTGTACTGTGTCTGTATCTCTGTACTGTGTCTGTATCTATGTACTGTGTCTGTATCTATGTACTGTGTCTGTATCTCTGTACTGTGTCTGTATCTCTGTACTGTGTCTGTATCTATGCATTGTGTCTGTATCTCTGTACTGTGTCTGTATCTCTGTACTGTGTCTGTATCTCTGTACTGTGTCTGTATCTCTGTACTGTGTCTGTATCTCTGTACTGTGTCTGTATCTATGCAATGTGTTCTGTATCTCTGTACTGTGTCTGTATCTCTGTACTGTGTCTGTGTCTCTGTACTGTGTCTGTATCTCTGTACTGTGTCTGTATCTCTGTACTGTGTCTGTATCTCTGTACTGTGTCTGTATCTCTGTACTGTGTCTGTATCTATGCAATGTGGCTGTATCTATGTACTGTGTCTGTATCTCTGTACTGTGTCTTGTATCTCTGTACTGTGTCTGTATCTCTGTACTGTGTCTGTATCTATGCACTGTGTCTGTATCTATGCACTGTGTCTGTATCTCTGTATTGTGTCTGTATCTATGCAATGTGTCTGTATCTATGTACTGTGTCTGTATCTCTGTACTGTGTCTGTATCTCTGTACTGTGTCTGTATCTCTGTACTGTGTCTGTATCTATGCACTGTGTCTGTATCTATGTACTGTGTCTGTATCTCTTTATTGTGTCTGTATCTATGCAATGTGTCTGTATATATGTACTGTGTCTGTATCTCTGTACTGTGTCTGTATCTACAGTGGGGCAAAAAAGTATTTAGTAAGCCACCAATTGTGCAAGTTCTCTCACTTAAAAAGATGAGAGAGGCCTGTAATTTTCATCATAGGTACACTTCAACTATGACAGACAAAATGAGGGAAAAAATCCAGAAAATCACATTGTAGGATTTTTTATGAATTTATTTGCAAATTATGGTGGAAAATAAGTATTTGGTCACATACAAACAAGCAAGATTTCTGGCTCTCACAGACCTGTAACTTCTTCTTTAAGAGGCTCCTCTGTCCTCCACTCGTTACCTGTATTCATGGCACCTGTTTGAACTTGTTATCAGTATAAAAGACACCTGTCCACAACCTCAAACAGTCACACTCCAAACTCCACTATGGCCAAGACCAAAGAGCTGTCAAAGGACACCAGAAACAAAATTGTAGACCTGCACCAGGTTGGGAAGACTGAATCTGCAATAGGTAAGCAGCTTGGTTTGAAGAAATCAACTGTGGGAGCAATTATTAGGAAATGGAAGACATACATAGACCACTGATAATCTTCCCTCGATCTGGGGCTCCACGCAAGATCTCACCTCGTGGGGTCAAAATGATCACAAGAACGGTGAGCAAAAATCCCAGAACCACACGGGGGACCTAGTGAATGACCTGCAGAGAGATGGGACCAAAGTAACAAAGCTCTACCATCAGTAACACACCACGCCGCCAGGGACTCAAATCCTGCAGTGCCAGACGTGTCCCCCTGCTTAAGCCAGTACATGTTCAGGCCCGTCTGAAGTTTGCTAGAGAGCATTTGGATGATCCAGATGAGGATTGGGAGAATGTCATATGGTCAGATGAAACCAAAATAGAACTTTTTGGTAAAAACTCAACTCTGTCGTGTTTGGAGGACAAAGAATGCTGAGTTGCATCCAAAGAACACCATACCTACTGTGAAGCTATGGGGGTGGAAACATCATGCTTTGGGGGCTGTTTTTTCTGCAAAGGGACCAGGACGACTGATCCGTGTAAAGGAAAGAAATGAATGGGGCCATGTATCGTGAGATTTTGAGTGAAAACCTCCTTCCATCAGCAAGGGCATTGAAGATGAAACGTGGCTGGGTCTTTCAGCATGACTATGATCCCAAAACACACCGCTCGGGCAACGAAGGAGTGGCTTGTAAGAAGCATTTCAAGGTCCTGGAGTGGCCTAGCCAGTCTCCAGATCTCAACCCCATAGAAAATCTTTGGAGGGAGTTGAAAGTCCGTGTTGCCCAGCGACAGCCCCAAAACATCACTGCTCTAGAGGAGATCTGCATGGAGGAATGGGCCAAAATACCAGCAACAGTGTGTGAAAACCTTGTGAAGACTTACAGAAAACGTTTGACCTCTGTCATTGCCAACAAAGGGTATATAACAAAGTATTGAGATAAACTTTTGTTATTGACCAAATACTTATTTTCCACCATAATTTGCAAATAAATAAATAAAAATCCTACAATGTGATTTTCTGGACTTCTTTTTCTCATTTCGTCTGTCATAGTTGAAGTGTACCTATGATGAAAATTACAGGCCTCTCTCATCTTTTAAGTTGGAGAACTTGCACAATTGGTGGCTGACTAAATACTTTTTGCCCCACTGTATGTACTGTGTCTGTATCTCTGAAATGTGTCTGTATCTCTGTACTGTGTCTGTATCTATGTACTGTGTCTGTATCTCTGCAATGTGTCTGTATCTATGTACTGACTGTGTCTGTATCTCTGTACTGTGTCTGTATCTCTGTATCTGTGTCTGTATTCTATGCAATGTGTCTGTATCTATGTACTGTGTCTGTACCTCTGTAATGTGTCTGTATCTATGTAATGTGTCTGTACTCTGTAATGTGTCTGTATCTATGTAATGTGTCTGTATCTATGTACTGTGTCTGTACCTCTTTACTGTGTCTGTATCTATGTAATGTGTCTGTATCTATGTAATGTTTCTGTATCTCTTGTGTGTGTGTATCTTTGTAATTTGTCTACATCACTGTAATGTGTCTGTATATATGTAATGTGTCTGTACCTCTTTACTGTGTCTGTATCTATGTAATGTGTCTGTATCTATGTAATGTTTCTGTATCTCTAATGTGTGTGTATCTCTGTAGTGTGTCTGTATCTCTGTAGTGTGTCTGTATCTCTGTAGTGTGTCTGTATCTATGTAATGTTTCTGTATCTCTAATGTGTGTGTATCTCTGTAATGTGTCTGTATCTCTGTAATGTGTCTGCATCTCTGTAATGTGTCTGCATCTCTGTAATGTGTCTGCATCTCTTTAATGTGTCTGTACCTCTGTAATGTGTCTGTTTCTCTGTAATGTGTCTGTTTCTCTGTAGTGTGTCTGTTTCTCTGTAATATGTCTCTATCTCTGTAATGTGTCTGTATCTCTGTAATGTGTCTGTATCTCTAATGTGTCTGTATCTCTAATGTGTCTGTATCTCTGTAATAAACACACAGTCACTATATAATGAATATGAACTGGGTGGGTTGAGATTATTAAATATAAAGCACTAAACGTCTCTAAAAGCTTCACTTATACAAAACTTTTACTTGAACCCAAAATAGTTCTCATATAGATTACTATGTAAAGCTCATCCCTTGTTTAAAAATGGCCTTTTGTCTTTGTGCAGACTGCCATGTCTAATGTTCGATGAATTGAAAATGAAACCTTCTTCAAAGTATCTGTCTTTTCCAACAAGCGGTTGCAGAGCTGGTTACAATTTCAATTTCATCCCGGAAAAGATACAACACATATTATGGTTGAACTGGAAATGTACTGGGAAATATGTTTTAAATGTTGTGGATGGTTGTGCTTTTTCCTCCTTAAGATGCACCAATTTCAAACTGAGTAGGGTTGGTCCACACTTTGTTGCCATAGTTGCTGTAGAGTGTGAATGGAAACCACAGATATGCATCACTCAGTGAGGTGTGAAATAGGACTATTTAAAGTGAAGTGGAGACGCCTAACAGAACACACCAGAATAACATTATGATTCTTAACCTTTTAGAAATGTCTGTAGATTGACAAACAGAACAACTAAAAGATAAGAATGAGACCATACCTGCTACAGACCAGAGAAAGACCACCAACACACTTCCTGCTGTTCTCAAGGCCATTGTTGCATCTCCCAGCCTGCAGTCTTAGAAACATAAACAACAACTCACTCTATAGCTGGTGAATAACTCCACCTGATACATTGAAGTAGAAACTGTAAATGGGGTACAGGGCCTCATTACTGAAAATGAAATCCAGGCTCATATTGTGTTGTGTTGTATTGTATTGTTCTATATGGTTGTCTATGTGAATACTGTCTGTCTGTAAGTCTATTGCACTATGTATGTAATGTGTGTGACGTGGTGCATGTCTGTCTACGCCTGTCTATTTAAGCTGATGCAAAAATAATTTCCTATTATATGCAGTAGTCATCATCATTATCATCATCATCATCATCAACAACAACCACCACCTATTGAACAGATCTGTAGTACTGTAAACACATATTTCTACATTGATTGTTGTGAAGCTGTTTTATTCTCAGAACCCCAAATATAGGAGGATAAATGTTCAATCCTCTACGGTCCGTCAAGCTGTACAGCAGCCTAAAGACTGACCACTCAGGTTCAATGATAGCTCCTATCCTCCCTGAAACAGAGCAGTACCTAGTCAACTGCTTTGTCCTAGTTTTTGTCAGGCCCGCAAATTGGAGGCCACACACTGCAAGCCTGTGTGAGTGGTCGAGACGGACAAATACCAGCGCCACCAGCTTGCACCTACACCAGAGGCTGTCCAAGCACCACAAGGGGCAGGTATTTAAGCAGAGTCTCTGTAAAGGCCTGCTCCATGTAGCCGTTAAATGAGCAGCCCACTTCCACAATGAGCCCCTCCCCTGGCCTCTCTCCACAACAACAATATCTGGCGATTTGGCACACAGGAAAACACATCATCATCATCATCAAACCAGCTTCAAATCAAATCTACTTACTTACAAGCCATTAACCAACAATGCAGTTTCAAGAAGAAAGAAAATTAATAATAATAATTAAAAGTAACAAATAATTAAGAGCAGCAGTAAAATAACAATAGTGAGGCTATATACAGGGGGTAAAGGTACAGAGTCAATGTGCGTGGCACCGGTTAGTCGAGGTAATTGAGGTAATATATACATGTAGGTAGAGTTATTCAAGTGACTTATGCATAGATAATAACAGAGAGTACTGTAGCAGCAGAGTAAAAGGGGGCAATGCAAATAGTCTGGGGAGCCATTTGATTAGATGTTCAGTAGTCTTATGGCGGTAGAAGCTGTTAAGCAGTCTTTCCGACCTAGACTTGGTGCTCCGTACCGCTTGCCGTGCAGTAGCAGAGAGAATAGCTCTATCACTAGGAAGGCTGGAGTCTTTTTAGGGCCTTCCTCTGACACTGCCTGGTATAGAGGTCCTGAATGGCCGGAAGCTTGGCCCCAGTGATGTTTTGGGCTGTTCGCCCTACCTCTGTAGTGCCTTGGCGGTCGGAAGCTCGAGCAGTTGCTATACCAGGCAGTGACGCAACCAGTCAGGATACTCTTGATGGTGCAGCTGTAGAAGCTTTTGAGGATCTGAGGACCCATGCTTTGAGGGACCCAATCTTGAGGACCCAATCTTTTCAATCTCTTGAGGGAATGGGTTTTGTCGTGCCCTCTTCACGACTGTCTTGGTGTGCTTGGATCATGTTAGTTTGTTGGTGATGTAGACACCAAGAACTTGAAGCTCTCAACCTGCTCCACCACAGCCCCATCAATGAGAATGGGGGTGTGCTCTATTCCTCCTTTTTCCTGTAGTCCACAATCATCTCCTTAGTCTTGATCACGTTGAGGGAGAGGTTGTTGTCCTGGTACCACACAGCCAGGTCTCTGACCTCCTCCTATATGCTGTCTCGTCGTTGTTGGTGATCAGGAATGCCGACCACTGTTGTGTCATCAGCAAACTTAATGAGGGTGTTGGAGTCGTGCCTGGCCTCCTGCAGTCATGAGTGAACAGGGATTACAGGAGGGGACTAAGCATGCAACCCTGAGGGGCCCCGTGTTGAGGATCAGCAGGGCGGATGTGTTGTTACCTAGCCTTACCACCTGGGGGCGCCCATCTGGAAATCCAGAGGGAGGAGTTTAGTCCCAGGGACTTTAGCTTTGTGATGAGCTTTGAGGGCACTATGGTGTTGAACACTGAGCTGTAGTCAATGAATAGCGTTATCACATAGGTTTTCCTTTTGTCCAGGTGTGAAAGGGCAGTGTGGAGTACAATAGAGATTGCATCATCTGTGGATCTGTTGGGACAGTATGCATATTGGAGTGGGTCTAGGGTTTCTGGGATAATGGTGTTGATGTTATCCATGACCAGCCTTTCAAAGCACTTCATGGCTACAGATGTGAGTGCTACGGATTGGTAGTCATTTAGGCAGGTTACCTTAGTGTTCTTGGGCACAGGGACTATGGTGGTCTGCTTGAAACATGTTGGTATTACAGACTCAGACAGGGAGAGGTTGAAAATGTCAGTGAAGACACTTGCCAGCTGGTCAGCACATGCCTCGGAGTACACGTCCTCGTAATCCCCGCCTGGCCCTACGGCCTTGTGAATGTTGACCTGTTTAAAGGTTCTTACATCGGCTGCGGAGAGCGTGATCACACAGTCGCCCGGAACAGCTGACGCTCTCATGCATGTTTCCAGTGTTACTAGCTTCAAGCGAGCATAAAAGTAATTTAGCTCGTCTGGTAGGCTCACCGGGCAACTCCAGTGCTTCACTTTGTAGTTTGTAATAGTTTGCAAGCCCTGCCACATGTAGTACGGTGTAGCGATTCCTATCTTTAGTCCTGTATTGACTTTTTACCTGTTTGATGGTTCGTTGGAGGGCATAGTGGGATTTTTATAAGCTTCCTGCTCCTTGAAAGCGGCATCTCTAGCCTTTAGCTCAGTGCGGATGTTACCTGTAATCCAATGCTGCTGGTTGAGGTATGTACGTACAGTCACTGTGGGGACGACGTCATCAATGCACTTATTGATGAAGCCAGTGACGAATGTGATGTACTCCTCAATGCCATCGGAAAAATCCCGGAACATTTTCAAGTCTATGCTAGCAAAACAATCCTGTAGCTTGGCATCTGCTACACATCTCTGTGAGTGGAGTAAAGGTGGTCCAGAGTTTTTTTCCCCTGGTTGCAAACATTTTAATACACAAGTTGCTGGTGGAAAATGAGGTGGAAAACAGGATTTTAAGCTTTCACATTAAAGTCCCCTGCCACTAGGAGCGCTTGCCTCTGATGGAGTTTTGCTGTTTGCTTATGGCGTGTATACAGCCTCATTGAGTGTGTTCTCTAGTGCCAGCATCGGTCCTCTGAGTTCTAGCATGGAACAGGTCAAAGTTCCATTTACATTTGGTCAGTTCAACAGACAAGCAAACTGTATGTAGGTTAACAGACAAAACAAACTGTATGTTGGTCTACATTCTGTATGTCTACGCTTAACAGACAAAACAAACTTTAACGTGAGGGCCTGCACAGTGTATGTCTAGGTTAACAGACAGACTGCATGGTGGCTCTACATTATGTATGTCTAGGTTAACAGACAAACACGCTGTATGTAGGTCTACATTATGTATGTTCTAGGTTATCAGACAAACACGCTTGTATGTAGGTCTGTTACTATGTATGCAAGTTCAGACTAAGAAACAAAAACTGTATGTGTAGGACTACTAATGACGTATGTCTAGGTTAACAGACAAACAAATCTGTATGTAGGTCTACATTACGTATGTTCTAGGTTAACAGACAAAAACAAATTGTAAGTGTAGGTCTACATTATGTATGTCTAGGTATATCAGACAAACAAGCTGTAAGTAGGTCTACTTTATGTGCATGTCTAGGGTTAACAGACAAACAAACATTGTATGTAGGTTCACATTATGTATGGTCTAGGTTAACTGAGGACAAACAAACAGCAATATAAAACATTGTCATGCCCATCAGGAAAATTTGAATTCTCATGCCAGGCAAAAGTTGGAATTGTTATACCTGGCAGAAGTTTAACAATCTAGAAACAAATAATAATGAAAAGATAGACATCACCAAGCTGTTGCATTTACAGCTGTGGAGGAGAGAGAGGGGAGATGTGAGCTTACTGTCCAAGGGAAGAGAAATGAAACAGAAGGGTGTGGAGTTCTGTGGTTGAGCAGTAAATTCAGATGTACTGAGGGGCTGAAGGGGTGCTGTGGCACAGAGCTGGGCTTCCCTGTTTTCATGATGCTCTCTGTCACGGTTCATGAATTCACCGGCTCGGCTTCTGTGTGTATGTGTGTGTAGTGTGGGTGTGGGCCGCTTGATCACCACTCAGCTCTCGTTATCAGCGCCAGCTGCCACTCATTTTCTGGGTGCTCATTTATTGTCAGTTGTCTTCTGCTCTGTTGGGTTGTTTCCTGTGTGCCAGTTCGTTCCCCGGCTGAGTCCTGTGTCACCGATGGTTGCCTCGGGTTTCTGTTTCTGTTGGGGACTCCTACGATCGCTCTGCTGTCTCTCTCCTGTGGAGGATTCAACGCCGGGTACTTCCTGGTTTTACTTGACTTGGGATTTCCCTCGCCACACTCACCTTCACTGCAAGGATCTGGGTTTACTACATTCAGTCCCTGCGCTGCTAAGACTCAGACTGTTCATTACATTACTTCCTCACCTGACCCTGCCACACCTCAGTCACCCTTGTTTGCTTCACATAAATGCGTTAAAACTTCACCTCGCGATTGAATCCTCTGTTATTCTAACGAATAACAGAACGAACTGGACTCCACATGGATTCAGCGAGTGCAACCGGAGCTGAGCAGGAAAGTTTCTGGGTCCAGAAGCATGTCTCAGATGGATCAGCAGGAGGAGGGCAGATGAAGGCTACAGGTGGCCTATGCTGTGCAAGCTCTCTGGTGAAGCGCAGGTGTCCGGCTCACCCAACAGCTCCAACATCTAAGCTGTTGCCCCGCTGCGCCCACCCCTAACCGCTCTATTCCCCTACTCCATACACCATACCTTACCACCCAACTCCTGACTCCTATTCTGGTGAGCCTCCAATTTTTTGGCAGAGACCGTTTATCAACAAGTGCTCCTTGTTTTTCTCGGCTCCAGCCACAGACGCTCAGCTTTCTACAAGAACAATCCAAGGTGGCTTTTGTGCTAACCTTGTTGACAGGATGCGCGGCTCGGGTGGGGAACGGCGTGTGTGGGAGTAAACCATCACCAATGCTGCAACCTCGTTCCAGGGGCACTATCAGAGGAACTGAGGAGGGTCTTCGACCGTGCTGTGACGGGATCGCCGAGGCAGCCTCGCTCTTGCGGATCGCCGGCCAAGGGAATAGGACCGTGTCAGGACTATTCTATTGAATTTAGACCCTTGCAAACAGAGTGCCAATGGAACGCAGGAGGCGGGACATGTTCCTGCATGGGCTGGCTGGACCGTGATACAGAGGGAGATTTACGTTGCTGGACTCTGCCTTCCAGAACTCCTGGGACGGGCTCATTGAGTTGGCCTTATGGGTCGACGCCGCTTAAACCGGCTGGAACAACGCATTACCACCCAGACCCCCCGGGTTTTCGGCGAGGTTCGAGGGTCACTCAGCCATCCAGCGGGCGACACGGTCAGTCCCATCTTCCATCAATGCGAGCCCATGCAGGTGGGAGGAGCTCGGGCTTTCCCGGGAGGAAAGAGGCAACGCATGAAGAACTAGAGTGACTGTGTTTGTATTGCTGGAGGCACAGGAGCATTTTCTGGAATGACTGTCCCGTAAAGATCAAGCCCGGATAGTGTCAGGAGGCTACTATCGGGTGGTCTCTCTGTGGATAAGGCCTCTTCTTCAACCCTCCTCCCGGTAAGACTGAAAATGGGCGACTCCACTCCCACCACTGCCCAGCCTTATTGGACTCAGGGGCGGAGGGTAATTTTATGGACCTGAGTCTTGCTCCAGCAAACTTCACATTCCCATCATTCCTCCTCACACGCCAGATTACTGTTAAGGCACCCAACGGATGTAAGAACTCCTTTAACATTCATCTTTGCACTGCTAAACCCATAACTCTCTATCACTTCTGGCAATCACTCGGAGGAGATCTCATTTCTGCTCATGTGACTCTCCACCTCATCCCCCATGGTACTCGCCATCCCTGGCTTGTGAAACATACTGTCCCAGGGTGTGACTGGGGACCAACAGTTCAGTCTCGGCCTGGGGTAATGATTGTTATAAAGGCCCTGTCTCCTGCAAAGTCTGCTTGTTTGTCTGTGTCTGGGTTCTGTGTTGCAGGAGGAGCAGGTGAATTTGTCAAACGTGGTCTCGCGAGTACTCCTCGACCTGAAGTTGAAGTGTTCAGTAAGTCTCACAGTGGCTTCTCTGCCTCCACACCGTCATTCCTACAGACTGTGCTATTGAGTTCTGGCCAGGTGCACGCCTCCGCCTAAGAGCAAGTTATACTCACTTTCTGCTCCAGAAAGGGAGGCCATGGAGAAATACATTCTCCGGATTCTCTAGCAACCTGGGTTCATCCGCCTCTTTCCTCTTCTTCAGCGGGCGGGGCTGTTTTTTTGTGGGGAAGAAGGATGTGGGTCCTCTGCGACCTTGATATTGATTAATCGAGGGCTGAACAACATCACGGTAAAGTAATACTTATCCTTTGCCATTGATGTCTTCAGCCTTCGAGAGGTTACAGGGAGCATCTGTCTTCACAAAATTGGATTTTACGCAATGCTTATCATTTGGTTAGCATAAAGGGAGGGGGGGATGGGATGTGGAAGACTGCGCTTCAACGCCTAACACCCCAGGGGCCGTTTTCGAATATTTGGTCATGCCTTTTGGGCTGTCTTAACTCCCCTGGCGGTCTTCCAGGGCACTCACTGTCAATAACGTGCTGAGAGACATGTGGTGGATCAGCTTTATGTCTATCTGGATGACATACTGGATCTTTTCATCCTCTCTCTCAGCAACACGCGTTCAGCACGTTAGACGAGTGCTCCAGAGGTTGCTAAAGAATGGGCTTTTCGTCACAGGCGGAGAAATGCGAATTTCATGCACAGTCGGTTCCCTTCCTAGGATACATCATCTCATCCGAGGGAATGCGATGGATCCCTTGGTTACAAGCGTTAAGGCTGTGGTGGATTAAGGCCACGTCCGGATTCCCATAAGGCCCTGGGCAGAGATTTCTGGGATTCGCCAATTTTTACCGACGGTTTATTCGCAATTTCAGCCAGAGTCAGCCGCCTCCTGACTGCTCTTGACTTCCCCAGAACAACGCTCAGGTGGTCCTCGGTGCAGCCGAGGCTGAATTTTCCAACCTTAAAGGTCGCTTTGTGCTTCGGAAGCCCCCATTCTCCCTGATAGGTAGCTTCTCCCCTGATCCAGCACGTCAGTTCGTGTGTGAGGCCGATGCATCAGAGGTGGGGTAGGTGCGTGTTCTTTCCCAGCGCTGTTCCCTCTAGACGACAAGATGCATCTCTTGGCGCATTTTTTGTCCCATCGCTTTATCGCCTCGCCGTTTAACGTGAACTAAGTGAGCATTGGCAATAGAGTTGTTGGCAGTTAAACTAGCGTTGGAAGAATGGCATCATTGGTTAGGAAGGGTCGGGAGTAACTCTTTTATCGCCTGGACCGACCAATTACAAGAACTTGGAATATGAATCAGATCCGCCAAAAGACTCAACTCCAGGCAGACTCGTGGGCTCTCTTTTTTTCGGGCTGCTTAGATTTCTTCCTCCTCATACCGCCCGGGTTCTAAAACATCAAACCCGATGCTTTGTCTTCAAGCGTTTCTGACCGCCTCCGAACGCCCGTCTACTCCTCGAGTGCATTTTACCTGAGAGACTCATTGTTTCTACACTCACATGAGAGGTCGAGTCGAGGGTCAGATCGGCCTTGGAAGGGTAACGCCCGCCCGGTTGCCCACCGAGTCGGGTTATTCGTGGCAGGAGGAAACTGCGTCCGATGTCATTAGTTGGGGTCACTGTTCCAAAGTTGCTTGTCATCTAGGAGTGAACCGTGACTAGCTTTTTGGTTAAGCAGTTTATTCTGGTGGCCAAAGCCATGGCCCATGACATTCTAAGTTTTGTTTTTGGCCTGTTCGTGCTGTGCTACTGGCAAGACTTCCTAATCGACTCCTCAGATGGGTTACTCCAACCGCTGTCTGTCCCTTCGAGGCCTTGGTCCCATATAGCGCCATATAGCGATTTTATTACGGGCCTCCCCACCCTCTCAGGGCAGGACTGTTGTGGACCGGTTCTCGAAGGCGTGCTCATTTCATTCCCTTGCTTAAATTACTCTTTCTGCCAAGGAGACAGCAGTAGCTGTCGTGGACTCATGTCTTCGCTTACATGGCCTTCCTGATGGACGTGATCTCCGACAGGGAGTTTTGTAAACTACTGGGTGCGACTTCGGTTCAGCTCTATCTTCGGCTCTCATCCCCAAAGCTAATGGTCACAGAGAGAGCCAACCAAGACTTAGAGAGAGTGTTGCTAGGTGTTTTGTATCCCAGAATCTATCATCCTGAGTCAGCAAATCCTCATTGGTCGAGTATGCTCACAACTCGTTACTTCAGTGTCATCCACGGGTCCGACTTTCATTTGAATGTAGTTTAGGTTACCAGCCACCCATTTTCCCAAGCCTAGAATCCTGGTCATGGTCCCTCCGCTCACGCCTTTGTCCAGAAGTGTCACCGCATGTGGACCAGGGAGCCCGTGGAGACCTCTTCCTCCGGTGGGGGCACGCACCAAGTTGCTGCGCCTATACGCCACACGGCTGAAGTCTCCTGTTTACATTGTAGGGTCATAAAGTGTGGCTTTACTAAGAATATTCCTCTCCGCCTCCATTAGTAAATAAATTGGCTCCTCAAGTTCATCGGCCCCTTCTGGGTCACTCAAGTCCTTAGCCCGGTGGCAGTCCGCCTCAAAACTTCCTCCGGCGCACAGGAGAATTCACCCCGTTTTTAATGTATCCAGATTAAAGCCTGTGTTTCATTCACATATTAATCCGCCAGTTCTCTCGTCTCTCCCCCGCCCATGACTCTGTAGATGGGGAGCCTACATTCGGTGAATCAGCATTCTGGACTCAGACGGAGGGGGACGCGAATTCAGTACCTTGGTGGACTGGGAGGGTTACGGGCCGGAGGAGAGAAGTTGGGTTCCTGCTAAGAGACATTCTGGATCACTCCCTTATTGATGAGATTACAATCAACAGGAAAGTCCTTCTGGGAGCGCCAGGAGGCGCCCTGGGGTAGATTTGTCACGGTTCGCGAATTCACCGCTCGGCTCTGTGTGTATGTGGTGTGTGGGTGTGGCCGCCTGATCACCACTCTCAGCGTTTCAGCTGCCACCTATTTTCTGTGTCTATTTATTCTCATTGTCAGCTTAGTTCTTGTGTTTGTCCGTTCGCTGGGTTGTTTCCTGTGTGCTAGTTCCTGTTCCCTCCTGGCTGAGTCCTGTGTCGCCGATGGTTTCTGCTTGGGACTCTACGATCGCTCTGTTGTCTCTCCTGTGGAGGATTCGACGCCGGGTACTTCCCTGGTTTTACGGACTTGGGATTTCCCTATCTACACTCTCACCTTCACGGAGTGATCTGGTTTACCCATTCAGTCCCTGCGCTGCTAAGACTCAGACTGTTCATTACATTACTTCCTCACCTGACCTTTCTACACTACTTCTCCTTGTTTGCTTCTAATAAATGCTTAAACCCTCACTGCGATTGAATCTCCTCTATTGAGTTTCTAACGTAACAGCCTCTTCCTGGCAACCAAAACGTCAGTAAAGGCTTTAAGAGTTAAAGGTGTGAACATCTTCAATGAGGAGAGAGAGAGGGACTTTACAAGAGATGTCTGTCTTATATGTCTATAGGGCTACTTGTATTTCTTCATTGGTGGAAGCCATACACACATGGAGAGTGGATAGATGGGTCCCTCCCTTGAGAGTGTTGGAGAAACACTAGTTCTGGTGGGGGTGGTGTCTATTCCCCAAACTTGTTGGTAAAACTGTATTTGGTTTTTTGGGAACACCAAGTTATATATAGCTCTTTCTGAATAATGACATTAGCATTAATAGATGACACTACATATGATTTGATTAAAACTGTATTTTTATTATGAATTAATACAACTGATTGGAGCATAATAAAACAGTAAGTCATTTGTACACCCAGCTTCCCCACATGCTGAGAGGAAAGCCAGACAGATTGTCATTTTACATTGATGCTTTCAAAACAGTCGTTCTGTACTTTCATATTGCCACTTTGTTGTCAATTTCAATTGTTTTAGTCTACTGAACAGAACATGCATTAGTCTCACTGAACAGACACGCATTAGTCCACTGGAATCGGCACGCATTAGTCCGCTGAACAGACATGGCCAGTTCACTGAACAGACGTGGTATTAGTCTACTGGAACAGACGTGTATTAGTCTACTGAACAGACATGCATTAGTCCACTGAACAGATATGCATTAGTCTACTGGAATAGACGTGGTATTAGTCTACTGAACAGACGTGCATTAGTCCACTGAACAGACATGCATTAGTCCACTGAACAGACATGCATTAGTCTACTGAATAGATGTGGCTATTAGTTCACTGAACAGATTGCATGTATTAGTCTACTTGAATGTATATGCATTAGTCTACTGAACAGACATGCATTAAGTCTACTGGAATAGACGTGTATTAGTCCACTGAATAGATTGTGTGTATTAGTCTACTGAAATAACAGACATGTATATTAGTCTACTGAACAGATATGCATTAGTCTACTGAACAGACATGCATTAGTTCACTGAAATAGACATGTATTAGTCCACTGAATAGATGTGTGTATTAGTCCACTGAACGGATATGTATTAGTTCACTGAATAGACATGTATTAGTCCACTGAACAGATATGTATTAGTCCACTGAATAGACATGTATTAGTCTACTGAACAGACATGCATTAGTCTACTGGAACAGACATGTATTAGTCCACTGAACAGACGTGTATTAGTCCACTGAACAGACGTGGTATTAGCTCCACTGGAACAGATGTATTAGTCCACTGAACAGATGTGTATTAGTCCACTGAACAGACATGTATTAGTCCACTGAACAGACATGTATTAGTCCACTGAACAATCACTGAATGGACAAAAACATTAGGAACACCTTTCCATGGCAGACTAAATTCCAGGTGAATCCAGGTGAAGGCTATGATCCCTTTTGATGTCACTTCTTGTTAAACAGTTCAATCCAGTGTAGATGTGTAGCTGGGAGGGAAACAGGTTAAAGAAGCCGATTGTTAAGCCTTGAGACATGGATTGTGTATGTGTGTCATTCAGAGGGTGAATGGGGGTGAGACAAAAGATTTGTAAGTGCCTTGAACAGGAAATATGGTAGTAGGTGTCAGGCGACCAAGTTTGTTTCCCCAAGTTGAACAGCAACGCCAAGCTGGATTTTTCATGCTCAACAGTTTCCGTGTGTATCAAGAATGGCTGTCAACCACCCAAAGTGACATCCAGCCAACTTGGACACAACTGTACGAAGCATTGGAGTCAACATGGGCCAGCTTTCTCTGTGGAAAGCTTTTGACACCTTGTGGAGTCCATGCCCCTGATGAATTCAGGCTGTTCTGAGGGCAAAAGGTGGACTCTCAATATTAGGAATGTGTTCTTTAATGATTGGTATACTCAGTGTATATGTATAAATTCACTGGAACTGAATATATGGGCCTCTATTCCAATATCCACAGCTACATAACACTACTTGTTTCATTTAAGGTGGTCTAGTGTGGATGTTAGAACACCCCATGGACACTGGTGACGCTCCTAGGCTGACTCATGGTCATGCAATACGCCATTGACTGTGCAGTCGGGCATCAGATTGCTATATCATGATTGGGTTAGCTGATATCTTTAAACAAAACACCTATCCAGGTGTTGTGAGAGAAGGCTGGTGAATGCAATTTAGTCTGCCTGGGAACATGCCCTATATTCAATTAAAAATCATTATTTATTTTCTCCCTGTGGGATAAATAATATTAATAGGGGTTCTACAGTCTCATTCTAGATTCTGTACTGTAGGTGTGCCCCCTGTGTGTGGGTCTCTGGGTAGTGTAGCCTGTTTATAATATACTCCCTGTGGTGGGGGTCTCAGTATTGCAGCCTGTTTATACTATACTCCCTGTGGTGGAGAGAGCCCTGGTAGTGCAGCCTGTGTATACCATATGCTCCCTGTGGTGGGGTCTGGGTAGTGCAGCCTGTCTATACCCATGCCCCTGTGGTGGAGTCTGGGGTGCAGCCTGTCTTATACCATGCCCCTGTGAATGAGGTGAATTGAAAACTGATATCAGTGCAGTTCTCAGAAAAAACTAAAAATGCAAAGAAGCAGACAAGTTCACTCAATCAACAAAAAGCTTTGGACACTTTGAGAAATCCAATAACACAAGACTAGATCCTGATTCTCCTGACCCCTGTCTCCCTAACCAAGAGCTGCAGGACCTCGTGAGTTGAAGAGCTCCAGTGGGAGGCCTCCCTCACAGGTCCTGATCCAGCTTCAACACTCTGTTGCATGGCCCTCTCTGCCTCATCATACCAAGCTGGAGAGAGTAAGAGGGAGGAAGAGAGGGGGAGAAAGGGAGGGAGAGATGGGAGATGGTGAGCTCAGATTTCCACAGACAGACACACACACACAGCAATGTCCACGTGGACAGCAGAGAGCTCAGACACTGACCTTCAACCTCACTCAGTGCACCCCTTTGCAGCATCCCTTGGGCCAACTCAGGCGCGAGCTGGATGGACTCTCTTGAGCGTCTGAAAGGGACAGAGGGGGTAGAGCTCCAGACACTCAGTAGCGGTAATAAGGAACGATTCCAAAAGAAAACTTGAGAGAGAGACAGAGAGGAAGGGAGAGAGAGAGAGAGAGAGAGGGACAAATAAACAAACACAAGATGACAGAGATCTCATTTCAGTGTCAGAGATCATAGTGGTGTGATATGTTGTGTACATGTGGTGTTTGGGGGTCAGAGGTTGCTTTAAGGTGTTGTGTATCTGGGGTCTTTGGGGTTACAGTGGATAGCCTCAGAGAACATGTGTCTCCACATCCTGAGAGTACTGGCCTCTGCTTAAACAGCTGAATACTCCTTCTTCTGGAGGAGAACACACACATACAGTGCTAAACTGGGGCTCATGGCCTTCAGCAAATAGAAACAACCATTCTGAGACAATTGTGTTAATGTCACCTGCGCCAGACTTCCTTCCTCTTCACAGGGTCTGAACTCTCCACCTGGAATGAGACAACTCAGTTAACACTGCCTCTCTGTGTGTCTGTGTGTGTGTGTGTGCTGATCTAAGACAGTTTATCTCCTGACAGTAATGTAGCAGGGCCTGACTAGCTCTACAGCCTAGCCACTCATTACTACGGTGGTTCAATGGCGCTTGGCATGTGTCCAATAGGCAGAAATACAAGAAACAACATCGAGTATGGAAGTAGTCATGAATCAATGTATTAACAATTCATCTGCTGCATTTATTGTCTTTATTGTCCATTTGTTTTTTAGTATTTACAACATGATGCTGATATGATGTTTATCCTGTATTGACACTGAACCACTCTGTAAAAACTGCAAATGTAAAAATCTTTAATGTATCTAAAAATGTAATGATGATTTTTAAATAATAAAACAAGCAATATCATGACACTGAACAATATGGTATTATGTAATATAAAATGTGGAGTAATGTCTGACAGCAATACAAAGTAAATCATCAATAGTCAAATTTGTAGAAACAACTTCTGGTCTGGGTTTCCTGAGTGGCGTAGTGCTCTAAGGCACTGCATCACAGTTTTCTGCTGTGCCACTAGAGATCCTGGTTTGAGTTCAGGTTTGGTTCCGGTCATGATCTTTTAGAGACCTAAGTGGGCGGGCACACTTGGACCAGCGTCCGTCCTGGTTAGAGGAGGGTTTGCTGGGAAGGGAAGTTCTTGTTCCATCGCGGTTTCAGCTTATCATTAAAGGGTCGTGAATGGTGCAATGCACGCTGATGCTTGAGCAACAGTGTTTCCTCCAACACATTGGTGTGGCTGGTTTCTCAGGTTAAGCTAAGGTTGTGTCAAGAAGCAGTGTGGCTTTGTTAGTTTGTGTTTCGAAGATGTGCATGGTTCTCGACCTTCGCCTCCTGAGTCTGTACGGGAGTTGCAGCTGATGAGACATGACTGTACTGTAATTGGGGAGAAAAAGGGGTAAAAGCAAAATATATTTTTTACTATATATATATAGATAACAGGCTACATTAGACTATATATGGATAACAGGCTACAGTAGACTATATATGGATAACAGGCTACATTAGACTTAATATGGACAAATAGGCTACATTAAGCCATATATGGATAAGAGCTGCTGGCTACAAGACTATATATGGATAACAGACTACATTAGAAGAGTATATGGATAACAGGCAGCCTTCGACTTGTATATGGATAACAGGTTACATTAGCCTATGTGGATAGCCACAGGCTGCTGTGGTAGACTCTATATGGATAACAGGCTACATTAGACTATATATGGACACAGGCTGCTACTAGACTATATATATGGATAACCTGCTACATTAGACTACTTATGGATAACAGGCTACATTAGACTATATATGGATAACATGTTACATTAGACTATATAGAGATAACAGAAGGCATTAGATTTAATATGGACAACAGGCTGCATTAGGCTATATATGGATAACAGGCTACATTAGAATATATATATGGATAACAGGCTACATTAGACTGTAGATGGATAACAGGCTACTTAGATCATATATGGATAATATATTACATTAGACTACATATGGATAACAGGCCACATTAGATTTATATATGGAGGCTAACAGGCTACATTACACTATATATAGATATAGGCTGGGCATTAGACTATATATGGAAAAAACAGGCTATTTTAATGTGTGTATGGGCACAGAATATAGTGCAGTAATATGTACTTTAATATCAGGTTTTGGGGCAAGTGCAATTTTCTATTGGACAGGTACTTTTAAGTGTAGTATTATTCTAAAATAAGGACGCCCGACAACGGAGTTCTGACTCCAGCTTCTTTACTCACTCGTGATGTCCTACCCATTTGTACGGATACCCCTAAGGCAGACATCCTAGCCACATCTTCCTCATGAATAAGAACTCAACATGCACAACCACTGAAGCATACAATCTCGAAACAGCATGAAAGCATTAAATTACACAGTATTAATATTAACTTAGGTACAGTCTCTCTTTTTGATGGGTATGGTCCCCAACAGTATGTTTTCTCTTCACGCACATAGTATTTCAGCCACTCTGGTGGCTTCACATCCCTTTTGCCGCTTGTGGCTCTGGTGAGTATTCTCTCCTCTTCACCCTGTTTTTGTGCATTCTCTGTGTCCTCAGTCTGTGTGGCTGGCAGGTCTGGAAGAGCTCTTTCTGAGCCTGTGTCCACCACATAGGGGCGTGGGGTATCCGCTTTTCTCAGCACTCCATAGTTGCTGGTGTTCCTTTGAGTTTGTAATCCACACACGTTGACCTTCGGTCAGCTCTGACGCTCCGTAGTAACGGTGTCTCCGATTAAAGTCTCCAGTTTGGCGCTGTTTCAGCCGCTGTCCTCCCTCAGCAAAGGCCTTCCTGTTAGGCCATCGGGGTTGAAGCTGAGCCGGCGAGACAGGCAATGGGGAACGCAGCCTCCTGCCCATCAGGAGCTCGGCAGGCGACGGCCCATGATGCAGTGGTGTAACTCTGTAAGCTAACAGAGCCTCTGTATGGATCCTTGTTCTTTTTCAGCAGTCCCTTGACTGTTTTCTTTACAGCTCTCTCTGGCTCTACCATTACTCTGTGCATGGTAGGGGCTACTGGTCATGTGTGAAGTCATATTCTATGCTAA
>CM059812.1:32095342-32317341 GCA_030435695.1 Brachymystax lenok tsinlingensis | reverse complement strand
TTAATTTGCAGCCACCTCCTAAGGACGAGGAGTCTCTTCGGCTTTGGCTCAAAGCATTGAAAAGATGCGGTCAAGAAGTCAATGGAACTCAACCCAAACAATCTAATTGCCATGGAAACACGTGGGGGAAAGATGCCATGGGGGAAAGATCCCAAATCTCCTCATTGCCCCCCAGCAAAATTAACCTACATTTAAGCTATTATTCACAGTATACAGTATGTGTACTATGTTGTGGTAAAAATCAGAGTATAATGCTTGTATGGATGTCAACCACAGTAGGTTGGTGGCACCTTACTTGGGGAGAATGGGCTCGTGGTAATGGCTGAATCAAAATAGTTGGAATGGTATCAAATACATCAAACACATAGTTTCAATGTGTTTGATGCCATTCCATTTGCTCCGTTCCAGTCATTATTATGAGCCGTTTTCCCTTCAGAAGCCTCCTGTGATGTCAACCCCAATGTCCATGTCATTGTCACCAACTAACTACATTACAGTTAAAAACTACTTTGACTACACCACCATTTCTGTATGCTAGCTATGCTACCAGCTTATATGAAGGGGAGTTAGCATTTAGCAGTCACTCCTAAACCTGAAAAGGGACAACTTCTAAATGATGCAGTAAAAACATCCAAATATATTCAAATCAGACTTTAGCAACCACATTGTGGGCCTGTTTACAATACATAAATCATGACAGATTTGATGAATATCCACATTGTTAGAACAGATATGTTGAATGTGTGCCAATCCGGTGTCCTCTTTCTATCCCCCGTGGTCTGCGTTCCATTGACCTCTTTACAGCATCTATAGTGTCTGCATGATGTGTGTTTTAAAAATGACAATAAGTAATATTTAATGTAACTGGTTGTGTGTCTAGGTGCTGGACATTGCTCCTTCTGAAAGTGTCTGTGTATTTTGTACTGACATGATGATAGTGATAATACTGCAAGTGAATAAACCCCAATTGCTATGCAAACCAAAGTAAATGTCTCATTTGTAGTTACTGTATGTACTGTACAAGAGGGGTGATTTTGAAGATACTGTTATAACAGGGTGAAAACAATGACAATGAAGTTTAATCTGAACAGTTTATTAAACACAATCCACACTTAATAATTTCCAATATTTTGTATTTTTATGAAAGAGACGCTGCATCAGGACATTGAGGCAAAATGTTACCATAACTTTGTCATAAAGCCAATAATAAATGTACATGAACATACCAAGTAAACATATATTATGTATCATCTTACAGTACTGTATAATAGAATAGTACAGGACTGTATAATGTAATATAATAGTACAGTACTGTAGAATGTAATAGAATAGTACAGTACTGTAGAATGTAATAGAATAGTACAGTACTGTAGAATGTAATAGAATAGTACAGTACTGTAGAATGTAATAGAATAGTACAGGACTGTATAATGTAATAGAATAGTACAGTACTGTAGAATGTAATAGAATAGTACAGGACTGTATAATGTAATAGAATAGTACAGGACTGTATAATGTAATAGAATAGTACAGGACTGTAGAATGTAATAGAATAGTACAGTATTGTACTGTATAATGTAATAGAATAGTACAGGACTGTAGAATGTAATAGAATAGTACAGGACTGTATAATGTAATAGAATAGTACAGTACTGCAGAATGCAATAGAATAGTACAGTATTGTACTGTATAATGTAATAGAATAGTACAGGACTGTATAATGTAATAGAATAGTACAGGACTGTAGATTTTAATAGAATAGTACAGTACTGTAGAATGAAATAGAATAGTACAGGACTGTAGAATTTAATAGAACAGTACAGTACTGTAGAATGTAATAGAATAGTACAGGACTGTATAATGTAATAGAATAGTACAGGACTGTATAATGCAATAGAATAGTACAGGACTGTAGAATGCAATAGAATAGTACAGGACTGTATAATGCAATAGAATAGTACAGGACTGTATAATGTAATAGAATAGTACAGTATTGTACTGTATAATGTAATAGAATAGTATTGTACTGTATAATGTAATAGAATAGTACAGGACTGTAGAATGTAATAGAATAGTATAGGACTGTATAATGTAATAGAATAGTACAGTATTGTACTGTATAATGTAATAGAATAGTATAGTATTGTACTGTATAATGTAATAGTATAGTATTGTACTGTATAATGTAATAGAATAGTACAGGACTGTAGAATGTAATAGAATAGTACAGGACTGTAGAATGCAATAGAATAGTACAGGACTGTATAATGTAATAGAATAGTACAGTATTGTACTGTATAATGTAATAGAATAGTATAGTATTGTACTGTATAATGTAATAGAATAGTACAGGACTGTAGAATGTAATAGAATAGTACAGTACTGTAGAATGTAATAGAATAGTACAGGACTGTATAATGTAACAGAATAGTACAGGACTGTAGAATGCAATAGAATAGTACAGGACTGTATAATGCAATAGAATAGTACAGGACTGTATAATGTAATAGAATAGTATAGTATTGTACTGTATAATGTAATAGAATAGTACAGGACTGTAGAATGTAATAGAATAGTACAGTACTGTAGAATGTAATAGAATAGTACAGGACTGTATAATGTAACAGAATAGTACAGGACTGTAGAATGCAATAGAATAGTACAGGACTGTATAATGCAATAGAATAGTACAGGACTGTATAATGTAATAGAATAGTACAGTATTGTACTGTATAATGTAATAGAATAGTACAGGACTGTGTAGAAATGTAATAGAATAGTATAGGACTGTATAATGTAATAGAATAGTACAGTATTGTACTGTATAATGTAATAGAATAGTATAGTATTGTACTGTATAATGTAATAGTATAGTATTGTACTGTATAATGTAATAGAATAGTACAGGACTGTAGAATGTAATAGAATAGTACAGGACTGTAGAATGCAATAGAATAGTACAGTACTGTAGAATGTAATAGAATAGTACAGGACTGTATAATGTAATAGAATAGTATAGTATTGTACTGTATAATGTAATAGAATAGTATAGTATTGTACTGTATAATGTAATAGAATAGTATTGTACTGTATAATGTAATAGAATAGTACAGGACTGTAGAATGTAATAGAATAGTACAGGACTGTATAATGTAATAGAATAGTACAGGACTGTAGAATGTAATAGAATAGTACAGTATTGTACTGTATAATGTAATAGAATAGTATAGTATTGTACTGTATAATGTAATAGAATAGTACAGGACTGTAGAATGTAATAGAATAGTACAGTACTGTAGAATGTAATAGAATAGTACAGTATTGTACTGTATAATGTAATAGAATAGTACAGGACTGTATAATGTAATAGAATAGTACAGGACTGTAGAATGTAATAGAATAGTACAGGACTGTATAATGTAATAGAATAGTATAGTATTGTACTGTATAATGTAATAGAATAGTACAGGACTGTAGAATTTAATAGAATAGTACAGTACTGTAGAATGTAATAGAATAGTACAGGACTGTATAATGTAATAGAATAGTACAGGACTGTATAATGCAATAGAATAGTACAGGACTGTATAATGTAATAGAATAGTACAGGACTGTATAATGTAATAGAATAGTACAGTATTGTACTGTATAATGCAATAGAATAGTACAGGACTGTAGAATGTAATAGAATAGTACAGGACTGTATAATGTAATAGAATAGTACAGTATTGTACTGTATAATGTAATAGAATAGTATAGTATTGTACTGTATAATGAAATAGAATAGTACAGGACTGTAGAATGTAATAGAATAGTACAGTACTGTAGAATGTAATAGAATAGTACAGGACTGTATAATGTAATAGAATAGTACAGGACTGTATAATGCAATAGAATAGTACAGGACTGTATAATGCAATAGAATAGTACAGGACTGTATAATGCAATAGAATAGTACAGGACTGTATAATGTAATAGAATAGTACAGTATTGTACTGTATAATGTAATAGAATAGTATTGTACTGTATAATGTAATAGAATAGTACAGGACTGTAGAATGTAATAGAATAGTATAGGACTGTATAATGTAATAGAATAGTACAGTATTGTACTGTATAATGTAATAGAATAGTATAGTATTGTACTGTATAATGTAATAGAATAGTATAGTATTGTACTGTATAATGTAATAGAATAGTACAGGACTGTAGAATGTAATAGAATAGTATAGTACAGGACTGTAGAATGCAATAGAATAGTACAGGACTGTATAATGTAATAGAATAGTACAGGACTGTATAATGTAATAGAATAGTATAGTATTGTACTGTATAATGTAATAGAATAGTACAGGACTGTAGAATGTAATAGAATAGTACAGTACTGTAGAATGTAATAGAATAGTACAGGACTGTATAATGTAACAGAATAGTACAGGACTGTAGAATGTAATAGAATAGTACAGGACTGTATAATGCAATAGAATAGTACAGGACTGTATAATGTAATAGAATAGTATAGTATTGTACTGTATAATGTAATAGAATAGTACAGGACTGTAGAATGTAATAGAATAGTACAGTACTGTAGAATGTAATAGGAATAGTACAGGACTGTATAATGTAACAGAATAGTACAGGACTGTAGAATGCAATAGAATAGTACAGGACTGTATAATGCAATAGAATAGTACAGGACTGTATAATGTAATAGAATAGTACAGTATTGTACTGTATAATGTAATAGAATAGTACAGGACTGTAGAATGTAATAGAATAGTATAGGACTGTATAATGTAATAGAATAGTACAGTATTGTACTGTATAATGTAATAGAATAGTATAGTATTGTACTGTATAATGTAATAGTATAGTATTGTACTGTATAATGTAATAGAATAGTACAGGACTGTAGAATGTAATAGAATAGTACAGGACTGTAGAATGCAATAGAATAGTACAGTACTGTAGAATGTAATAGAATAGTACAGGACTGTATAATGTAATAGAATAGTACAGTATTGTACTGTATAATGTAATAGAATAGTATAGTATTGTACTGTATAATGTAATAGTATAGTATTGTACTGTATAATGTAATAGAATAGTACAGGACTGTAGAATGTAATAGAATAGTACAGGACTGTAGAATGCAATAGAATAGTACAGGACTGTAGAATGTAATAGAATAGTACAGTATTGTACTGTATAATGTAATAGAATAGTATAGTATTGTACTGTATAATGTAATAGAATAGTACAGGACTGTAGAATGTAATAGAATAGTACAGTACTGTAGAATGTAATAGAATAGTACAGGACTGTATAATGTAAATAGAATAGTACAGGACTGTAGAGATGTAATAGAATAGTACAGGACTGTAGAATGCAATAGAATAGTACAGGACTGTATAATGTAATAGAATAGTATAGTATTGTACTGTATAATGTAATAGAATAGTACAGGACTGTAGAATGTAATAGAATAGTACAGTACTGTAGAATGTAATAGAATAGTACAGGACTGTATAATGTAACAGAATAGTACAGGACTGTAGAATGCAATAGAATAGTACAGGACTGTATAATGCAATAGAATAGTACAGGACTGTATAATGTAATAGAATAGTACAGTATTGTACTGTATAATGTAATAGAATAGTACAGGACTGTAGAATGTAATAGAATAGTATAGGACTGTATAATGTAATAGAATAGTACAGTATTGTACTGTATAATGTAATAGAATAGTATAGTATTGTACTGTATAATGTAATAGTATAGTATTGTACTGTATAATGTAATAGAATAGTACAGGACTGTAGAATGTAATAGAATAGTACAGGACTGTAGAATGCAATAGAATAGTACAGTACTGTAGAATGTAATAGAATAGTACAGGACTGTATAATGTAATAGAATAGTATAGTATTGTACTGTATAATGTAATAGAATAGTATAGTATTGTACTGTAGAATGTAATAGAATAGTACAGGACTGTAGAATGTAATAGAATAGTACAGGACTGTAGAATGTAATAGAATAGTATAGTACAGGACTGTATAATGTAATAGAATAGTACAGGACTGTAGAATGTAATAGAATAGTACAGGACTGTATAATGTAATAGAATAGT
This sequence comes from Brachymystax lenok tsinlingensis, assembly GCA_030435695.1. NCBI lineage: Eukaryota > Metazoa > Chordata > Actinopteri > Salmoniformes > Salmonidae > Brachymystax > Brachymystax lenok. The sequence goes on along the minus strand of CM059812.1, from coordinate 32,311,205 downwards.
ATAGTATTGTACTGTATAATGTAATAGAATAGTACAGGACTGTATAATGTAATAGAATAGTACAGTACTGTAGAATGCAATAGAATAGTACAGTATTGTACTGTATAATGTAATAGAATAGTACAGGACTGTAGAATGTAATAGAATAGTACAGGACTGTATAATGTAATAGAATAGTACAGGACTGTAGATGTAATAGAATAGTACAGTACTGTAGAATGTAATAGAATAGTACAGGACTGTAGAATTTTAATTAGAACAGTACAGTACTGTAGAATGTAATAGAATAGTACAGGACTGTAGAATGTAATAGAATAGTACAGTACTGTAGAATGTAATAGAATAGTACAGGACTGTATAATGTAATAGAATAGTACAGGACTGTATAATGCAATAGAATAGTACAGGACTGTAGAATGCAATAGAATAGTACAGGACTGTATAATGTAATAGAATAGTACAGTATTGTACTGTATAATGTAATAGAATAGTATAGTATTGTACTGTATAATGTAATAGAATAGTACAGGACTGTAGAATGTAATAGAATAGTACAGTACTGTAGAATGTAATAGAATAGTACAGGACTGTATAATGTAATAGAATAGTACAGGACTGTATAATGCAATAGAATAGTACAGGACTGTATAATGTAATAGAATAGTACAGGACTGTATAATGTAATAGAATAGTATAGTATTGTACTGTATAATGTAATAGAATAGTACAGTACTGTATAATGTAATAGAATAGTATAGGACTGTATAATGTAATAGAATAGTACAGTATTGTACTGTATAATGTAATAGAATAGTATAGTATTGTACTGTATAATGTAATAGTATAGTATTGTACTGTATAATGTAATAGAATAGTACAGGACTGTAGAATGTAATAGAATAGTACAGGACTGTAGAATGCAATAGAATAGTACAGTACTGTAGAGATGTAATAGAATAGTACAGGACTGTATAATGTAATAGAATAGTATAGTATTGTACTGTAGAATGTAATAGAATAGTACAGGACTGTAGAATGTAATAGAATAGTATAGTACAGGACTGTATAATGTAATAGAATAGTACAGGACTGTAGAATGTAATAGAATAGTACAGGACTGTATAATGTAATAGAATAGTATAGTATTGTACTGTATAATGTAATAGAATAGTACAGGACTGTAGAATGCAATAGAATAAGTACAGTACTGTAGAGATGTAATAGAATAGTACAGGACTGTATAATGTAACAGAATAGTACAGGACTGTAGAATGCAATAGAATAGTACAGGACTGTAGAATGCAATAGAATAGTACAGGACTGTATAATGTAATAGAATAGTACAGTATTGTACTGTATAATGTAATAGAATAGTACAGGACTGTAGAATGTAATAGAATAGTATAGGACTGTATAATGTAATAGAATAGTACAGTATTGTACTGTATAATGTAATAGAATAGTATAGTATTGTACTGTATAATGTAATAGTATAGTATTGTACTGTATAATGTAATAGAATAGTACAGGACTGTAGAATGTAATAGAATAGTACAGGACTGTAGAATGCAATAGAATAGTACAGTACTGTAGAATGTAATAGAATAGTACAGGACTGTATAATGTAATAGAATAGTATAGTATTGTACTGTATAATGTAATAGAATAGTATAGTATTGTACTGTAGAATGTAACAGAATAGTACAGGACTGTAGAATGTAATAGAATAGTACAGGACTGTAGAATGTAATAGAATAGTATAGTACAGGACTGTATAATGTAATAGAATAGTACAGGACTGTAGAATGCAATAGAATAGTACAGGACTGTATAATGTAATAGAATAGTATAGTATTGTACTGTATAATGTAATAGAATAGTACAGGACTGTATAATGTAATAGAATAGTACAGTACTGCAGAATGTAATAGAATAGTATAGTATTGTACTGTAGAATGTAATAGAATAGTACAGGACTGTATAATGTAATAGAATAGTACAGGACTGTATAATGTAATAGAATAGTACAGGACTGTAGATTTTAATAGAATAGTACAGTACTGTAGAATGTAATAGAATAGTACAGGACTGTAGAATTTAATAGAACAGTACAGTACTGTAGAGATGTAATAGAATAGTACAGGACTGTAGAATGTAATAGAATAGTACAGGACTGTATAATGTAATAGAATAGTACAGGACTGTATAATGCAATAGAATAGTACAGGACTGTATAATGTAATAGAATAGTACAGGACTGTATAATGTAATAGAATAGTACAGACTGTATAATGCAATAGAATAGTACAGGACTGTAGAATGCAATAGAATAGTACAGGACTGTATAATGTAATAGAATAGTACAGTATTGTACTGTATAATGTAATAGAATAGTATAGTATTGTACTGTATAATGTAATAGAATAGTACAGTACTGTAGAATGTAATAGAATAGTACAGGACTGTATAATGTAACAGAATAGTACAGGACTGTATAATGCAATAGAATAGTACAGGACTGTATAATGCAATAGAATAGTACAGGACTGTATAATGTAATAGAATAGTACAATATTGTACTGTATAATGTAATAGAATAGTATAGTATTGTACTGTATAATGTAATAGAATAGTATAGGACTGTATAATGTAATAGAATAGTACAGTATTGTACTGTATAATGTAATAGAATAGTATAGTATTGTACTGTATAATGTAATAGTATAGTATTGTACTGTATAATGTAATAGAATAGTACAGGACTGTAGAATGTAATAGAATAGTACAGGACTGTAGAATGCAATAGAATAGTACAGTACTGTAGAGATGTAATAGAATAGTACAGGACTGTGTAATGTAATAGAATAGTATAGTATTGTACTGTATAATGTAATAGAATAGTATAGTATTGTACTGTAGAATGTAATAGAATAGTACAGGACTGTAGAATGTAATAGAATAGTATAGTACAGGACTGTATAATGTAATAGAATAGTACAGGACTGTAGAATGTAATAGAATAGTACAGGACTGTATAATGTAATAGAATAGTACAGGACTGTATAATGCAATAGAATAGTATAGTATTGTACTGTATAATGTAATAGAATAGTACAGGACTGTAGAATGCAATAGAATAGTACAGTACTGTAGAATGTAATAGAATAGTACAGGACTGTAGAATGTAATAGAATAGTACAGGACTGTAGAATGCAATAGAATAGTACAGGACTGTAGAATGCAATAGAATAGTACAGGACTGTATAATGTAATAGAATAGTACAGTATTGTACTGTATAATGTAATAGAATAGTACAGTATTGTACTGTATAATGTAATAGAATAGTACAGGACTGTAGAATGTAATAGAATAGTATAGGACTGTATAATGTAATAGAATAGTACAGTATTGTACTGTATAATGTAATAGAATAGTATAGTATTGTACTGTATAATGTAATAGTATAGTATTGTACTGTATAATGTAATAGAATAGTACAGGACTGTAGAATGCAATAGAATAGTACAGGACTGTAGAATGCAATAGAATAGTACAGTACTGTAGAATGTAATAGAATAGTACAGGACTGTATAATGTAATAGAATAGTATAGTATTGTACTGTATAATGTAATAGAATAGTATAGTATTGTACTGTATAATGTAATAGTATAGTATTGTACTGTATAATGTAATAGAATAGTACAGGACTGTAGAATGTAATAGAATAGTACAGGACTGTAGAATGCAATAGAATAGTACAGTACTGTAGAATGTAATAGAATAGTACAGGACTGTATAATGTAATAGAATAGTATAGTATTGTACTGTTTAATGTAATAGAATAGTATAGTATTGTACTGTAGAATGTAATAGAATAGTACAGGACTGTAGAATGTAATAGAATAGTACAGGACTGTAGAATGTAATAGAATAGTACAGGACTGTAGAATGTAATAGAATAGTACAGGACTGTAGAATGTAATAGAATAGTATAGTATTGTACTGTATAATGTAATAGAATAGTATAGTATTGTACTGTAGAATGTAATAGAATAGTACAGTACTGTAGAATGTAATAGAATAGTACAGGACTGTAGAATGTAATAGAATAGTACAGTACTGTAGAATGTAATAGAATAGTACAGGACTGTATAATGTAATAGAATAGTACAGGACTGTATAATGCAATAGAATAGTACAGGACTGTAGAATGCAATAGAATAGTACAGGACTGTATAATGTAATAGAATAGTACAGTATTGTACTGTATAATGTAATAGAATAGTATAGTATTGTACTGTATAATGTAATAGAATAGTACAGGACTGTAGAATGTAATAGAATAGTACAGTACTGTAGAATGTAATAGAATAGTACAGGACTGTATAATGTAACAGAATAGTACAGGACTGTATAATGCAATAGAATAGTACAGGACTGTATAATGCAATAGAATAGTACAGGACTGTATAATGTAATAGAATAGTACAGTATTGTACTGTATAATGTAATAGAATAGTATAGTATTGTACTGTATAATGTAATAGAATAGTATAGGACTGTATAATGTAATAGAATAGTACAGTATTGTACTGTATAATGTAATAGAATAGTATAGTATTGTACTGTATAATGTAATAGTATAGTATTGTACTGTATAATGTAATAGAATAGTACAGGACTGTAGAATGTAATAGAATAGTACAGGACTGTAGAATGCAATAGAATAGTACAGTACTGTAGAATGTAATAGAATAGTACAGGACTGTATAATGTAATAGAATAGTATAGTATTGTACTGTAGAATGTAATAGAATAGTACAGGACTGTAGAATGTAATAGAATAGTATAGTACAGGACTGTATAATGTAATAGAATAGTACAGGACTGTAGAATGTAATAGAATAGTACAGGACTGTATAATGTAATAGAATAGTATAGTATTGTACTGTATAATGTAATAGAATAGTACAGGACTGTAGAATGCAATAGAATAGTACAGTACTGTAGAATGTAATAGAATAGTACAGGACTGTATAATGTAACAGAATAGTACAGGACTGTAGAATGCAATAGAATAGTACAGGACTGTAGAATGCAATAGAATAGTACAGGACTGTATAATGTAATAGAATAGTACAGTATTGTACTGTATAATGTAATAGAATAGTATAGTATTGTACTGTATAATGTAATAGAATAGTACAGGACTGTAGAATGTAATAGAATAGTACAGGACTGTATAATGTAATAGAATAGTACAGTATTGTACTGTATAATGTAATAGAATAGTATAGTATTGTACTGTATAATGTAATAGTATAGTATTGTACTGTATAATGTAATAGAATAGTACAGGACTGTAGAATGTAATAGAATAGTACAGGACTGTAGAATGCAATAGAATAGTACAGGACTGTATAATGTAATAGAATAGTACAGTATTGTACTGTATAATGTAATAGAATAGTATAGTATTGTACTGTATAATGTAATAGAATAGTATAGTATTGTACTGTAGAATGTAATAGAATAGTACAGGACTGTAGAATGTAATAGAATAGTACAGGACTGTAGAATGTAATAGAATAGTATAGTACAGGACTGTATAATGTAATAGAATAGTACAGGACTGTATAATGCAATAGAATAGTACAGGACTGTATAATGTAATAGAATAGTATAGTATTGTACTGTATAATGTAATAGAATAGTACAGTATTGACTGTATAATGTAATAGAATAGTATAGTACAGGACTGTATAATGTAATAGAATAGTACAGTACTGTAGAATGTAATAGAATAGTACAGGACTGTATAATGTAATAGAATAGTATAGTATTGTACTGTAGAATGTAATAGAATAGTACAGGACTGTATAATGTAATAGAATAGTACAGGACTGTAGAATGTAATAGAATAGTACAGGACTGTAGAATGTAATAGAATAGTACAGTACTGTAGAATGTAATAGAATAGTACAGGACTGTATAATGTAATAGAATAGTACAGGACTGTAGAATGTAATAGAATAGTACAGGACTGTAGAATGTAATAGAATAGTACAGGACTGTATAATGTAATAGAATAGTACAGGACTGTAGAGATGCAATAGAATAGTACAGGACTGTATAATGTAATAGAATAGTACAGTATTGTACTGTATAATGTAATAGAATAGTATAGTAGTGTACTGTATAATGTAATAGAATAGTACAGGACTGTAGAATGTAATAGAATAGTACAGGACTGTATAATGTAATAGAATAGTACAGTATTGTACTGTATAATGTAATAGAATAGTATAGTATTGTACTGTATAATGTAATAGAATAGTACAGTACTGTAGAATGTAATAGAATAGTACAGGACTGTATAATGTAATAGAATAGTACAGGACTGTATAATGCAATAGAATAGTACAGTACTGTATAATGCAATAGAATAGTACAGGACTGTATAATGTAATAGAATAGTACAGGACTGTATAATGTAATAGAATAGTATAGTATTGTACTGTATAATGTAATAGAATAGTATAGGACTGTATAATGTAATAGAATAGTACAGTATTGTACTGTATAATGTAATAGAATAGTATAGTATTGTACTGTATAATGTAATAGTATAGTATTGTACTGTATAATGTAATAGAATAGTACAGTATTGTACTGTATAATGTAATAGAATAGTATAGTATTGTACTGTATAATGTAATAGAATAGTACAGTACTGTATAATGTAATAGAATAGTACAGGACTGTAGAATGTAATAGAATAGTACAGGACTGTAGAATGCAATAGAATAGTACAGTACTGTAGAATGTAATAGAATAGTACAGGACTGTGTAATGTAATAGAATAGTATAGTATTGTACTGTATAATGTAATAGAATAGTATAGTATTGTACTGTAGAATGTAATAGAATAGTACAGGACTGTAGAATGTAATAGAATAGTATAGTACAGGACTGTATAATGTAATAGAATAGTACAGGACTGTAGAATGTAATAGAATAGTACAGGACTGTATAATGTAATAGAATAGTACAGGACTGTATAATGCAATAGAATAGTATAGTATTGTACTGTATAATGTAATAGAATAGTACAGGACTGTAGAATGCAATAGAATAGTACAGTACTGTAGAGATGTAATAGAATAGTACAGGACTGTATAATGTAACAGAATAGTACAGGACTGTAGAATGCAATAGAATAGTACAGGACTGTAGAATGCAATAGAATAGTACAGGACTGTATAATGTAATAGAATAGTACAGTATTGTACTGTATAATGTAATAGAATAGTACAGTATTGTACTGTATAATGTAATAGAATAGTACAGGACTGTAGAATGTAATAGAATAGTATAGGACTGTATAATGTAATAGAATAGTACAGTATTGTACTGTATAATGTAATAGAATAGTATAGTATTGTACTGTATAATGTAATAGTATAGTATTGTACTGTATAATGTAATAGAATAGTACAGGACTGTAGAATGCAATAGAATAGTACAGGACTGTAGAATGCAATAGAATAGTACAGTACTGTAGAATGTAATAGAATAGTACAGGACTGTATAATGTAATAGAATAGTATAGTATTGTACTGTATAATGTAATAGAATAGTATAGTATTGTACTGTATAATGTAATAGTATAGTATTGTACTGTATAATGTAATAGAATAGTACAGGACTGTAGAATGTAATAGAATAGTACAGGACTGTAGAATGCAATAGAATAGTACAGTACTGTAGAATGTAATAGAATAGTACAGGACTGTATAATGTAATAGAATAGTATAGTATTGTACTGTATAATGTAATAGAATAGTATAGTATTGTACTGTAGAATGTAATAGAATAGTACAGGACTGTAGAATGTAATAGAATAGTACAGGACTGTAGAATGTAATAGAATAGTACAGGACTGTAGAATGTAATAGAATAGTACAGGACTGTAGAATGTAATAGAATAGTATAGTATTGTACTGTATAATGTAATAGAATAGTATAGTATTGTACTGTAGAATGTAATAGAATAGTACAGTACTGTAGAATGTAATAGAATAGTACAGGACTGTAGAATGTAATAGAATAGTACAGTACTGTAGAATGTAATAGAATAGTACAGGACTGTATAATGTAATAGAATAGTACAGGACTGTATAATGCAATAGAATAGTACAGGACTGTAGAATGCAATAGGAATAGTACAGGACTGTATAATGTAATAGAATAGTACAGTATTGTACTGTATAATGTAATAGAATAGTATAGTATTGTACTGTATAATGTAATAGAATAGTACAGGACTGTAGAATGTAATAGAATAGTACAGTACTGTAGAATGTAATAGAATAGTACAGGACTGTATAATGTAACAGAATAGTACAGGACTGTATAATGCAATAGAATAGTACAGGACTGTATAATGCAATAGAATAGTACAGGACTGTATAATGTAATAGAATAGTACAGTATTGTACTGTATAATGTAATAGAATAGTATAGTATTGTACTGTATAATGTAATAGAATAGTATAGGACTGTATAATGTAATAGAATAGTACAGTATTGTACTGTATAATGTAATAGAATAGTATAGTATTGTACTGTATAATGTAATAGTATAGTATTGTACTGTATAATGTAATAGAATAGTACAGGACTGTAGAATGTAATAGAATAGTACAGGACTGTAGAGATGCAATAGAATAGTACAGTACTGTAGAATGTAATAGAATAGTACAGGACTGTATAATGTAATAGAATAGTATAGTATTGTACTGTAGAATGTAATAGAATAGTACAGGACTGTAGAATGTAATAGAATAGTATAGTACAGGACTGTATAATGTAATAGAATAGTACAGGACTGTAGAATGTAATAGAATAGTATAGTATTGTACTGTATAATGTAATAGAATAGTACAGGACTGTAGAATGCAATAGAATAGTACAGTACTGTAGAATGTAATAGAATAGTACAGGACTGTATAATGTAACAGAATAGTACAGGACTGTAGAATGCAATAGAATAGTACAGGACTGTAGAATGCAATAGAATAGTACAGGACTGTATAATGTAATAGAATAGTACAGTATTGTACTGTATAATGTAATAGAATAGTATAGTATTGTACTGTATAATGTAATAGAATAGTATAGTATTGTACTGTAGAATGTAATAGAATAGTACAGTACTGTAGAATGTAATAGAATAGTACAGGACTGTAGAATGTAATAGAATAGTACAGTACTGTAGAATGTAATAGAATAGTACAGGACTGTATAATGTAATAGAATAGTACAGGACTGTATAATGCAATAGAATAGTACAGGACTGTAGAATGCAATAGAATAGTACAGGACTGTATAATGTAATAGAATAGTACAGTATTGTACTGTATAATGTAATAGAATAGTATAGTATTGTACTGTATAATGTAATAGAATAGTACAGGACTGTAGAATGTAATAGAATAGTACAGTACTGTAGAATGTAATAGAATAGTACAGGACTGTATAATGTAACAGAATAGTACAGGACTGTATAATGCAATAGAATAGTACAGGACTGTATAATGCAATAGAATAGTACAGGACTGTATAATGTAATAGAATAGTACAGTATTGTACTGTATAATGTAATAGAATAGTATAGTATTGTACTGTATAATGTAATAGAATAGTATAGGACTGTATAATGTAATAGAATAGTACAGTATTGTACTGTATAATGTAATAGAATAGTATAGTATTGTACTGTATAATGTAATAGTATAGTATTGTACTGTATAATGTAATAGAATAGTACAGGACTGTAGAATGTAATAGAATAGTACAGGACTGTAGAATGCAATAGAATAGTACAGTACTGTAGAATGTAATAGAATAGTACAGGACTGTATAATGTAATAGAATAGTATAGTATTGTACTGTAGAATGTAATAGAATAGTACAGGACTGTAGAATGTAATAGAATAGTATAGTACAGGACTGTATAATGTAATAGAATAGTACAGGACTGTAGAATGTAATAGAATAGTACAGGACTGTATAATGTAATAGAATAGTATAGTATTGTACTGTATAATGTAATAGAATAGTACAGGACTGTAGAATGCAATAGAATAGTACAGTACTGTAGAATGTAATAGAATAGTACAGGACTGTATAATGTAACAGAATAGTACAGGACTGTAGAATGCAATAGAATAGTACAGGACTGTAGAATGCAATAGAATAGTACAGGACTGTATAATGTAATAGAATAGTACAGTATTGTACTGTATAATGTAATAGAATAGTATAGTATTGTACTGTATAATGTAATAGAATAGTACAGGACTGTAGAATGTAATAGAATAGTATAGGACTGTATAATGTAATAGAATAGTACAGTATTGTACTGTATAATGTAATAGAATAGTATAGTATTGTACTGTATAATGTAATAGTATAGTATTGTACTGTATAATGTAATAGAATAGTACAGGACTGTAGAATGTAATAGAATAGTACAGGACTGTAGAATGCAATAGAATAGTACAGTACTGTAGAATGTAATAGAATAGTACAGGACTGTATAATGTAATAGAATAGTATAGTATTGTACTGTATAATGTAATAGAATAGTATAGTATTGTACTGTAGAATGTAACAGAATAGTACAGGACTGTAGAATGTAATAGAATAGTACAGGACTGTAGAATGTAATAGAATAGTATAGTACAGGACTGTATAATGTAATAGAATAGTACAGGACTGTAGAATGCAATAGAATAGTACAGGACTGTATAATGTAATAGAATAGTATAGTATTGTACTGTATAATGTAATAGAATAGTACAGGACTGTATAATGTAATAGAATAGTACAGTACTGCAGAATGCAATAGAATAGTACAGTATTGTACTGTATAATGTAATAGAATAGTACAGGACTGTATAATGTAATAGAATAGTACAGGACTGTATAATGTAATAGAATAGTACAGGACTGTAGATTTTAATAGAATAGTACAGTACTGTAGAATGTAATAGAATAGTACAGGACTGTAGAATTTAATAGAACAGTACAGTACTGTAGAATGTAATAGAATAGTACAGGACTGTAGAATGTAATAGAATAGTACAGGACTGTATAATGTAATAGAATAGTACAGGACTGTATAATGCAATAGAATAGTACAGGACTGTATAATGTAATAGAATAGTACAGGACTGTATAATGTAATAGAATAGTACAGGACTGTATAATGCAATAGAATAGTACAGGACTGTAGAATGCAATAGAATAGTACAGGACTGTATAATGTAATAGAATAGTACAGTATTGTACTGTATAATGTAATAGAATAGTATAGTATTGTACTGTATAATGTAATAGAATAGTACAGTACTGTAGAATGTAATAGAATAGTACAGGACTGTATAATGTAACAGAATAGTACAGGACTGTATAATGCAATAGAATAGTACAGGACTGTATAATGCAATAGAATAGTACAGGACTGTATAATGTAATAGAATAGTACAATATTGTACTGTATAATGTAATAGAATAGTATAGTATTGTACTGTATAATGTAATAGAATAGTATAGGACTGTATAATGTAATAGAATAGTACAGTATTGTACTGTATAATGTAATAGAATAGTATAGTATTGTACTGTATAATGTAATAGTATAGTATTGTACTGTATAATGTAATAGAATAGTACAGGACTGTAGAATGTAATAGAATAGTACAGGACTGTAGAATGCAATAGAATAGTACAGTACTGTAGAATGTAATAGAATAGTACAGGACTGTATAATGTAATAGAATAGTATAGTATTGTACTGTATAATGTAATAGAATAGTATAGTATTGTACTGTAGAATGTAATAGAATAGTACAGGACTGTAGAATGTAATAGAATAGTATAGTACAGGACTGTATAATGTAATAGAATAGTACAGGACTGTAGAATGTAATAGAATAGTACAGGACTGTATAATGTAATAGAATAGTACAGGACTGTATAATGCAATAGAATAGTATAGTATTGTACTGTATAATGTAATAGAATAGTACAGGACTGTAGAATGCAATAGAATAGTACAGTACTGTAGAATGTAATAGAATAGTACAGGACTGTATAATGTAACAGAATAGTACAGGACTGTAGAATGCAATAGAATAGTACAGGACTGTAGAGATGCAATAGAATAGTACAGGACTGTATAATGTAATAGAATAGTACAGTATTGTACTGTATAATGTAATAGAATAGTACAGTATTGTACTGTATAATGTAATAGAATAGTACAGGACTGTAGAATGTAATAGAATAGTATAGGACTGTATAATGTAATAGAATAGTACAGTATTGTACTGTATAATGTAATAGAATAGTATAGTATTGTACTGTATAATGTAATAGTATAGTATTGTACTGTATAATGTAATAGAATAGTACAGGACTGTAGAATGCAATAGAATAGTACAGGACTGTAGAGTGCAATAGAATAGTACAGTACTGTAGAATGTAATAGAATAGTACAGGACTGTATAATGTAATAGAATAGTATAGTATTGTACTGTATAATGTAATAGAATAGTATAGTATTGTACTGTAGAATGTAATAGAATAGTACAGGACTGTAGAATGTAATAGAATAGTACAGGACTGTAGAATGTAATAGAATAGTACAGGACTGTAGAATGCAATAGAATAGTACAGGACTGTAGAATGCAATTGAATAGTACAGGACTGTATAATGTAATAGAATAGTACAGTATTGTACTGTATAATGTAATAGAATAGTATAGTATTGTACTGTATAATGTAATAGAATAGTACAGGACTGTAGAATGTAATAGAATAGTATAGGACTGTATAATGTAATAGAATAGTACAGTATTGTACTGTATAATGTAATAGAATAGTATAGTATTGTACTGTATAATGTAATAGTATAGTATTGTACTGTATAATGTAATAGAATAGTACAGGACTGTAGAATGTAATAGAATAGTACAGGACTGTAGAATGTAATAGAATAGTACAGTACTGTAGAATGTAATAGAATAGTACAGGACTGTATAATGTAATAGAATAGTATAGTATTGTACTGTATAATGTAATAGAATAGTATAGTATTGTACTGTAGAATGTAATAGAATAGTACAGGACTGTAGAATGTAATAGAATAGTACAGGACTGTAGAGATGTAATAGAATAGTACAGGACTGTAGAATGTAATAGAATAGTACAGGACTGTAGAATGTAATAGAATAGTATAGTATTGTACTGTATAATGTAATAGAATAGTATAGTATTGTACTGTAGAATGTAATAGAATAGTACAGTACTGTAGAATGTAATAGAATAGTACAGGACTGTAGAATGTAATAGAATAGTACAGTACTGTAGAATGTAATAGAATAGTACAGGACTGTAGAATGTAATAGAATAGTACAGTACTGTAGAATGTAATAGAATAGCTTTGGAGCAGGTTTTCATCAAGAATCTCTGTACTTTGCTCCGTTCATCTTTCCCTCGATCCTAACTAGTCTCCCAGTCCCTGCTGCTGAAAAACATCCAAACAACATGATGCTGCCACCACCATGCTTCACTGTAGGGATGGTGCCAGGTTTCCTCCAGACGTGACACTTGGCATTCAACTCATAAAGTTCAATCTTGGTTTCATCAGACCTGAGAGTCTTGTTTCACATGGTCTGAGAGTCCTTAGGGTGCTTTTTGGCAAACTCCAAGTCCGCTGTTATGTGCCTTTTATTGAGGAGAGGCTTCTGTCTGGAAACTACCATAAAGCCCTGATTGGTGGAGTGCTGCAGAGATGGTTGTACTTCTGGAAGGTTCTTCCATCTCCACAGAGGAACTCTGGAGCTCTGTCAGAGTGACCATCGGGTTCTCCAGCACCTCCCTGACCAAAGCCCTTCTCCCCCGATTGCTCAGTTTGGCCGGGCGGCCAGTCTTGGTTGTTCCAAACTTATTTCATTTAAGAATGAGGGAAGCCACTGTGTTCTTGTGGACCTTCAATGCTGCAGAATTGTTTGGTACCCTTCACCAGATCTGTGCCTCAACACAATCCTGTCTCGGAGCTCTACACACAATTCCTTCGACCTCATGGCTTGGTTTTTGCTCTGACATGCACAGTCAACTGTGGGACCTTATAGACAGGTTTAGGCCTTTCCAAATCATGTCCAATCAATTGAATTTACAACCGGTGGACTCCAATCAAGTTGTAGAAACATCTCAAGGATGATCAATGGAAACAGGATGCACCTGAGCTCAATTTCAAGTCTCATAGCAAAGGGTCTGAATACTTATGTAAATGAGGTATTTCTGTTTTTTTATATTTAATACATTTGCCAAAAATATCTAAAAAACTGTTTTTGATCTGTCATTATGGTGCATTGTGTGTAGATTAATGAGGATTTGATTTAATTTATTTTAGAATAAGGTTGTAACGTAACAAAATGTGGAAAAAGTCAAGGGGTCTAAAGACTTGAATATTATGTGTATCATTGTACAGTACAGTATATTATGTGTATCATTGTACAGCACTGTATATTATGTGTATCATTGTACAGTACTGTATAACATAATAGAAACAGAATAGACGAAATCCCGAGAACGAACATCAACAAGTAACTAAAAAATATTTAGAATGTTCTTAGCCTTCATATATAATCTCATGAGTTTGATTAGAAGTGTATATATATATTTTTTTTTATAAAATGTAAATAATATATATATATATTTACACACACACTACCGTTCAAAAGTTTGGGGTCACTTAGAAATGCTAAATTTTTGTCCAATTAAATAACATCAAATTGATCAGAAATATAGTGTAGACATTGTTAATGTTGTAAATGACCATTGTAGCTGGAATATCTACATAGGCTTACAGAGGCCCATTATCAGCAACCATCACTCCTGTGTTCCAATGGCACGTTGTGTTAGCTAATCCAAGTTTATCATTTTGTAAGGCTAATTGATCCTTAGAAAACCCTTTTGCAATTATGTTAGCACAGCTGAAAACTGTTGGTCTGATTAAAGAAGCAATAAAACTGGCCTTCTTTAGACTAGTTGAGTATCTGGAGCATCAGCATTTGTGGGTTTGATGACAGGCTCAAAATGGCCAGAAACAAATAACTTCTGAAACTCATCAGTCTATTCTTGTTCTGAGAAATGAAGGCTATTTCATGTGAGAAATTTCCAAGAAACTGAAGATCTCATACAACGCTGTGTACTAATCCCTTCATAGAACAGCGCAAACTGGCTCTAACCAGAATAGAAAGAGGAGTGGGAGGCCCCGGTGCACAACTGAGCAAGATGACAAGTGCAGCATTGTTTATAAGACAAAACTGACCCTAAATCAGCACTCCAACTAAGTTTGAATACAGTAGACTTGTGTGGCTCAGTTGGTAGAGCATGGCGCATGCTTTCCATTCCCAATGGG
The DNA here is from genome assembly GCA_030435695.1 of Brachymystax lenok tsinlingensis. Lineage (NCBI taxonomy): Eukaryota > Metazoa > Chordata > Actinopteri > Salmoniformes > Salmonidae > Brachymystax > Brachymystax lenok. The sequence goes on along the minus strand of CM059812.1, from coordinate 32,295,707 downwards.
GCCACCGGCATGAAAAATGTATTCACACATAAGTCACTTTGGATAAATGTATTTTCTAAATGGCATGATACATTATTTTAACATTTAGTTGGACTATACAGGTCCAGATATATATTTCTGTCAAACTTGTGTTCAGGTCGTCTTGGTTCTGGGTTTGTAATGTTCAGGTCGTCTTAATTCTGGGTTAGTTGACTGTACTGTAGAGAACAGAGGAGTCCTCCTCAGCTGCTTGTGCTGCTGTGGGTCTGAAGAGAGAGAAACAGAAATTAAACAGAATCTGCATCCCAAAAAACACCTTCTTATGCTCTTTACAGTGCATTACTTTGACCAAGGCCTACATGGTTCTGGTGAAAAGTAGTGCACTAAATAGGGAATAGGGTTCCATTTGGAACATAGAACCGTTCCTCAAAACCACCACTCTCTCATTACAGACATAGGAATTGTCTTGAGATTTCCATTGTTGGGTTTGTAGTTTAAGGAAATGCCATCACTAGTGGCCACTAGGGGTCAACTCTTCTGCTTATTAATGACATCATGGTCTTCTCGTCCAATAAGCAGCAGCATATGAATGAGCTGTAAACAAGAATTTAGCTTGTTTACAACCAAATCTAAAAAAATGATATGTAAATGGTATGTTCACTTCCTCATCCTCGTTGTTCAGTAAGTGGGCTCCAAAAACACCCCCAAATCTATAGTGATTGCGTCATTCCGAACATTATCCGCAACATTATGTTCCATGTTGTTGAGACTCGAAGGATGCCTCTCGTTTGTTCTAGCAGCAGGGTACACTGAGAATGGAAGAGTTGGATGGGGAAACAGCACGAGTCACACAAAATGGAATATAACGTTCTGGATAAAGTTTGGAATGACACAATTTAATGTGTACAACTGCAACATCTAAAGAGCTGCATCACTATACTGAGAGCTTTCTGTTTCTAAAAGGATTTGGGGGTTTTTGGAGCATTTGTTCATGTTTTTTCAGGGCCTCCCTAATGCACAACGAGGATGAGGAAGTGAATTGCTGGTTGGGGTAAGTTTCTCTAAAACAAGTGAAATTGCAAAATAATAATAAAAAATAGAAATTTGGTTGTAAAAAAGTGAACTTCTCCTATAATGCGGTGTATTCACAATGTTCTAGTAATGATTGTTATTTTAATAGCAGAATATGCTCACTGGGTGGCAGCACTGGGGCAGTTGAATTTCACAGCATCGTACTGGACATCCTCTTCCTGTTTCTGGGGTTGAGGCAGCTGGATGGTGGAGTACAGAGGCACTTCCTGTTTTTTGCGAGAGAAGTGGACGCTGGCATAGTGAACGTCATCCTGGTCGACGGTGGCCGCTGTCTGTGCTGCAGTAGGGGTCATGGTCATGCTTGAGATGTTTTCATACACTGGACTAGAGTCTCCCTGATGGGAAGAAAGGAGTTGAAATAATGAGTAGAAGTGTTCCACAAAGCAATACAAATAATCTGATTGCAACACCCTCACCTGTACATTCTCTGATGTGTCTCTTGTGTCATAGTTGGATTTGGAGGACTTATTCCTGGTTTGCACATTAATTAATTAATTTATTATTGAATGAATGAATCAATGAACAAATTAAGTTAATAAAAAAGTGTTAGAGTGAAATAATCTTTAAAAGATCACTCACATGAAACACATGAGTCCAGAGATACAGAGGATGAGAACCAGAACAACCACTGTGATTCCTACAGCTACAGTCACAACTGAGGTCTGTTTCCCTATAATAAAATATGGATGATATGAGTACAATATTTGTTAACTGATCTAATCTCAATGTATATATAATTATAAAACAAAGTAAGATAAGCCAAAGTATCATTATTAATATTAGTTTGAAATGTAATTTTGTATTGAAATATTGAAGATGAAACTTCACCTGGTAAAATGATCATAAGAGTTGTAGAGTTCCTAGATCCTCTTCCATTCCAGGCCTCACAGTGGTAATGTCCATTGTCCTTAGACTTGAAGTTACTTATGTTGTACATCTGTCCAAATCCATTTGAAAAAGTCTTATTTTGAAAGTACCAGGTGTATGTGTCCACAGGTGGGTTGGCATCACTGCTGCAGGTCAGAGTCACTGAACTGCCCTCCACTATTCCACCAGAGGGACTGACTGACACTGAAGTGCTCTTTGGGCCATCTGGTAAAGGAATATTTGCCAGACGGATAGGACAGAAGCATATTTACGACAGTAGTATATTTACAAATGATATGTTAAGTCAGAGAACTATCTAAAACTATAACTTACACAAAAGGTTAACAAATACACATTTGGAGATCCTATACTTTAAAACTACTTCATTTAATTACAATTGCTTTTCTACCTTAGCATTCAAACATTGAGCTGTACTTTACTCACACTTCACATCCATGTTCATGGTCATAGACCTGTCTGTCCCCATCACATTCTGGGCCTCACAGTAGTACTGTCCACTGTCAGATGACTGGATCTGATTGAAGACATGATGTGGTCCTGTCATATTCTGAGAGCCACCTCCATTCTTCTTGTACCACCAAGTGTAACTCTGCACAGGTGGGTTGGCATCACTGCTGCAGGTCAGAGTCACTGAACTGCCCTCCACTATTTCACCAGAGGGACTGACTGACACTGAGGTGTTCTTTGGTCCATCTGATGTAAAATACAGTGGGTTTAAAAAGATTACAAATTAGATCAGTTATAAATATTACATCAACTTTCCACATTTGTAGTTTTCCACAAAATGACTTTTAAATTCACCCTCTTATTGAAGATGATATATTCAATATACCAAACTAAAGATTTAAACCCCATGTACTTACATGTGACAGTGAGAGTCTCTTCAGCAGAGGGGAGATACTCATGGCCTTCTACAGCACAGGAGTATCTGCCTGTATCCTCACTGCTGACTGAGAATAGGCTATAGACAGGAGAGTAGGTGCTGCTGTTTGGTATAGGCTGTCCATTCTTATACCAACTGTAGGCTGTGATGGGGTCCAGTGTACATCTGGTTCTACATGTCAGTGTGACATTCTCCCTCTCTGACACAGATGTAGGATCCATCTCCAACACAACATCTAGAGTAAAAGGAAACAAATCATTATTCTCCTCCTATATATGTCCTCTTATGTGAAATACTAGATTTTGTATTTTTCCATCAGATACCACTACTGTGTCTGTATGACTGCCCTTAATAAGGTAATTACAGTAATATATGTGAGATGAGTGACAGATTACCTGTGACAGTCAGGGAGACAGGTGAGCCAGCAAACCTTCCTCCAGATGTTATGAATCTGAACCTGTACCCAGCAGAGTCACTCAATCTCAAGTCTGTGATTCTTAGGGTACAGTCACTCTCCTTATCCCCAAGGTACTCTATATGACCCTCATACTCTGGCACTGAACTCAGATCTTTAGGATCTATACCAGACTCCCATTTAGTAAACCAGAAAGCTGTTTTGATCTCATGATTCCAGGGATATGTGTAAGAGCAGGACATGTCCACTGTTGACCCCTTCAAGGCACAGATACTCTGATGGGTGTAAGTCACACGCCAACACTTCTGACCTTAAATACAAAAATACAATATAACATCTTATATAAATCTTTAATTACAATAAATTCCAGTATACACTGATGTTGTTTATGAAGTAGAATACAACTAGTTCAACAGTTTACAGTAGTGAAAACCATAATTATTAAATAATTATCAATATTCATTGATTAATTGACATAAGTCTCACGACCTGAACAAAATTGTATTTATATGAAATGTGTACTAAAACAAAGTCCACACTTACACACTGGAGGAGAGTGGAGATCCTCATGGCCTTTTACAGCACAGGAGTAAATGTCTGCATCCCTAAAGGAGTCTGAGTACAGGCTGGACGCGCCCTCCTTTACTATGGTACCGTTCTTATACCAGATGTAGGTGGGGTTGTCAGTACAGGTGGTGCTACAGGTCAGTGTCTTATCCTGATGTCCACCAGTCACCTTCACCTGAAGACCTGGAGAAAAAACATTATCACTGTAAATCCCTTTATCCCTGACTTATCACTCTAATACAAAGATGGAAGAAATCCTATGTTAAAACAGACATAAATACAAATCAAGACAATTTTCCTGAACTAAATGGAATTCAACAGTTTAGCTATATTGAATGTAACTGTACCTGTGACAGACAGAGTGACTCCAGGATCGCCATAGTATTTCCCTCCGGTCTTATCTGTTATAAATCTGAACTTGTACGTAGCTGAGTCACTCTCTCTCAGGTCTGTGATCCTCAGTGTGTGACCATTCTTCTTATCCCCATGATACTCCAGACGACCTGCATACTCTGGGTCCTGACCTAGATCTTCAGGTTCTTTACCAGTCTCCATTTTAGTGAACCAGAAGGTTGTTTTGACTGTATAATCTCTGGGATATGTGTAATAGGAGGTCAGATTCACTGTTGACCCCTTCAAGGCACAGATACTCTGAGTGGTGTAAGTCACACTCCAGCCATTCTGCCCCAGTACCACTGAACAGTCACAGAACACAAGGGTATTACAATAAGTCAAGGTCTATTGGCTCACACTAACAGTAGGCTTTGTCCACATTTTGTTGCCGTAGTTGCTGCGTTGAGTGTGGATGGAAACCACATATAAGCATCACTCAGTGAGGTGTGAAAGATAACTATTGAAGTGAAGTGGAGACGCCTAACAGAACACACCAGAATAATAAAACACAAATGTAATTTTAATATTTTACAAATGCCTGTAGATTGACAAACATATCAAGTTATGAATGAGACCATACCTGTCACAGACCAGAGAAAGACCACTAACACACTTCCTGCTGTTCTCAAGGCCATTGTTGCATCTCCCAACCGGTAGTCTTAGAAACATAAACAACAACTCACTCTATAGCTGGTGAATTACTCCACCTAATACATTGAAATATCATCTGTAAATGGGGTACAGGGCCTCATTACTGAAAATGAACCAGACTCATATTGTGTTGTGCTACAGATGTAGGATCTTCATTTGATCACTATTTTGTTGTAGAGAATTTTCCTGCTCAGCAGGAAATTCAATCTTGTAGTGTATTCAAGGTTTACAAAAGGCTTCTAAAAAGTTTGTAATTTCCTATTTAAAATGTCAGACTTGATTTTCTCCAACAAAAACTGAGTCAGCTACCACATTAATTATAATCCACATAATAATTCACTTTTCCTGTTGCCCAAGGACTATTTTTAAGATCCTACATCTGTATATGGTTGTGTGTGTGAATACTGTCTGTCTATTGCACTATGGATCAACATCATCAATAACACCAACTATAGATGTACTGTAAACACATATTTCTACATTGATTGTTCTGAAGCTGTTTCATTCTCAGAACCCCAAATATAGGAGAATAAATGTTCAATCCTCTATAGTCCGTCAAGCTGTACAGCAGCCTAAAGACTGACCACCAGGTTCAATGATAGCTCCCATCCACAAGCTGTGAGACTAAACAGCAAGTGACTTACACACACACACACAACACACCTTTTATATAATAATTATATGGACTTGCGGCCCGATCCTAGATCAACACTGGGGGCAATGAGACACTTTATGAATACTGGCCCTGATGTAACAACCAAAACACAGATCAAAACATAACAAGAAGTAAAATGATACACTACCCTCAAGTACATGACTAATGACTAAATACAAACAACCAAAAACTATATTTCAAGATATTGTCAAGTGTACTTACAGAGTGAAGTAAAGGGGAGAGGTCTTGTATGAGTCAACTTCCTGGTAGTGCATGGAAACTGACAGTAAGTGTGAATTCTGTGGGTGATACATATTTAAGACACAAGTAGCTGATGCAGAACTTCCTTCCTCTTTAAGTCATTAACATGCATGAGGACCAGACCAGCACATCAAAAATAGGTGTTACTGTATTTCAATAGAAAATGTACAACAGACTGCATATCTAGTAGCCTTTCTTCATTTGAGGAGTGGGTTTACATTTTTTAAATGTGGCCCATTTCCAATGTATTCTATTGACTAAATACAGAATAATGTTCACTATAGCCTACTATTTGGAATGTTTATAATATCTTAGAATGTGTTGACTATAGCCTACTATTTGGAATGTTTATAATATCTTAGAATGTGTTGACTATAGCCTACTATTTGGAATGTTTATAATATCTTAGAATGTGTTGACTATAGCCTACTATTTGGAATGTTTATAATATCTTAGAATGTGTTGACTATAGCCTACTATTTAGAATGTTTATAATATCTTAGAATGTGTTGCCTTGTCCCTCTGAGTTCAGGTCAAAGTTCCATTTGGTCAGTTCCATGATGTCCTTCATTCTATTCTACTAACCCAATCAATGTATGCTCCTCACCAGCTGCATCGAAGTGCTACTGACGGTTCCATTGTTCTAGACTAGTGGCATCTCAACATTACTGCAGCGGTCAAACAATAATGTCCTCAATAATGTTGGACTAATAACAACATTACAAACTGTATATTAATCAGATAGAATGACTACATGACAAAGTAACATTTAATAAGCACACAAACACTTGTAGCGAAATCCTGCACGGAGCCGTCACTGTGCACTGCCACTTTAAGAGCGCAGCAGCATGCAGGAAAGAGGAAAACAAGACGCTCTTCCAGCTCTGTTTGGAGCAGTCGATTGGCTCGGGAGTTTTGACAGGTGTGTGCAACTCTGCAAAAGTCTTGTTTAGTTTATAACATTTCTAAGTTTGATCGCCTTTGTTGTCGCGCTACTCATGACGAGTTGGAAGCGTTCTGTCCTCTGAGCTCATCGATTACTAGCAACATTGTTGCAAGCTTTTGTCAAACGAACAACCAAGGATTGTGTCGGACGGACAAATGCAAGTTGCCTGGACGCAACAGCTAAGCCCATCTCTCTTTCTATCTCCTTCTTCAGTGAAATATGTTCTCTTTGCTGCGCTCTCTTATGTTCAGTGCCTTCAGTGAACTAATAATGCACTGTTGGACTGTTTGACATTTTAGTTAAAGGGAGGTTGCGTGAGAGTTGTTTTGAACTGTATTGATTTTGTGTGGGACAACTGACATTTGGACATTAAGGCCTTTTTTGTCTATGATCACAGCCACACACCACCCATATATAGAGTGAAACTTTTGACTATGGGCTCTGGTCAAACAGTCACACCAGGCCCATAGGGGCTCTGGTCAAAGTACTGCACCATAAAGGGATTAGGATGCCATTTGAGACAAACAGTGTAACAGAATATGACATTGGTGTAACAGGTGTAAAATGTACGTTATGTATTTCACCGAAAATCCCTCATTTATTTTAATTGATTATTTTAAGGTTATTTTAAGATGCATTACATTACTTTCAAGAGTTAATTATTTTAATGTATTTATTTTCAAAATTGTGTTAATGCTGTGATGTCATTAACGGGAGCCATGCGCTTACTCCTCAGTTTGCTCAGAGCGTGATGAGGAGAGGTAGGTGGTATGAATGCACATGTTCACAAGAAAATACAAGCAAAAGTTATATCGTCACTGATTTTAGTGTTGCATCACTGTTTTATAGGAATATATATTCATGTGAATGGGGATAATGTTCGAGTGCAACTTTGCAAGGCTAGCCCAACTAGCGTTAGCTTTGTCGTGGGAGAGGGACTCTTTCAGGTGCAGACAGTTTTTTTTATTTTCTTCTCATGGGTTTTCTGTACTGTTTTTTTGTCTTTTAGCAGGCAAATATATTGTATGGAGTCCAGACTGCAGCAGTAACTTTGCCCTGTATTTGTATCCATTCCATGCAGGTATGTTGTGAAATGTGACGATTTTGTATTTCATGTCCTCTTAGCGATCATTGGGTCGCTAGCGCAATATCGCAGCGTTGTCAGATTTCAAAAAGGCTTTACGGCGAAAGCACAACATTTGATTATTTGAGGATAGTACCTCTCATTTCATGCATTAGCATAATATCATAACCAGCGCGGGTCTCACAAAACACATATAAGAGCTAAAATAAATCGCTTACCTTTTGATGATCTTCTGCTGAGGGCAAACCGAAGTGTCCAAGCAAGACAATCCATGTTTCTTTTGTTAGAAAAAGTCATTGTTTAAATCCATAAATCTCAGTTTGGTTGGCGCGTTATGTTCAAAGAATCCACCGTTGAGTCGCCCTTTGTACAGTGAAGAGAAAGCGTTCAAATTATACCTATCAACTTTGCCCAAACAATTTATAATGTATCCTTTTATGTACACTGCTCAAAAAAATAAAGGGAACACTTAAACAACACAATGTAACTCCAAGTCAATCACACTTCTGTGAAATCAAACTGTCCACTTAGGAAGCAACACTGATTGACAATACATTTCACATGCTGTTGTGCAAATGGAATAGACAACAGGTGTAAATTATAGGCAATTAGCAAGACACCCCCAATAAAGGAGTGGTTCTGAAGGTGGTGACCACAGACCACTTCTCAGTTCCTATGCTTCCTGGCTGATGTTTTGGTCACTTTTGAATGCTGGCGGTGCTTTCACTCTAGTGGTAGCATGAGACGGAGTCTACAACCCACACAAGTGGCTCAGGTAGTGCAGGTCATCCAGGATGGCACATCAATGCGAGCTGTGGCAAGAAGGTTTGCTGTGTCTGTCAGCGTAGTGTCCAGAGCATGGAGGCGCTACCAGGAGACAGGCCAGTACATCAGGAGACGTGGAGGAGGCCAGTAAGTACAGATAGTCGTAGAAATCCCCTCGCACAGTCCCCGCAGCCGGACAATTTTCTCACGGCTTCTGGAAGGAAATGCTGGAGCAATGCTCAACCGGTGTCGCTCATTCAGCCGACAGAAACTTTCAACCGGTTTTCCCATTAAGCAGCGGGTCGGAGTCAGAGGCCGAGCCTTCTCTGGTCTCTACTCCTCCCGTTCACGGGTCTGAGATGCCGAGGCCTCCCACCATTAGCACTGACAAATTGAAAACTCTAGTCATTGGCGACTCCATTACTCGCAGTATTAGACTTGAAGCGAATCACCCAGCGATCATACACTGTTTACCAGGGGCAGGGCTACCGGCGTTAAGGCTAACCTGAAGATGGTGCTGGCTAAGGCTAAATCTGGCGAGTGTAGAGAGTATAGAGATATTGTTATCCACGTCGGCACCAACGATGTTAGGATGAAACAGTCAGAGGTCACCAAGCGCAACATAGCTTCAGCGTGTAAATCAGCTAGAAAGATGTGTCGGCATCGAGTAATTGTCTCTGGCCCCTCCCAGTTAGGGGAGTGATGAGCTCTACAGCAGAGTCTCACAACTCAATCGCTGGTTGAAAACTGTTTTCTGCCCCACACAAAAGATAGAATTTGTAGATAATTGGCCCTCTTTCTGGGACTCACCCACAAACAGGACCAAGCCTGGCCTGTTGAGGAGTGACGGACTCCATCCTAGCTGGAGGGGTGCTCTCATCTTATCGACGAACATAGACAGGGCTCTAACTCCTCTAGCTTCACAATGAGATAGGGTGCAGGCCAGGCAGCAGGCTGTTAGCCAGCCTGCCAGCTTAGTGGAGTCTGCCACTAGCACAGTTAGTGTAGTCAGCTCAGCTATCTCTATTGAGACTGTGTCTGTGCCTCGACCTAGGTTGGGCAAAACTAAACATGGCGGTGTTCGCCTTAGCAATCTCACTAGAATAAAGACCTCCTCCATTGCTGCCATTATTGAAAGAGATTGTGATACCTCACATCTCAAAATGGGGCTACTCAATGTTAGATCCCTCACTTCCAAGGCAGTTCTAGTCAATGAACTAATCACTGATCATAATCTTGATGTGATTGGCCTGACTGAAACATGGCTTAAGCCTGATGAATTTATTGTGTTAAATGAGGCCTCACCTCCTGGTTACACTAGTGACCATATCCCCCCGCGCATCCCGCAAAGGCGGAGGTGTTGCTAACATTTACAATAGCAAATTTCTATTTACAAAAACAAAAAACGACGTTTTAGTCTTTTGAGCTTCTAGTCATGAAATCTATGCAGCCTACTCAATCACTTTTTATAGCTACTGTTTACAGGCCTCCTGGGCCATATACAACATTCCTCACTGAGTTCCCTGAATTCCTATCGGACCTTGTAGTCATGGCAGACAATATTCTAATTTTTGGTGACTTTAATATTCACATGGAAAAGTCCACAGACCCACTCCAAAAGGCTTTTGGAGCCATCATCGACTCTGTCGGTTTTGTTCAACATGTCTCCGGACCTACTCACTGCCACAGTCATACTCTGGACCTAGTTTTGTCCCGTGGAATAAATGTTGTGGATCTTAATGTTTTTCCTCATAATCCTGGACTATCGGACCACCATTTTATTACGTTTGAAATCGCAACAGATAATCTGCTCAGACCCCAACCAAGGATCATCAAAAGTCGTGCTATAAATTCTCAGACATCCCAAAGATTCCTAGATGCCCTTCCAGAATCCTTCCACCTACCCAAGGACGTCAGAGTACAAAAATCAGTTAACCACCTAACTGAGGAACTCAATGTAACCTTGCGCAATACCCTAGATGCAGTTGCACCCTAAAAACAAAAACATTTGCCAAAAAAACTAGCTCCTGGTATACAGAAAATACCCGAGCTCTGAAGCAAGTTACCAGAAAATTGGAACGGAAATGGCGCCACACCAAACTGGAAGTCTTCCGACTAGCTTGGAAAGACAGTACCGTGCAGTATCGAAGAGCCCTCACTGCTGCTCGATCATCCTATTTTTCCAAGTTAATTGAGGAAAATAAGAATAATCCAAAGTTTCTTTTTGATACTGTCACAAAGCTAACTAAAAGCAGCATTCCCCAAGAGAGGATGGCTTTCACTTTAGCAGTGATTCATTCATGAACTTCTTTGAGGAAAAGATCATGATCATTAGAAAGCAAATTACGGACTCCTCTTTAAATCTGCGTATTCCTCCAAAGCTCAGTTGTCCTGAGTCCACACAACTTTGCCAGGACATAAAATCAAGAGAGACACTCAAGTTTTTTAGTACCATATCTCTTGACACATTGATGAAAATAATCATGGCCTCTAAACCTTCAAGCTGCATACTGGACCCTATTCCAACTAAACTACTGAAAGAGCTGCTTCCTGTGCTTGGCCCTCCTATGTTGAACATAATAAACAGCTCTCTATCTACCGGATGTGTACCAAACTCACTAAAAGTGGCAGTAATAAAGCCTCTCTTAAAAAGCCAAACCTTGACCCAGAAAATATAAAAAACTATCGGCCTATATCGAATCTTCCATTCCTCTCAAAAATTTTAGAAAAGCTGTTGCGCAGCAACTCACTGCCTTCCTGAAGACAAACAATGTATACTAAAACGCTTCAGTCTGGTTTTAGACCCCATCATAGCACTGAGACTGCACTTGTGAAGGTGGTAAATGACCTTTTAATGGCGTCAGACCGAGGCTCTGCAACTGTACTCGTGCTCCTAGACCTTAGTGCTGCTTTTGATACCATCGATCACCACATTCTTTTGGAGAGATTGGAAACCCAAATTGGTCTACATGGACAAGTTTTGGCCTGGTTTAGATCTTATCTGTCGGAAAGATATCAGTTTGTCTCTGTGGATGGTTTGTCCTCTGACAAATCAACTGTAAATTTCGGTGTTCCTCAAGGCTCTGTTTTGGGACCACTATTGTTTTCACTATATATTTTACCACTTGGTGATGTAATTCGGAAACATAATGTTAACTTTCACTGCTATGCGGATGACACACAGCTGTACATTTCGATGAAACATGGTGAAGCCCCAAAATTGCCCTCCCTTGAAGCCTGTGTTTCAGACATAAGGAAGTGGATGGCAGAAAAGTTTCTACTTTTAAACTCTGATAAAACAGAGATGCTAGTCCTAGGTCCCAAGAAACAAAGAGATCTTCTGTTGAATCTGACAATTAATCTTGATGGTTGTACAGTCGTCTCAAATAAAACTGTGAAGGACCTCGGCGTTACTCTGGACCCTGATCTCTCTTTTGACGAACATATCAAGACTGTTTCAAGGACAGCTTTTTCCATTTACGTAACATTGTAAAAATTAGAAACTTTCTGTCCAAAAATGATGCAGAAAAGTTAATCCATGCATTTGTAACTTCTAGGTTAGACTACTGCAATGCTTTATTTTCCGGCTATCCGGATAAAGCACTAAATAAACTTCAGTTAGTGCTTAACACGGCTGCTAGAATCTTGACTAGAACCCCAAAATTTGATCATATTACTCCAGTACTAGCCTCTCTACACTGGCTTCCTGTTAAAGGCAAGGGCTGATTTCAAGGTTTTACTGCTAACCTACAAAGCATTACATGGGCTTGCTCCTACCTATCTTTCTGATTTGGTCCTGCCGTACATACCTACACGTGCGCTACGGTCACAAGACGCAGAGCCTCCTTACTGTCCCTAAAATTTCTAAGCAAACAGCTGGAGGCAGGGCTTTTTCCTATAGAGCTCCATTTTTATGGAATAGTCTGCCTATCCATGTGAGAGACGCATGACTCGGTCTCAACCTTTAAGTCTTTATTGAAGACTCATCTCTTCAGTAGGTCTTATGACTGAGTGTAGTCTGGCCCAGGAGTGTGAAGGTGAACGGAAAGGCACTGGAGCAACGAACCACCCTTGCTGTCTTTTGCCTGGCCGGTTCCTCCACTGGGATTCTCTGCCTCTAACCCTATTACAGGGGCTGAGTCACTGGCTTCTGGTGCCGTGGCGGAGATCTTGTGGGCTATACTCGGCCTTGTCTCAGGATGGTAAGTTGGTGGTTGAAGATATCCCTCTAGTGGTGTGGGGCTGTGCTTCGGCAGAGTGGGTGGGGTTATATCCTGCCTGTTTGGCCCTGTCCGGGGGTTTCGTCGGACGGGGCCACAGTGTCTCCCGACCCCTCCTGTCTCAGCCCCCAGTATTTATGCTGCAGTAGTTTATGTGTCGGGGGTGCTAGGGTCCGTCTGTTATATCTGGAGTATTTCTTATCTGGTGTCCTGTGCGAATTTAAGTATGCTCGCTCTAATTATCTCTCTTTCTTTTTTTCTTCTTCTCTCTCTCTCTCTCTCTTGGAGGACCTGAGCATTAGGACCATTCCTCAAGGCCTACCCGGATGTCCCGAGTCCACCTGGCCGTGCTGCTTCTCCAGTTTCAACTGTTCTGCCTGTTTTATGAACATTTTAAAATCTTGTCCATGTTCTGTTATAATCTGCACCCGGCACAGCCAGAAGAGGACTGGCCACCCCTCACAGCCTGGTTCCTCTCTAGGTTTCTTCCTAGGTTTTGGCCTTCTAGGGAGTTTTTCCTAGCCACCGTGCTTTTACACCTGCATTGCTTGCTGTTTGGGGTTTTAGGCTGGGTTTCTGTACAGCACTCTGTGACATCAGCTGATGTAAGGGGGGCTTTATAAATAAATTTGATTTGATTTGTGCCTCAAAGCCCCCAATAACCTCCTTTACCACAGGATTTTCTAATTCAAGAAATGTAATTTAAGGGACATGACACTGAAATATCATTTGGTGAAATGTTTTCATTACACTACTTTTGAAATGTGAAGATCAATCTAAAATGTAAGACTTGAGGGTCACGTCCTTTCACTTCAATTAGATGGTTGATGTGAAAGAGCTGGCTGACGGCTTTGAAGAGGTCTGGAGGAGGCACAATGGGACATGACAATGGCATGTGTATGTTAAAATTATCTTTATATGCATTTTGGCATGTCCTGTGTAAAATGGGATGCTATAACAAATAAACCTTACCAGTCAAAACTGTGTCAATGAATTGTTGGAGGCACGTTGCACATTGCAGACAACTTTTAAGGCAAGTCGAGACTGATTTAGATTAACCTTGATTTATAAATAACTACTTAATATTATTCATAGCTCAGTAATTCAGTCACAATTCACCCTTGATCGGTCACAGTCTTGATGCTCTGGAACACGGCAAAGGCGTCAATCTATGATTTCAAGCACTTATAACGAGCACCTAGACTACAGACACCTGTGTAGTATTGACTACACTTCAACTTGCACTAATATGTGGTCAATTAGACATTAACGACCAGAAATGACTAGACACCTTGTAAATACTTGACTTAACCCTTGTGCGGTCTTAGCATTCTGTATACTCCCCTCGTCCCAAGGGTCAAAAATGACCCGCCTTCACTAAACCCTTAAAATTAAGCAGCTTAATTGAATTTTTAAAGGCCAAATCTATTTTGCATGAAGAAACAACCTGTCATTCATCACAAACTTTGAATATCTGGGTTTTCCAGAAAGACTGCATTTGGTCAGTGGACACCACTCGTTTTTATTACAACACACCTGTCATCATTGTTTTCTTTACTAAAGTTTATTTTTATTTTATTTCACCTTTATTAAACCAGGTAGGCTAATTGAGAACAAGTTCTCATTTACAACTGCGACCTGGCCAAGATAAAGCAAAGCAGTTTGACACATACAACAACACAGAGTTACACATGGAGTAAACAGACATACAGTCAATATTACAGTAGAAAAACAAATCTATATACAATGTGTGCAAATGAGGTAAGATAAGGAAGGTAAGGCACTAGATAGGCCATGGTGGCGAAGTAATTACAATATAGCAATTAAACACTGGAATGGTAAATGTGCAGTAGATGAATGTGCATCCCCAGTATGGGGATGAGGTAGTTAGATGGGCTATGTACAGGTGCAGTGATCTGTGAGCTGCTCTGACAGCTGGTGCTTAAAGCTAGTGAGGGAGATATGAGTCTCCAGTTTCAGTGATTTTTGCAGTTCGTTCCAGTCACTGGCAGCAGAGAACTGGAAGGAAAGGCGGCCAAAGTAGGAATTGGCTTTGGGAGTGACCAGTGAGATGTACCTGCTGGAGCACGTGCTACAGGTGGGTGCTGCTATGGTGACCAGTGAGCTGAGATAAGGCGGGGCTTTACCAAGCAAAGACTTGTAGATGACCTGGAGCCAGTGGGTTTGGCGACGAGTATGAAGCGAGGGCCAGCCAACGAGAGCATACAGGTCGCAGTGGTGGGTAGTATATGGGGCTTTGGTGACAAAACGGATGGCACTGTGATAGACTGCATCCAATTTGTTGAGTAAAGTGTTGGAGGCTATTTTGTAAATGACATCGCCAAAGTCGAGGATCGGTAGGATGGTCAGTTTTTTTACGAGGGTATATTTGGCAGCATGAGTGAAGGATGCTTTGTTGCAAAATAGGAAGCTGATTCTAGAGGTTTATTGTTATTCTTATTATTGCTAAAGGTACTGCATAGGTATAAACATGTTTTCAAGAGATAGCACTTGTATAGCGTAAGAAAGTAGCAGAAATGTGCAGAAAGTCGTTTTGAAATAATTTTATTGAAGGGAAACAATAACAGTCTTGAACTTTTTGGGCAACATAGTGATATATATATATATATATATACACAGTACAATGAGGAATTCAACTACAAAATACTAGTCTTCTCACATTTTTTTAACCATTGCCCCCCACCCGCAAGGTGTATAAACAACAAGAATAAATAAGAATAAAATAAGATAGATACAAAACAAAAATGAAGAACATAAATCAATCAACTCTAATTAGCACATGTAGGACTGTATGCAAGTGTGTGTGCATGGACTTTGCAGATGTATTTCTCACATGTGCAGCACATAGTATTTGTTTTAGAGTCCTTCTTTGGGGGGGCAGAATTGGCATCTCCTCCTCTTGCCTGCCCCAGCTGCAGCCTCAGGTGGATCAGGACAAGATTTAGCCCCCTAAACAACCTCCACAAGCGCTGCAGAGGCTGCTGTACGGGGGAGGTGCTCCCTTCTTTGAAAGTGTGGGGTTACAAGTGCCTTTCCCAGCTGCTCCAAGAACGCCTTCATCTTTTTCCACTTATCAGGCATCCAGGTAGGGTTGATCTTGTTCAATATCATGAAGGCATTGTATGAGGAAACATCAATGATGTTCTGGAAGATGACCAGAGGCCAGCGGGCAGTCATCCTCCTGCAGCTGTAAGTTCCAATCACCTTGTCCAGGTTGTCCACGCCTCCTTTGTTGTGGTTGTAGTCCAGGATGATGGCTGGCTTCCTGTCCTCACGATCACTGATCTCAGCCGGTTTGTGCAGTCTGCTCAGGAAGACCACATTCTTGTTCCTCTTTGAGAGGTAAGAAACTAGAGTGGTGGTAGTGGTGAAGGCAAACTTTGATGAGAAGGCCTCTCTCCCCCTTGATGCGAGGAGTGCAGGGGGGAGCTCAGGCTTGTTCTTTCTAACTGTGCCAGCCATGGTGATCTTCCTCTTCAGGAGCTGCTGGCTGAGTTCATAAGAGGTGAGGAAATTGTCACACATGACATTGTGCCCTCTCAGTCCATCTGTCACATCAAGCACAACCCGCATCCCCTGGTTCTTCTCCGGGCCTCCAGTGGTCAGCTTCCCTGTGTAGACCTGCATCTTCCAAGCGTAGCTGGACTGTGCATCACAGGCCACCCATATCTTGATGCCATACTTTGCTGGCATGCTGGTCATATACTGCCGGAAAGGAGAGCAACCTTTTGACAAGAGATTACTATTAGTAATTAGTATCAGTGTCACAGAAAACAATCACATAAATCAATCATATTACAGCAATACATAATAAAATGAACAGTGAAAATCACTTACATTACAGATATGAAATAAAATCTACCTCTGAATGAAATCAGTTGCTCATTAACTGTTACTTCAGGCCCAGGGTTGGAGAGGTATGGCAGACGCTCCACCAACTTTTCCCAGATCTCTCTTATGGCCGCCAGATTGTCTCTCACATGTCTTGCAGGTCTTGACTCACGGTTATCAAATCGTAACATACTTGAGAAAGTGTGAAAAACTTTCAGTGGCATCGTGGCACGGAAGATCGCCCTTCCACTCTTTGCATCCCAGAGACTACATGCTGCCATCCTGCCCTGGTTGTCATATGGTGACAAGGACCATGTTCTTTGAAAAAAAAACGCATCTCTTTCACCATGGGGGATTTCTTCTTCATCTGAAGATGATGCATTGTACTCTGGGCGGAATTAAAATGGTATTGAACCCAATCTGGCAGGAATACAACCCTTGTCTGCAAATGGCTACTTTTACCTGGGGGCATGCTTTGTAGACCATTCAAAGGCGTTCCAATACCTGATCCCCATGAAAAAACCCACATGCTATGATAGCTTAGAAACAGTAGTAGGCAAATGAAGGGAAAAAGATACAATAATAAGATGACGGAATAACATTTCTAGCGTCTATTTGCTGGTAATTGGAAACACGTACCTTTCGGATTTGGTCCCTCATTCCTAAACACATCCATCCTAGAGTGTAGGTTTTGAAGATTCATAATCTATGCTTGTAGTCATCAGAAGAAGATTGAGGAACGGTTGATAGATCCAAGAAGTACAAGCCCCCACACCATTCCCCAACCTCTGAAATGTTGTCTTTGATGTGTGCATTTTCAAGTACCCCTTCACATTTTGACTCTGTCTGTCTGGTAGAGTAGTGGTTATGGTGGTTGTTTGCGAGTTCAAATCCCAGAGAAGCACTGAACAGAGAAACATTTTTGATGTTGCCCTTTGTGGGCATGAAAGAGCTAACTTGAGGTGTGTAGGGGGGTAGGGGCTAGTTCCCATCAAATAGAAGGAATGAAGTGACACCTTGTATAGAATGTCCATTTAATAAAGTTGCGATAACATATAATGTCGTGGAGTAACAATATACTCCTTGTCTGCAAAAGCCAACTTTTACCTGGAGGCATGCTTTGTAGACCATTCAAAAGGTGTTCCTAATCTTGGTCCCCCTGAAGAAACCCAAATGTTAAGATTTAGAAGTTTAGTAATAGTTGTAGTAGTGGTTATGGTGGTGAATTCCCAAAGGAGAGGTTGTGAGTTAAAATCCTTGCAAGAGCATGCCAACTTGCTTTTGTTGCCTTGACAGAACAATGTTGAGGTGGGGTTCCGGAAGGACATTAGACAGCAAGGGATATTGGATTATAAAATGTTAGGTTACAGCAACTGGTGTTGAGTAGGAGTGCTGATCTACGATCAAACCCATCCCTGTCCATATAATGTTATTCCAGAGACAACTGATTAAGTATGATCTAGGCAAAGCTGATCGTAGAACAGTACTCTGTACGCATTTATGAAATGTCTCAGGCTAAGAATGCTGACCTGGAATCAGTCCCCCCCCACCACCCCTGTCAAAGTAATGTTATTCATTCTACTCAGAAATGCTAAACAGATCCTAGTTCAGCACTCCTACTTCAAGCCACCAAGTGAATGTTGGGTCTTAGGTGATAAATGTCTTGATCAGTGGTTGAAAAAGTACCCAATTGTCATACTTGAGTAAAAGTAAAGATACGTTAATAGAAAATGACTCAAGTAAAAGTGAAAGTCACCCAGTAAAATACTAAGTAAACATCATTGCTAAAATTTACTTAAGTATCAGTGGTAAAAGTATACATTATTTGACCTTCCATATATAAAGCAACCCAGACAGCACGATTATCTTGTTTTTTTATTTAAGAAATAGCCATGGGAACACTCAGACATAATTTACAAACGAAGCATGTGTTTAGTGAGTCTGCAAGATCAGAGGCAGTAGGGATGACTAGGGATGTTCTCTTGATAAGTGTGTGAATTGGACCATTTTCCTGTCTACTTTTGGGTGCCTGGGAAACTGTATGGAGTAAAAAGTACATGATTTTCTTTAGAAATGTAGTGAAGTAAAATTAAAAGTTGTAAAGAAAGAGAAAGTACAGATACAAAAAAAAAAGATGTAGTAGAGTACTTTAAATACATTTTTGTTAAGTAATTTACACCACTGGACTTGAAAGGAACACCTCAATTACCTCAACTAACTGGTGCCCCCACACATTGACTCTGTACCGGTACCTCATGTAAATAGCCTCGCTATTTTTATTTTACTGCTGCTCTTTGATTATTTGTTACTTTTATTTCTTATTTTTTACTTATTTTTCTTAATTAAATTGTTGGTTAAGGGCTTGTAAGTCAGCATTTCACTGTAAGGCCTACACATGTAGTATTCGGCGCATGTGACCAATACAATTTGATTTGTTACACATGAAAACACGTTGTGAACCTGGTGTGACATTAATGAAACTGTCCTGACACCTAGTGGACAACAAGAGGAACTACACACACAATATCCTTAAAACAGATGGGATGCTTTACATACGTTGCTCTTTTTTATTAGACACTAATATATATGTCCAAGAAACAGATGTTCAAAAGTCGGAATGTAAAGCACAAACGACTGGAAAGTTCTTCAAAAGCAGCTGTAGTGAACCAAGCATCTTGAAATAGGTCAAAGCATATATTTTAAATGTTCTAATTTATATAATCTTTATTTAACTAGGCATGATGAACTCAACAACATCGACACAAGTTACCTGCTATATTTTAGAAACAGGATTAACACAGAGAGAACTTGGCAAAATAAAATGTATGTTTCTGTAGTACGAGCAGGCTGGTATATACAGTATCATCGGTGACAACTGGGTACAAGCCACCTAGCTAATAAAATATTGGGGCTAGCGGTCATTAGTTACATTTCAACCATAGCGATTCCCAAACAGAGTTCACCGGCGAATGCAGTAACACCGGAAATAATAACTAAACTAACGAACGAGGAATGGTGGAGGCTACCAGAATAAAGAGACATTTTTCCGAATAAACGTGGTGAGTGAAAAACGTAATTACATAGCTCACTCCCTACCCGGTATCTCATTCTACCGCTGTACGACTTTGTATGCGTTGTTTGTTGGCAACCTTGATATTTACAACGTTTTTGGAGCGGATTCCTGTTGGAACGTTCCCCTTCACTTAGAGGTAATACAGAATATTGCAAATTCTCAAAGTTTTATGACTGGGTTTCTTGTCCATTGTTTCTAGGAAGTTGCCTTTGAATTGCTTTGCCATTAATCTTGTATGAGTTATTATTGGTTGGGTTACTCCTGTGACGTGTCTTATCCTTTCCTCCACTGGCTATCTGGCCAACAGTCTCTTCTGCTGATGTGTCTGGTAGTGGTTCTCTATCTATCCTTCAGGGTTAATACCTGCCTGGCGCCTGAACATAAAAAACTTTCTTTACCTCTAACAATACCGCTACAAACTGATGTCTGTATTGGTACAACATGCCAATGTAACCGGTTCTGCACCGGTATCTTTCTGCGTTGTGTTCTGGTGAGGTGTAGGTGGAAGACAAGTCTGCCGGTTGTCTCTCTTTTAATGACTGCATGGAATGGATACAAATACAGGGCAAAGTTACTGCTGCAGTCTGGACTCCATACAATATATTTGCCTGCTCTCCTCATCACGCTCTGAGCAAACTCAGCAGTAAACACATCAACAAAAAATCTTAAAAGACTCATTACATTTTACAAATATTGTACACCAATAATTTGCTAATAAGTGCAAAATATTTCTTAAAGAATGTACAATTGTACCATTTATACCTGAAGAATACTAACAAAGCAACACAATTTTTGACATGCCCGGGCAAGTAACAAAATGAACGACAGCTTACTCAACACATTAAAACCTATTAGGGAGCGGCAGCAGAGGTGTAGGTTTTGGAGAGTCTGGCATGCCCAAAGTAAAATGCCCGCCACTCAGGCCCAGAAACTAGGATATGCACAGCTCTATTGGATAGGAAACACTCTGAAGTTTCGAAAACTGTTAAAATAATGTCTGTGAGTATAACAGAACTGATATAGCAGGCAAAAACCCGAGGAATTTCTGTCCAGAATATTTGTGTGT
Source organism: Brachymystax lenok tsinlingensis (assembly GCA_030435695.1). Lineage (NCBI taxonomy): Eukaryota > Metazoa > Chordata > Actinopteri > Salmoniformes > Salmonidae > Brachymystax > Brachymystax lenok. Next base: position 32,274,917 of record CM059812.1, on the reverse strand, counting down.
GACATGCCCTCACTTTCAATAGCTGCCTATGGGATTCTCATTGAAATAGCTCCCAGATTGCAGTACCTATGGCTTCCACTAGATGTAAACAGTCTTTAGACAGTGTTTCATGGCTTTATCCGAATAGAAGAAGAATTGGTAAGAGGACCCAGGAAGCCAGTTCAGTTTTCGGTGTGCGCGTTCCTCTTTATTTACCTTTTATATCGTTTAGGATATTATCCGTGTGAAATATATTAAATACTTTCTTATTAAATACTTTTTTCTTTACATAGTTGAATGTGCTGACAACAAAATCACACACAAATTATCAATGGAAATCAAATTTATCAACCCATGGAGGTCTGGATTTGGAGTCACACTCAAAATTAAAGTGGAAAACCACACTACAGGCTGATCCAACTTTGATGTAATGTCCTTAAAACAAGTCAAAATGAGGCTCAGTAGTGTGTGTGGCCTCCACGTGCCTGAATGACCTCCCTACAACGCCTGGGCATGCTCCTGATGAGGTGGCGGATGGTCTCCTGAGGGATCTCCTCCCAGACCTGGACTAAAGCATCCGCCAACTCCTGGACAGTCTGTGGTGCAACGTGGCGTTGGTGGATGGAGCGAGACATGATGTCCCAGATGTGCTCAATTGGATTCAGGTCTGGGGAACGGGCGGGCCAGTCCTTAGCATCAATGCCTTCCTCTTGCAGGAACTGCTGACACACTCCAGCCACATGAGGTCTAGCATTGTCTTGCATTAGGAGGAACCCAGGGCCAACCGCACCAGCATATGGTCTCACAAGGGGTCTGAGGATCTCATCTCGGTACCTAATGGCAGTCAGGCTACCTCTGGCGAGCACATGGAGGGCTGTGCGGCCCCCAAAGAAATGCCACCCCACACCATGACTGACCCACCGCCAAACCGGTCATGCTGGAGGATGTTGCAGGCAGCAGAACGTTCTCCACGGCGTCTCCAGACTCTGTCACGTCTGTCACGTGCTCAGTGTGAACCTGCTTTCATCTGTGAAGAGCACAGGGCGCCAGTGGCGAATTTGCCAATCTTGGTGTTCTCTGGCAAATGCCAAACGTCCTGCACGGTGTTGGGCTGTAAGCACAACCCCACCTGTGGACGTTGGGCCCTCATACCACCCTCATGGAGTCTGTTTCTGACCGTTTGAGCAGACACATGCACATTTGTGGCCTGCTGGAGGTCATTTTGCAGGGCTCTGGCAGTGCTCCTCCTTGCACAAAGGCGGAGGTAGTGGTCCTGCTGCTGGGTTGTTGCCCTCCACGGCCTCCTCCACATCTCCTGATGTACTGGCCTGTCTCCTGGTAGTGCCTCCATGCTCTGGACACTACGCTGACAGACACAGCAAACCTTCTTGCCACAGCTCGCATTGATGTGCCATCCTGGATGAGCTGCACTACCTGAGCCACTTGTGTGGGTTGTAGACTCCGTCTCATGCTACCACTAGAGTGAAAGCACCGCCAGCATTCAAAAGTGACCAAAACATCAGCCAGGAAGCATAGGAACTGAGAAGTGGTCTGTGGTCACCACCTTCAGAACCACTCCTTTATTGGGGGTGTCTTGCTAATTGCCTATAATTTCCACCTTGTTGTCTATTCCATTTGCACAACAGCATGTGAAATTTATTGTCAATCAGTGTTGCTTCCTAAGTGGACAGTTTGATTTCACAGAAGTGTGATTGACTTGGAGTTACATTGTGTTGTTTAAGTGTTCCCTTTATTTTTTTGAGCAGTGTGTGTGTGTGTGTGTGTGTGTATATATGTGTATATATATATATATATATATATATACTAATAATGCATCCAGTCTCTGGTTATTGGTGATACTTCCCATTCTGCCCAATTGTGACATTTGACCCCTTGCACATGGCTTTAAATTTCCACATTCTGGATGATATTCTGCCAAACTTTGTTGGTATTTTACTGTTTGAGCTAGCATGTGACTGTTTTTTCCCCAGCACTTGTCCCATGTTGGCTGGCCTACTATGCAGTTCAATGGAAAGGTTCTACACGATGTAGACATGACATGTGAATTGGGATGAGGGGAAATGCCAATCAATGACAACTGAAATAGCAAATATTTTCTGCACATCGCTATATTTGTTCATGTAGACTTACTTTGAATATGTTTAATATGTGGGTGAAGCATTTCATTTCTAGTCTTTCTTAATTTGTCGTTTTAAGTGGCCTGTAAATATTTTTACATAATTTGGTCGGATGTCTGTGTATGAAATAACTAATGATGATCATGATTTCAATTCAGTTTAATGACATCAAGCACTCACTTCTCCTGAATGGCCCACATAATATTATTTACTATTCGCATAAATGTAAAAGCATTAGATTGGCCTATGCATGGGCTAAAATGAGTTTGCACCATATTTCCTCTACATGCCGAGAATTGAATGGGTGCACTTTGGTAGAACTGAGATGTTTGGTACTAATTACTGCGCAACTCCTTCCTCCCTCAATGAAGCAATCACTGCTTAGACAGGATTGGGCAGGTCAAACCAAGGGCTCCACTACATGGGTTTAACCCTTCTAGTTATTTATGATCAGTGATTACTTTTAGGGAAGAAGAAAGGAGGGAATATATGTAAAGATTGAGCGAGCCACTATTGTCAGCTCGACAACCCAATCGTGTTATTTGCATATAATAGACTTTTGACCTCTGACCTGTGTACTGTCTGTACCATTCCACAGATATTTCTCACAGGGGAAACACTTGAGCCTCTGCGTCAGCAATAACTCATCACTCCTACTCCAGGTAAATTCATTAGCATGAAGTTTGATACCCATATGGCCCCACTCAACCCCAGGGGCCAAGTGTCAACATTCAATCTAACCTGGGGCCTTACGTATCAATTGTCTCAGAGTAGAAGTGTTCCTCTCGGATCAGTTTTGCAGTTTACAACAAGAATAAGATTATAGACACATCCTAGATCAGCTATTACTCTGAGAGGATTTGTGGATGAAGTCCCAGGTCTCCCTCTGTCCATATTCTGATGTTAATTTGGATCTTAACATGCCATAACTGAGATTTTGTTGGGGTGCCCCCCACCTCGCTGGCAAAACATTTTAGCCCCCCCCTCCTGACGGTGGAGAGAAATAGACATTTAGAATACATTTCATGCAATTAGACTCATTTTGCCATGGAGCAGTATTGCAGGGAATTTCCTGCAATTCTACACATTTTGCAAAGATTTATGTTTTGTTAACCATATCTGAGTGAGAGACTTAACAAAATTACTAGAAGTTTAGACAACTGGCTAGACTAACTTACCAATCAACATGTTTGTAGCTGACATGTGACTCAGTAACTTACACAACTTGTTCTGATATTTATTATATACATTTTTAAGATCGTGTTTTCTATTGTATTACTGCATTGTGGGAGCTAGAAACAAACGTTTTGTTAGGTCTTACTGTGTTTGTGACAAACTTTTATTTGATAACCAACTGCTGATTCATAACCGAATCTCAATTTCACCTTGTGTATTTTACTATTCTAATACAATAGTAAGTGACTGAATTCTTTAAAAAAGAAATAATAATAATGGTAGGTGGCTCCCTAGCTACTGATTATGTCGCTTATACCTGCAGCCCACTGTGGTTATGAATAATAGCGTAATTCCATCCTCCCTGGAAGTAATCATTGCTTAGATATGATTTGGCAAGTCATGTATTTAGAAATGATAATTGATTACAGGGGGGTTATGGTTTTATTTTTTCAAAGAATAGAATTCACTTTAAATCCATTTCCTTTACCTTCAATGTCAAATTCTGCATGCAGATTTTAATTCAAAATAATGTAACTTATGTAGAATATAACAGGTCTTGATTTCATTCTGAATGTACCCCAGTCTGGCTTGATAAACTATTTGAAGCACTAGGGGATATTTTTCCATATAGTTAGCCTTTAAATGTCTTAAACCTGTCCTAAGTGTAATCTCAATACTTATACCAATTTAATTTTCCTTGTCAGAATGCCAAAGAGAAAGAGGGCCCAACTTTTGATGACATTGCCTCAGTTGTTGAAAGGCTAGGCCTCTCACTAGAGGAAGTTACAGCAGTGAGCTACCATCAGGAAAATTGATTATTTTCTGTGCTGGTCATTGAACTGGAAAAGTCTAACACCCTCAGCTATCGCCATCAACTCTACGACGTGTGGAGTAAGGGAAGGATGATCAATGCACAACCCCACTCCGTCTCCCAGATTTCCCCTACACTACCCCAGGTCCCCCAATCACTACCCCAGCAAGTATACACCACGCGGCAGCTGCCTTTAACACCAGCACAAGCAGCTGAAATTATTTAAACGGTTGATCCCGCAAAGGTATCCCACCTTCCACCACTCTACCCAAAGCATGGAGACATTTTTCTGTTTACAGGTAGTTCCTGGTCATGTGAGGACTGGAAGGCAGACCAAAAAAGATGGATTCAGAGGGGATCCCACAGCCTTCCTCGACGTTCACCAGAACTAAGGGTGAGGTACTATGCAGGGAAGGAAGCACCAGGGCTCCAAAAAACAGCCTGATACTCCTGTGCTAATTCACTACTTTGGTGAGGAGGCACACTCCAATGTCCCCCACACCCACGCCAACAGCAGCAAGCAAGGGATTTCATCCGATCTGCTACCTCAATTATAGATGAAATGTCCCGGCGAAAGACTGAAACACCTGGCAAAGTGTACTCGGACATGACCAATATCCCACCACCACCCCCAAATGCGCCATTCATGCCAGTTTACCAACCTCGCAACTTGGCACAAGTGAAGAACACAATTCATCAAGCAAGGGACGTCACTGTTTTGGACCGGGACGAGTTGGTGGCAACACATATGATGGTTGACATTCTCCCCGGATTTGTCACCCATATGGAGACTCGACCCGCAACCCTTCTGGTAGTGGAGGCCAAGGCCGTTATTAAAAGCAAACACCAAGGAGCAGACATTTTTCACTATGACACCACGTTTGACCTCTGCAATTTTTATGTTTCACCTATTGTTTTCTGTCATGTAGGGTTTCAAGAGGCACCTGTCCTTCCCCTGGCGTTCCTCATTCACACCACCCGGCACATGGAAAACCACAAACAGTTATTTCGCACAATCCTTTCATTCCTTCCCCAACTATCAACTTCAATCTTCTGCACAGACCGTGAGGCGGCTATTGAGGGAGCAATCCAGTCTGTGCTGCCGCAAGCCAGGATTGTCAATTGCTGGAACCACATCTCGAACAATGTGAAGCACAAGATGGGGTCAGAGGGTTCCGAACCTGTGGCCGATTACCAGCAGGCCATCAAAGAGCTCTTGGCCATGAAATCAAGGAATGACTACGAATGCACACTCGAGTGTGCCTCCAATGGAGCCCTGATTTCGAGGCTTATTTCCATCAGTCGCTCTCTGACTTCATGGACAACAGCTTGGGCATCCAGTCAGATGGAATTACCAACAACTGCTCAGAGAGCTTCAATGCTGTCCTCAAGTAGCCCCGCAGTACCTCCCACAAGGCATTGGTTTGGAGTTGGTAGAGTAGATAAACCAATTTATCTACTCTGACCTTCCATCCAACCAATGCCTTGTGGGAGGTACTGCGGGGCTACTGTAACCTGACCCCTGAGTGCCATGAGCAATTTTCCAGGTGAATGCCCACCACCAGTTTCCCCTACCACATGTCAGAGGAAGACATGGTGACTTTTGCTGAAGGCATCCAGTCCTGTGTGGCACAAGAAGAGGTTGTCATGGCAGAAACTGGAGCGGAGGCCTTAGCCAGGATGATTGTGGCAAAAGGACGAATCCTCCTGGTGCCAAGCACCAAATCGTTTCTCTACCAGGACTTCTCAGACAAGCAGCATGTCGTTACTCTGTTGCCAACAGAGACGTGCTCCTGCTCTGCATCTTACAGTGCCCAGAGGTGTGTCCATCGACTGGCAGCAGTACTGGCCATTGGCGGAAGTGTGGACAGTCCTATGCCAATAAAGCTGAGGACAAGGCATCCTGCCGCAAAACGCTCTGGCCATTATTGTGTGCCACCAAGGAGCATGTCCAGACAGGCGCCAAACACCAGGAAGAACAATCGACCGTTCATCAACAGGTCGGTCTTATGTGTTGCTATTTAGTTACGTCTTATTTGGGTATGTTAAAATGGTGACCATTTTACTAAGCCATGTGGTCCTCATGGGTTTTATGTATATCCGTGAACACAAAATGCAGATCTGTCCCAAAATGAACTGTCACCATTTATTCAATAGGGTGACCTGTCTGTCTGACAAACACCCCAGCAGGGATGACGAATTGCAGAATAGAGTAAGTAGAATGTGACTGTTTTGGTTACATTCTGCATGTTTTCCTACTACATGTTGATCACATCTGTACAGTCAGGCAGTTTGGACCCCATTTTTAATGCCCAAAATCTGTTTGTATAGGTGAAGCAACTGTGGGCAATGTCGTTGAATGGAGTGGACAGGGCAACCGCAAGAATTTTGTTTGAGGGATCCGTTGCCAGCCTGCACCTCCATGACTTCCTTATGTTGAAGCCCAATGAGTGGCTTAGTGGGGAGGTATGTTCAGGTCCCCCACATGGTTGAATTGTATGACATTTCCATGCGTGCAGTTGGTATAAAGTACAATTAGAGTTGTTGCCTGGGCTGACTATTGCCTGGGCATCATGTCCATTTTGACCAACCATATGCCATTCTGCTTTAGGTAATTGACTTCTACCTCCAACTGAAGAGGATTGACCTTCAAGTGGAGGGGGATGTTTTTATTGTGGATCACTTTGTGGCAGGGATTATCCTGCATGTGGATAAGGTGGCGATGCGCAAGAACACCTTGTCAAAGGTAAAGGCATGTCCGCAGAGTTGCTTTTGTGTCATGTTCTAAATAAGAGGCTAGAGGGGTCAATGTAGGGAGAGCTGCCACCTTCCTGACAAAAGATTGCCTGCCACACCGTATAAATGTATCTTCACTCCTATTCCTGTAGACCAGTCTGGAGCAGCACAGTTGCTTGATTGGAGTTTGCCACGTGGGAAACTACCACTGGATAGTCTTGGTAAGCTGCACAAGATTGACCATTTTAGTGAGAGACTGGAGAGTACTATTCTTGAATATGTTATGTTTGAGGCCATTTTGATATACTGACTTGGAATTACCGCTTGCGTTTAGTATGACAATCGCAGGACCCACTCTGCCATTGTCCTGGACCCTACTGGTTCCCCTAACGCGGAGAGCCATACGAGAGAGAACCTGGTGAAGCACATCAGGTATGGTCAATCCAGTGGTGTAAAAATACTTAAGTAGTTTTTTGTGGTATCTGTACTTTTACAATTACTATTAATATTTTTTGACCACTTTTACTTTACTACATTCCTAAAGACGTTTTCCCTGACACCGAAAGTACTCATTACATTTTGAGTGCTTAGCAGGACAGAAATTGTCCCATTCAGGCACTTATCAAAAACATCCCTGGTCATCCCTACTACCTCTGATCTGGCGGACTCACTACACACATGCTTTGTTTGTAAATTATGTGTTGGCGTGTGCTTCTTGCTCTGTAAATTAAAAAAAAACTAGAAAATCTTGCCTTCTGGTTTGCTTACCATAAGGAAATCGAAATTATTTATCCTTGTACTTTTACGTTTAAGTATATTTTACCAATTAAATTTGCCTTTGATTCTTAAGTTTATTTAAAACCAAACACTTTTAGACTTTTACTCAAGTAGTATTTTACTGGGTGACTTTCACTTTTACTTCAGTCATTTTCTATGAAGGTATCTTTACTTTTACTCAAGTATGACTTGGGTACTGTGGTGAAAATTCTAAGTACTATCAAATGTGGTGAGACACACTTATCACACAAGCCGAGTACTTTAAACTACACTACCGTTCCAAAGTTTGGGGTCACTTAAAAATGTCCTTGTTTTTGAAAGAAAATAGAAAATTGTCAATTTAAAATAACATCAAATTAATCAGAAATACAGTGTAGACATTGTTAATGTTGTAAAATATTCTTTACGGAATATCTACATAGGCATACAGAGGCCCTTTAGCAGCCACCATCACTCATTGTTTAATTTACATTGGATTATCATGTTATATTGTGTGTTTTAGTTGAGCCACGCCGGAGTTACGATCTTTGTATTGTTTTGCCAGTTACGTTAAGTTAATAAAAGTATGTACACTGGAAACCTCGCTACATCTTGGTCTGTCCCGCTAGAAGATCGTGACAATCAGCCTATTCTTGTTCTGAGAAATGAAGGCTATTCCATGCGAGAAATTGCTAAGAAACTGAAGATCTCTTACAACGCTGTGCACTACTCCCTTCACAGAACAGCCCAAACTGTCTCTAACCAGAATAGAAAGAGGAGTGGGAGGCCCCGGTGCACAACTGCGCAAGTGGCCTGTTGTAAGGCAGGTCCTCACCGGCAACAACGTCGCCTATGGGCACAAACCCACCATCGCTGGACCAGACAGGACTGGCAAAATGTGCTCTTCACTGACGAGTCGCTGTTTTGTCTCACCAGGGGTGATAGTCGAATTTGTGCTTATCGTTGAAGGAATGAGCGTTACACCGAGGCCTGTACTCTGGAGAGGGTTGGAGGTGGAGGGTCCACCATGGAATGGGGCGATGTGTCACAGCATCATCTGACTGAGCTTGTTGTCACTGCAGGCAATCTCAGCGCTGTGCGTTACCGGGACGTCCTTAACCGGCAGCTTCATTAAATAGTACCCGCAAAACACCAGTCTCAACATCAACACTTTATGTAGATATTCCATTATCTGCTGTTTCCAACAACAAAAGTAATTTACAACATTAATAATGTCTACACTGTGTTTCTGATCAATTTGCTGTTATTCTAATGGACAAAAGCACATGATTTTTCTTTCAAAAACAAGCACTTTTCTAAGTCACCCCAAACTTTTGAACGGTAGTGTAATTCTTTATTCAAATAACTTATCGACAAAGGAGCTGGTCGCCATACCCACACAAGGTGGATATAGTGAGAACCCACTGAGTGGAGTTAGTATATAACCCAGAAGGGATCTTAGAATAGGTCAGGATAGGTGCAACCTCAGATGACGTACAACGGTTCCAAACACTAACCCCACACATCCTGTGCCAGACCTTAGGCACCAAATACAAGGAACTTGTTGTTTTGTTCTGTACTAAGAACTTAGGACATTTGTTGTTACTTAGTTTTCACCTTGAACTAGGGGAGAGAACTATCTCCCCCTAGGAGGAGGTGACTGACACACACACTGTGGAGACAAGTGATTGGTTCCCCATTACTCACGCCATCCCTTCACATGGTTTGCAATAAAGACACAGTTCACACAATGTTTCCTTCTTACCTCTGTTGGAAACGGCTAAACTTTGAACATTGAGAATAGTAAATAAGTGAAAGAGACTGGGTGTTATGTTCGGCGTGAATTGTTCTCTGAAGAAAGACAGATGGACATCTGTGGAGGGGTTGAGGTGAGGACAGATTCTAATCAGGGAGTAATAAAGGTTTGGCATCCTGTTCCCCGTTTAACTCATTTCCTGTAGGATCATAAAATGGAAGGATGGGAGAGAGGGAGTGTCTTCAGTAGGATGTATAGAACTGTGATGGAGAGAAATGTTTTGCTGTCTGATTACAGCTGTACAGAACCTTTGGGAAAAATTACATTTGGATAAAGCTTTTCTAGTGTCTGTGGGTTATTTACTCTGAAAAATAAGAACCTAACACCTCCTTTGCCATATTCCTTGCTGATATTCTGCATAGCAACGGGGACGTGTGAAAGACAAGCCTGACTTCTCCCCTCCCCAGGTGACTGAGGCACATATGAGGGAGGCAGTGCAGCTGCCAACACCAGAGTCGGAATGGAGACTATTGACGAGTTCAACAGTTTAAGCATATTCTGCATTATCTATGTTACATAGCTAATTCTGATTTCTCCACCCTAGTACTTTTCCACCACGGAGTACATCTATTGTATGGTCAGGCAAAAATATTGTTTGACCATTTCTCCAATATCCGGCATACAAGTTAAGTTGACCTGTCAATGTTGAGACTACTTTTACATTTATGGTCCGGTTGCATATTGACTCAATTAGCCTATGTCTTCATGTTATGAATGTTGTATGCTATGAAGAGATAATTATGAAGCATTATTGATTTCTGTTCAGGCATGCCGTTTTCAATCATGACCCGCCATTCATGTGTTATGCAGGTGTATGAATGTTTTTGGAAGTATAACAGTGAGAAGAGAATGTCATGGCCCTATGTAGAAACAATTCATGTTTTCCTCCCCAAACAGATACTGGTTTGAGGAACGAACCCCCAGAACTGGGACAGAATCTGTTTTCAGCAATGTTCCCTGGCAGGCGACAACAATGCAAAGAGACCGCTACAATTGTAGAGTTTGTGTTAATTAGTTCCCAGGATAATTCAATAGGCAAATCTGTTATGTTAGAAATCTGTGCGTAACCCTTAATGGTAGGCCACCCAAAACTGGGTCAAAAGCAAATGCACCCAATGTTCACATGAAGAGATCTTTGAGGGTTTAGTCATTCCATTAAAATGATTAGATTAGCATAACAAATTAGTATACATTTTACACTTGTCATGTGCACGCCTAAGAAAATGGTCTGAAATGGGAAGGGACCCATGTGCATGTGTTCAAGAAGAAACCATTATTTTCTGTTGCTAACCGATGTGCTATGGTGTCCACTAATGAATATGACCCAGGTCAATAGAGAACTTGGTTGCTACAGTGGGGAAAAAAAGTATTTAGTCAGCCACCAATTGTGCAAGTTCTCTCACTTAAAAAGATGAGAGAGGCCTGTAATTTTCATCATAGGTACACTTCAACTATGACAGACGAAATCAGGAAAAAAAATGCAGAAAATCACATTGCAGGATTTTTTATGAATTTATTTGCAAATTATGGTGGAAAATAAGTATTTGGTCAATAACAAAAGTTTATCTCAATACTTTGTTATATACCCTTTGTTGGCAATGACAGAGGTCAAACGTTTTCTGTAAGTCTTCACAAGGTTTTCACACACTGTTGCTGGTATTTTGGCCCATTCCTCCATGCAGATCTCCTCTAGAGCAGTGATGTTTTGGGGCTGTCGCTGGGCAACACAGACTTTCAAAGATTTTCTATGGGGTTGAGATCTGGAGACTGGCTAGGCCACTCCAGGACCTTGAAATGCTTCTTCTGAAGCCACTCCTTCGTTGCCCGGGCGGTGTGTTTGGGATCATTGTCATGCTGAAAGACCCAGCCACGTTTCATCTTCAATGCCCTTGCTGATGGAAGGAGGTTTTCACTCAAAATCTCACGATACATGGCCCCATTCATTCTTTCCTTTACACGGATCAGTCGTCCTGGTCCCTTTGCAGAAAACAGCCCCAAAGCATGATGTTTCCACCCCCATGCTTCACAGTAGGTATGGTGTTCTTTGGATGCAACTCAGCATTCTTTGTCCTCCAAACACGACGAGTTGAGTTTTTACCAAAAGTTATATTTTGGTTTCATCTGACATTCTCCCAATCCTCATCTGGATCATCCAAATGCTCTCTAGCAAACTTTAGACGGGCCTGAACATGTACTGGCTTAAGCAGGGGACACGTCTGGCACTGTAGGATTTGAGTCCCTGGCGGCGTAGTGTGTTACTGATGGTAGGCTTTGTTACTTTGGTCCCAGCTCTCTGCAGGTCATTCACTAGGTCCCCGTGTGGTTCTGGGATTTTTGCTCACCGTTCTTGTGATCATTTTGACCCACGGGTGAGATCTTGCGTGGAGCCCCAGATCGAGGAAGATTATCAGTGGTCTTGTATGTCTTCCCTTTCCTAATAATTGCTCCCACAGTTGATTTCTTCAAACCAAGCTGCTTACCTATTGCAGATTCAGTCTTCCCAACCTGGTGCAGGTCTACAATTTTGTTTCTGGTGTCCTTTGACAGCTCTTTGGTCTTGGCCATAGTGGAGTTTGGAGTGTGACTGTTTGAGGTTGTGGACAGGTGTCTTTTATACTGATAACAAGTTCAAACAGGTGCCATTAATACAGGTAATGAGTGGAGGACAGAGGAGCCTCTTAAAGAAGAAGTTACAGGTCTGTGAGAGCCAGAAATCTTGCTTGTTTGTATGTGACCAAATACTTATTTTCCACCATAATTTGCAAATAAATTCATTAAAAATCCTACAATGTGATTTTCTGGATGTTTTTTCCTCATTTTGTCTGTCATAGTTGAAGTGTACCTATGATGACAATTACAGGCCTCTCTCATCTTTTTAAGTGAGAGAACTTGCACAATTGGTGGCTGACTAAATACTTTTTTTCCCCACTGTATGTGACAAACTCTAAATTAAATGTTGGTGTAATATCGTCAAATCAGTGGAGCTTCAACATCACCAGTGTGCTGCCTTGTTTTCATGATTACAGCCAAGCAACAAAGGTTTTCCAAAGTGTAAGATTATCACAATGAATCAGCTGATTACTATTGTTATGATGACAAGGCAGTTGGAGGCCTGCTTTCACATGATCTTATATTTCCCAATGGCCCTATAGATGGTAGACATATTTATCCCATTGCCTGTCCTTTATGTACTACCTAGATGGCCAGAGTTAATGCAGAGGGAGAAGGCACTAAGTGACCCAACTGTCACCAATGCATGTTAACATCGGTGGTGCCAGAATGGAGGTGGCCAAAGAGATCCTGGACAAAGGTGAGATTGTTTATCACTTTTTCACAATCTGACAATGTAAAGCTGAAGACTTGTAGCCTAGTCTACATCATACACTGCTCCTTGTGTTTCCCATCACACGGTAATGACGGGAAACAAGGTGCAGCAGCCTTATCTCATGTACGGTTGCTACACTGTCCTGGCCACACTTTAACAGACTATTAATAGTGTTCGATAGCACTATGGTTTTACCTGACATGTTTGAGCTTGGCAACATTTTGTTGTACTTTTAGCCTACATGGATGTCAAAGTAGCTTACCGACTACATTATAATTCCTCAGAAGCCTATAACCTAACGTAACCTCCCTATGTTTGATTGTAGGGAGGTTGTCATTTCTTTTAATTATTAATTTGGTTGTTGGTAAACCTAGAAAGACCCCACTGCTGAAAGACGCAAAGCCCGACTAAACTTCTCAAATCCACCTAAACATTCTTTTCATCTTTTAGAAGAAATTAATAATTATTTAAGAAAATTGTAAGGGTGACCATATATTTGGCAATAACTGTATATAGTATATCATCCTAAGGTATTATGTGATACAGCTTTTTCTTTCAGAACTTGGCAGGAAACTCTACTGCAGTTTCTGTGCAACAGATGAGGGGGGAGACTGGGTGAGAATAATTTTACACATTCACATAAGCTACGCAAAAGCAAGCCTGAGTGCCGGTCAGTTAGCATTCCAACTCCTTGTCACACAGTTGACATGACAATTCTCTAAGAACTTTGACCTTTCAATGTTTGAAGGGGCCCAAACATTTCCGTTGCTCTATGAACAATGGCCAGAGTGTAGGCAATTGCTGTGGTCCTTCTATTACTGTGGTCTAAGGGGGTGTTGAGTTTTGTAGTAAATATATGTTTATAACCTTAAAGGGATGGGTAAGTAGTGACTTCAATCTTCAGGTTTTTTTAACAACCCACTGCCAACAAATGCTAATTGTCATTTCTTCACCAAACTGTCAATTTCCCCTCTTCGCTACATTCATGGCTAAGTCTCTTGAATGGATTTCCGGGTCAATGGTTTCATCTAGAATCGAATGGCAGTGGCTAGTTAAACAAACCAAATCGTGGATTGCTGAGCGATCCTTTCAGCTGTGACATCATATAATGGAATCAATGGCCTAATTGACATGCACTTTCACAGATGGAGTGCGCCACATGCTGCAGTTGGAACCACACTTCCTGTGCTGGGGTATCCATCACCATTTACCATCAACACATGGATAATCATGCCTTACAATGGATATGCCCACCCTGCCACAATTGAATACCTGCACACCAAGGCTACTATTGGGTTGATACTGTGTCAAATTGATATAATGTCCAGAGGTGTAAACAATTTACAACTACAGTAGATGGTATATTTTAGGGCTGTACCCTACGGGAAAAAATCTTGGTCAACTTAGTCTTCCTGTTCTTTCCACCAATCGATTGGTCTAAATGTTTAAATTTATTTTTCTATATATAGACAGACACGCCCTATGTTTGAAGAAACCCACTACATATGCACTGAGCTTGTCTGATGCTTAAGCACACTGTTTGATTAATTATTTTTGCTGTTGCATGAGGCTTGACGCTCATGGAATCAGTAAGCTATTAAACACTCAAACAGCCAATAGAAGCAGGAACGGTCTTATTTCTGTAGATGTCAATGTGTGGGGGCACCGGTTAGTTGAGGTAGTATGTACATGTAGGTAGAGTTAACTAAAGTTACTATTGCTTGCCCCTGTTTGAGTATTAAACTATTGTTTCTTCGACGTGGTCTGCATCATACCTGATAATTATGGTAAGATTTGCCAAGTGTAGGGTGAGGGAGAGCTTTGTACGCGTACTGTCTCTGTGTGTGGAGTAAAGTTGGTCTCGAATTTGTTTCCCTCTGGTTGCGCATTTAGCATTCTGATAGAAATGAGGTAAAACTGATTTAACTGTCCTTTTTTGTAATGTTTATAGTATATTTGACATCCTGAGGTTTTTTTGGACACACGGATGTGACTTTGTTGCAACCAATTACTTCCTAGAGTACATTTGCTACTTCATCCTTAAATTGAAAGGAAAAGGTCATGTGACAACATTAAGGTAACAGAAAAATGGACAGAATAACAAGGACATGTTGGATTTTTTAAAGTAACTATTTTTACTCAGTACTTTTGTAAATTAGATACTTTAACTTGAGACTTGATATTTATTAAACAATCAAAAAAGGGCTAGGCAAGAGAATGGTTGTGGACAGGCAAAAGGTCAACCAGTTCAGAGTCCAGGAGGTACAGAGTGGCAGGCAGTCTCGAGGTCAGGGTAGGCAGAAAAAAAACGGGAGGACTAGCAAAAGTGAATAGTAGCAGGAGTAAGGGAAAAACGCTGGTTGCCTCGAAAAGCATACAAGACGAACTGGTACAGAGAGACAAGGATATATACACTAGGGATAATAAGCGACACCTGGAGGGGGTGGAGACAATCACAATAAAGGTGAAGCAGATATGGCAGGGGTGTGACATTTAGAAATTATTTTCAATTTTGAACCTTTTGGCAGCGATTACAGCCTTGGGTCTGACGCTACAAGCTTGGCACACCTGTATTTAGGAGTTTCTCCCATTCTTCTCTGTAGATCCTCTCAAGCTCTGTCAAGTTCGATGGAAAGCGTTGCTGCACAGCTATTTTCAGGTCTCTCCAGAGATGTTCGATTGGGTTCAAGTCAGGGTTCTGGCTGGCCCACTCAAGGAAATTCAGAGACTTGTCCTGAAGCGTCAATACAGGACTAAGATTGAATCCTACTACACCTGCTCTGATGCTTGTTGGATATGGCAGGGGTTGGAAAATATTCATGACTACAAAGGGGAAACCCAGCCACGAGCTGCCCAGTGACGAGAGCCTACCAGATGAGCTAAATGCCTTTTATGCTCGCTTCGAGCAAAGCAACACTGAAGCATGCATGAAGCTGTTCCGGACGAATGTGTGATCACGCTCTCCATAGCCAATGTGAGCAAGACCTTTAAACAGGTCAACATTCCCAAAGCCGCGGGGCCAGACTGATTACCAGGCAAGTGTCTTCACTGACATTTTCAACCTCTCCCTGACCGAGTCTGTAATACCTACATGTTTCAAACAGACCACCATAGTCCCTGTGCCCAAGAAAGCAAAGGTAACCTGCTTAAATGATTAGCGCCCAGTAGCCCTCAAGTTGGTAGACACCTTTTCCCCCTCAGGAAACTGAAAACTTGGGTCCCCAGATCCTCAGTTATACAGCTGCACCATCAAGAGCATCCTGACCGGTTGCATCACCTCCTGGTATGGCAACTGCTTAGCGCCGTTAGGCGCTACTGAGGGTGTATCGTCAGACGGGGCCACAGTGTCTCCCGACCACTCCTGTCTCAGCCCCAGGTATTTACGTTGCAATAGTTTGTGTAGGGGGGGTTAGGGTCAGTCTGTTATACCTGGAGTATTTATCCTGTCTTATCCGGTGTCCTGTGTGAACTTAAGTATGCTCCCTCTAATTCTCTCTCTCTCCCTCTCCCTTCCATCCCGGAGGACCTGAGCCCTGGGACCATGCCTCAGGACTACCTGGCCTGATGACTCCTTGCTGTCCCCAGTCCACCTGGTCGTGCTGCTGCTCCAGTTTCAACTGTTCTGCCTGCGGCTATGGAACCCTGACCTGTTCACCGGACGTGGTACCTTGTCCCAGGACCTGACATTTACTCATGAGGTGCTGACCTGTTGCACCCTCTAGAATCACTGTGAATATTATTATTTGAGCCTGCTGGTGGTCTATGAATGTTTGGCCATGTACTGTTATAATCTCCCCCCGGCACAGCCAGAAGAGGACTGGCCACGCCTCAGAGCCTGGTTCCTTTCTAGGTTTCTTCCTAGGTTCCTGCCTTTCTAGGGAGTTTTTCCTAGCCACCGTGCATCTGCATTGCTTGCTGTTTTGGGATTTTAGGCTGGGTTTCTGTACAGCACTTTGTGACATCGGCTGATGTTGAAAGGGCTTTATGAATAAAATTTGATTGCGTACGGCTAGTACATCACTGGGTAGAAGCTTCCTGCCATCCAGGACCTACTGTATATACTAGGCGGTGTCAGAGAAAGGGCAAAAAAATTGTCAAAGACTCCAGTCACCTTGTAAAGTATGTCATCAAATAAAATGTTATTTGTCACATACACATGGTTAGCAGATGTTAATGCGAGTGTCGCGAAATGCTTGTGCTTCTAGTTCCGACCATGCAGTAGTATCTAACAAGTAATCTAACAATTTCACAACAACTACCTTATACACACAAGTGTAAAGGATTGAATACGAGTATGTACATATAAATATATGAATGAGCGATAGCATGTGAGATCAATAGTGTAGGATATGTAAACATTATATAAATGGCATCGTTTAAAGTGGCTAGTGATACATTAATTACATCCACTTTTTAATTATTAAAGTGGCTAGAGAGTTGAGTCGATGACCGAACGGCATAGGCAAGATTCAGTAGATGGTTTAGAGTACAGTGTATACATTTGATATGAGTAATGTCGGATATGTAAACATTATATACAAAATTGTTTAAAGTGGCTAGTGATACATTTGTTACATCCAATTTTCTATTATTTAAAGTGGCTAGAGATTTAAGTCAGTTTGTTGGCAGCAGCCGCTCAATGTTAGTGGTGGCTGTTTAACAGTCTGATGGCCTTGAGATAGAAGCTGTTTTTAAGTCTCTCGGTCCCAGCTTTGATGCACCTGTACTGACCTCGCCTTCTGGATGATAGCGGGGTGAACAGGGAGTGGCTCGGGTGGTTGTTGTCCTTGATAATCTTTTTGGCCTTCCTGTGACATCGGGTGGTGTAGGTGTCCTGGAGGGCAGGTAGTTTACCCCCGGTGATGCGTTGTGCAGTCCTCACTACCCTCTGGAGAGCCTTACGGTTGTGGGCGGAGCAGTTGCCGTAACAGGCGATGACACAGCCCGACAGGATGCTCTCGATTGTGCATCTGTAGAAATTTGTGAGTGTTTATGGTGACAAGCCAAATTTCTTCAGCCTCCTGAGGTTGAAGAGGCGCTGTTGCGCCTTCTTCACCACGCTGTCTGTGTGGGTGGACCATTTCAGTTTGTCCGTGATGTGTACGCCGAGGAGTGTACGCATCATCATTTCAATAGTGTTGTGATATCAGATAATGTCATGGAGTAACAATAAACTTTAATTGGGATTTGATACAAACCTTCTCTGCAAAAGCCAACTTTTACCTGGGGGCATGCTTTGCGTTCCGATACCTGGTCCCCATGAAAAAAAAACATATGCTATGATAGCTTAGAAAGATGACGGAATAACATTTCTAGCGTCTATTTGCTGGTAATTGGAAACAAGTACCTTTCGGATTTGGTCCCTCATTCCTAAACAGATCCATCCTATAGTGTAGGTTTTGAAGATTCATAATCTATGCTTGTAGTCATCAGAAGAAGATTGAGGAACGGTTGATAGATCCAAGAAGTACAAGCCCCCACACCATTCCCCAACCTCTGAAATGTTGTCTTTGATGTGTGCATTTTCAAGTACCCCTTCACATTTTGACTCTGTCTGTCCGGTAGAGTAGTGGTTATGGTGGTTAGAAATGTAGTGAAGTAAAATTAAAAGTTGTAAAGAAAGAGAAAGTACAGATACAAAAAAAAAAGATGTAGTAGAGTACTTTAAATACATTTTTGTTAAGTAATTTACACCACTGGACTTGAAAGGAACACCTCAATTACCTCAACTAACTGGTGCCCCCACACATTGACTCTGTACCGGTACCTCATGTAAATAGCCTCGCTATTTTTATTTTACTGCTGCTCTTTGATTATTTGTTACTTTTATTTCTTATTTTTACTTTTATTTCTTATTTTTTACTTATTTTTCTTAATTAAATTGTTGGTTAAGGGCTTGTAAGTCAGCATTTCACTGTAAGGCCTACACATGTAGTATTCGGCGCATGTGACCAATACAATTTGATTTGTTACACATGAAAACACGTTGTGAACCTGGTGTGACATTAATGAAACTGTCCTGACACCTAGTGGACAACAAGAGGAACTACACACACAATATCCTTAAAACAGATGGGATGCTTTACATACGTTGCTCTTTTTTATTAGACACTAATATATATGTCCAAGAAACAGATGTTCAAAAGTCGGAATGTAAAGCACAAACGACTGGAAAGTTCTTCAAAAGCAGCTGTAGTGAACCAAGCATCTTGAAATAGGTCAAAGCATATATTTTAAAATGTTCTAATTTATATAATCTTTATTTAAATAGGCATGATGAACTCAACAACATCGACACAAGTTACCTGCTATATTTTAGAAACAGGATTAACACAGAGAGAACTTGGCAAAATAAAATGTATGTTTCTGTAGTACGAGCAGGCTGGTATATACAGTATCATCGGTGACAACTGGGTACAAGCCACCTAGCTAATAAAATATTGGGGCTAGCGGTCATTAGTTACATTTCAACCATAGCGATTCCCAAACAGAGTTCACCGGTGAATGCAGTAACACCGGAAATAATAACTAAACTAACGAACGAGGAATGGTGGAGGCTACCAGAATAAAGAGACATTTTTCCGAATAAACGTCGTGAGTGAAAAACGTAATTACATAGCTCACTCCCTACCCGGTATCTCATTCTACCGCTGTACGACTTTGTATGCGTTGTTTGTTGGCAACCTTGATATTTACAAAGTTTTTGGAGCGGATTCCTGTTGGAACGTTCCACAAATTATACCCCGCTTCACTTAGAGGTAATACAGAATATTGCAAATTCTCAAAGTTTTATGACTGGGTTTCTTGTCCATTGTTTCTAGGAAGTTGCCTTTGAATTGCTTTGCCATTAATCTTGTATGAGTTATTATTGGTTGGGTTACTCCTGTGCTGTGACGTGTCTTATCCTTTCTCTCCACTGTCATTCTGGCCAACAGTCTACCCTATAGGCAGTCTCTTCTGCTGATGTCTGGTAGTGGTTCTCTATCTATCCTTCTCTTTTCCGTTTGTCAGGGTTAATACCTGCCTGGTGGCTGAACAAAAAAACCTTTATCTTTACGTCTCTCTAACAATACCGCTACAAACTGATGTCTGTATTGGTACAACATGCCAATGTCATATTCTGTTACACTGTTTCTGTCTCAAATGGCACCCTAATCCCTTTATAGTGCAGTACTTTTGACTAGAGCCCTATGGCCCTGGTGTGACTGTTTTTGACCAGGGCCCGATGGGCCTGGTGTGACTGTTTGACCAGAGCCCATAGTCAAAAGTATTGCTCTATATATGGATATCGGTGTGTGTGTGTGTGTGTGTTCTTTCCAGGGGATGACTGATATTATCAAGGCACAAGGCGAGACCCAGATGCAGACACAGGAGGCAGATGGTTGGAGTCTTACAATGTTTATTCATCCAAAAAGGGGTAGGCAAGTGAATGGTCGTGTACAGGCAAAAGATCAAAACCAGTTCAGAGTCCGATAGGTACTCAAGGGCAGGCAGAATCAAGGTCAGGGCAGGATGATCAGGCGGGAAAGTAGTCCAGAGTCAGGCAGTGGTCAAAACCAGGAGGACTATAAAAAGAGAATAGAAAAGGAGTACGGGGAAAAACACGCTGGTTGACTTGACTAAACATACAAGACGAACTGGCACAGAGAGATAGGAAACACAGGGATAAATACACTGGGGGAAATAAGCACACCTGGAGGGGGTGGAGACAATCACAGGGACAGGTGAAACAGATCAGGGTGTGACAGATATCATGCACTCCATCTATGATACAGTATGATGGGAATGTGTTTGCCAGCAGCATACCACCCTGCATCCCACTGCTGACTTGCTTCTGAAGCTAAGCAGAGTTGGTCCTGGTCAGTCCCTGGATGGGAGACCAGATGCTGCTGGAAGTGGTGTTGGAGGCACTCTTTCCTCTGGTCTTAAAAAATATCCCAATGCCCCAGAGCAGTGATTGGGGACATTGCCCTGTGTAGGGTGCCATCTTTCAGATGGGACGCTAAACGGGTGTCCAGACTCTCTGGTCACTAAAGATCCCATGGCACTTATCATAAGAGTAGGGGTGTTAACCCCGGTGTCCTGGCTAAATTCCCAGTCTTGCCCTCATACCATCACGGTCACCTAATCATCCCCAGCTTCCAATTGGCTGATTCATCCCCTCTCCTCCCCCTGTAACTATTAGTTATTGCTGTAAATGTGAATGTGTTCTCAGTCAACTTATCTGGTAAAATAATGGTAAAATAAAATAACACAATCACCTGTACTCCTGCCCCCACCTTCTGTCATTTTGTAAATGTCAAAAGTTGATATGAGTTGATTGGTAACACTTTAGAATAACTCATAATTAACTCATAAATGCTTAAATATGTTCATAAATGAAAGTTGATGTTTTGACAGACAGATGGGTGTCCTTACCCTGTGGTGGCGTACTGGGAGGCAGAGGAGGTGTTGAGGCCTATAGGGTTGGTCTTCTGAGGAGAGGGAGGAGTTCTCTGCATCTATTGGTCTGGGTACCTGATCACCAGCCTGGTGCTCTCCAGCTCCACCCCCTGGAAAGGAGGACAAACAGCAGCCACAGCCAAAACACTTGGGACCAATAATATATTCCCAAAAGTACAATATAACCAATAGCATAGTCCCCAAAGTACAATGGAACTAATAGCATTGTCCCAAAGGTACAATGGAACTAATAAAATTGTATTAGGTATTATTACAACCACAAAGGTTGTTTTTACTTTGCTGCCAGAAAAAAGTTGAATCGTTGTATTTTTGAATTGCCTGGTTAAATTAAGGTTAAATTAATATTGTCCTAAAAGTACAATGTAACCAATAGCATAGTCCCAAAGGTACAATGGCACCACTGGAGTCCTGAGGGGAGGAGAGGTTCCCAAAAGTACAATAGAACCAATAGCATAGTCCCAAAAGTACAATGGAACTAATAAAATTGTATTAGGTATTATTACAACCACGAAGGTTGTTTTTACTTTGCTGCCAGAAAGGAGTTGAATCGTTGTACTTTTCTCTTTGTTGGACAACAGTGATACTATTTATGTGCAAGACTCAAGTTTTACACTGAAGGCTCTTGACTCTGTGTATTATGCTCACCATTGATCTCTACAGTGCTGTCAGGTGGACATCAGTAGCAACACGCAGGCTCAAACACTGGTACATTCTTATTCAGAAGACCATTTAAGGAAAACTGCCATTTTATATATCCTCTCTTCTAGCAGGAAATGAGAACACATAATACAAGCTCAGATCTCAATCTTGTTTTATGCTAACAGTCCCTTTCATTACTCAGCCCCCTGATTTTGAATTAACCAACCTATAACTCCAGGACCTGGTGTCCCTGGAGGAGTTCAAAGGACAAATAGATGAACAGGTTGTTGAGACATGTAGCTGTTTCTAGTTGCATGTCAGTAGTTTACAAGGAAGGAAGTCTGCTGTTTTACACCACACAAGCCTGCACACACACACATCCACTGTTGTTTGGACAACACCACACAAGCCTGCACACACACACACATCCACTGTTGTTTGGACAACACCACACAAGCCTGCACACACACACATCCACTGTTGTTTGGACAACACCACACAAGCCTGCACACACACACATCCACTGTTGTTTGGACAACACCACACAAGCCTGCACACACACACATCCACTGTTGTTTGCTGTTGTATTTGTGCTGTTGCAGGGTCTTCTGTCTGTTGTTCCTTTAGTCATGCTTCTTTTTTTATCCCCCGTCCCCACAGGAGGCCTTTTGCCTCTTGCCAGGCTGCCATTGTAAGTAAGAATTTGTCCTTAATGAATTGAATTGCCTGGTTAAATTAAGGTTAAATTAATATTGTCCTAAAAGTACAATGTAACCAATAGCATAGTCCCAAAGGTACAATGGCACCAATAGCATGGTCCCAAAAGTACAATGGAACCAAGAGCATAGTCCCAAAAGAACAAACTCTTATAGTTCAAGCTAAATAATTGAGAGCACAAATCACATTTGACAGCATTATGCTGCATCCCACCACTCACCTGGAGCCTCTCCAAGGTGCAAGTGGCCATGTTGGGATTCTTGTAGTTGACAAAGGCACGGAATCTCTAGTGTAGAACTCTGATCTCCCCACACCAACAGTCCAAAATGTAGAATTAGAATGTAGAACTCTGATACTGTCTATCTCCCCTCACCTACAGTCCAGAACGTAGAAGGAGGAGAAGGGAGGGAGGGGACCAATGATTTCAATGAACTAAGCTGGTCTGTAATGATGAGAACCTTGTCTTAGACCTGGAGATTCATGTGAGCTTCTGGAGCTAACGCCTAGACTTTAGCTCAGTGGGCTAGCATGGTCTTGGGTCACACTAACAACACAGTTATGATACCCAGAGTTAAATATACTCACTCACTGGAGTCCTGAGGGGAGGATAGGTCCACCACTGGAGTCCTGAGGGGAGGATAGGTCCACCGCTGGAGTCCTGAGGGGAGGATAGGTCCACCACTGGAGTCCTGAGGGGAGGATAGGTCCACCACTGGAGTGCTGAGTGGAGGAGACGTCCACCACTGGAGTCCTGAGGGGAGGAGACGTCCACCACTGGAGTCCTGAGGGGAGGAGAGGTCCACCACTGGAGTCCTGAGGGGAGGAGAGGTGGACACTGGTTTGTCGTCTTTGATGTTATGTTGCTTGAATGCAGCACCTGGCGAACATCTGTTCAACATTGATGCTGGCAACCAATGACAAGATACTGGAACTCATCACGGCTCTGGTTCCTTCATCAACTCTGAGAGCTAGCTCTGAGCTATGGCCTCCCAGTTCTTCATCGGTGCTGCTACTGCTTCTCAATCAGTGCCGGCTTAACTCTCAAGAACACGGGCCCATGAACCTCTGTTGTCAGTCAATAGCCGGCTACAAACTAGCTAGCTAAATCGAATTAGCCTCGGGAGTAGCCTATTATATTGGTAGCCTATTATATTGCCTACTTATTTGTTCCCAATAACAGCTTTCGAGCTGAGTCGGCACCCTCCGTGAACCATCATGGAGAATCCTCCCTCATCTATACAAGGAGGAAGTAGCCTATGCTAGACTAGTGAGTGAGCAATGTTTTCTGATCATGAGCAGGAGATGGTGGTTATCACAGTGATTCAGTAGTATTTCAGTCTATGTGGATTAGTTTAGTGCAGCATCAATATTGATATTAACTATCACTGCATGTCACCCACATGACGATCTGTGTTTTGGATCAAGCGTTCTTTGCCTTATATGGCAACCTCTGGTAGAGGGCTTACGTCAGACACTGTTATATGCAGGCATATTCTAGTAATGTGTGGGGTCTATTTATCTTGTTATCGGGCCATCATTTACTGTCATGGCTTACCGGCATATACCGTTAGACATTAGCCTTCAACTCAGGTAGACTATACTGTATGGCTGGGGGGATTATCAGGATGATACTGCTGAGCAGTTTCAGTAGGACATTAGGCTATTTAGATCGCTACCACCATTACTATCTAATGTTTAGTTGCAGTTTTGGGGGGTTTGTAAGTAATACTGTGTTTTAAGGTATGTGATGGTATGTCATGGCTGAGCTCTGCCGCTGGGCAGCAGTCTACTGTATTCTTCTCTCTGTACAATGTCTTCTGTTATATAACCATGTATGCCTTTTCTATTCCAATTTCTTTTCTTATCACGGTCCGATAGCAGGTATTGAGATAATATTTTGCGTCAGGACCCTTCAGCGTGCAGTCTAGTCAGGAATCCATCGTTCTGCTTACTGTTCATGGCCTACAGAGAAGCAACCAACCTGCATTAAAAAAATTATCTCTCCTCTCTCAATAGTTTGCGTCAAGGCAATGGTGTTGGGTTTACATTCTGATTTTCCAGAGGTGGTCCGTATGATGGCTTCATGTGTTCTTCAGTCTGAAATCCACTGAATGTTCTTCCCTTAAATTTTGCATGATCTCTTAAGTTATGTTTGCATTATGGACTCTCACATGTAAACTGTACTCTCTCATGCACTGTTAGATGAAAGAATTAGCATGGAACATCAGTTGTCACCACCAGAACTAACACTGGTTTGTCGTCTTTGATGTTATGTTGCTTGAATGCAGCACCTGGCGAACATCTGTTCAACATTGATGCTGGCAACCAATGACAAGATACTGGAACTCATCACGGCTCTGGTTCCTTCATCAACTCTGAGAGCTAGCTCTGAGCTATGGCCTCCCAATTCTTCATCGGTGCTGCTACTGCTTCTCAATCAGTGCCGGCTTAACTCTCAAGAACACGGGCCCATGAACCTCTGGTGCTACAATGTTACATTTTATAGATCTTTATATTGTGGAGCCTCCATGAGTTCCTGCAGTATTGATATGTGATCATGATTCTGTCAGCCTGTCGTCCAGTAGCTATGTTACATAGGTAGGATATCTTCATACAACAAGATGACAGCTCTTTCTGTCTCAGTGATTGGTGTAGCTTACCGCGCTCGCTGCTCATACACTATTTTATATATTGACGCATTGCTTGGGCAGTGAGCTACCCTGAAGGAGAAGAGCCTATATCGCCTAGACTTGCATTATTTATTTGCAAATAAATGGTTAAACATATTTCTACGTGGTGTTTTATTTCTGAAATTAAGGGAGCCAGTTCAGAAAATAAACCTGAGTTCCCGTCTCGGCTGACGCATCAACTGAGACAGATTGCACCAGTTAGAGGCCTATATCGCCAAGACTTACATTATTAATTTGCTAATGAATAGTTAAACATATTTCTAAGTGGAATGTAAACAAATCTGGAAATGGCAAAATTGTATAGAAAACGAGCAGAAGCATAATCTATCCCATTTATCATCTATATAAAAATCCAAATAGCTTCACAGATCTTCATTGTACAGGGTTTAAACACTGTTTCCCATGCTTGTTCAATGAACAATAAACAATTAATGAACATGCACCTGTGGAACAGTCGTTAAGACACTAACAGCTTACAGACGGTAGGCAATTAAGCTCACAGTTATGAAAACTTAGGACACTGAAGAGGCCTTTCTACTGACTCTGAAAAACACCAAAAGAAAGATGCCCAGGGTCCCTGCTCATCTGCATGAACGTGCCTTAGGCATGCTGCAAGGAGGCATGAGGACTGCAGATGTGGCCAGGGCAATAAATTGCAATGTCCGTACTGCGAGACACCTAAGACAGCGCTACAGGGAGACAGGACGGACAGCTGATTGTCCTCGCTGTGGCAGACCACGTGTAACAACACCTGCACAGGATCGGTACATGCGAACATCACACCTGAGGGACAGGTACAGGATGGCAACAACAACTGCCCGAGTTACACCAGGAACGCACAATCCCTCCATCAGTGCTCAGACTGTCCGCAATAGGCTAAGAGAGGCTGGACTGAGGGCTTGTAGGCCTGTTGTAAGGCAGGTCCTCACCAGACATCACCGGCAACAACGCCGCCTATGGGCACAAACCCACCGTCGCTGGACCAGACAGGACTGGCAAAAAGTGCTCTTCACTGACAAGTCGCGGTTTTGTCTCACCAGGGGTGATGGTTGGATTTGCGTTTATCGTCGAAGGAATGAGCGTTACACCGAGGCCTGTACTCTGGAGCGGGATCAATTTGGAGGTGGAGGGTCCGTCATAGTCTGGGGCGGTGTGTCACAGCATCATTGGACTGAGCTTGTTGTCATTGCAGGCAACCTCAACGCTGTGCGTTACAGGGAAGACATCCTCCTCCCTCATGTGGTACCCTTCCTTCAGGCTCATCCTGACATGACCCTCCAGCATGACAATTCCACCAGTCAAACTGCTCGCTCTGTGTGTGATTTCCTGCAAGACAGGAATGTCAGTGTTCTACCATGGCCAGCAAAGAGCCCGGATCTAAATCCCATTGAGCACGTCTGGGACCTGTTGGATAGGAGGGTGAGGGCTAGGGCCATCCCCCCCAGAAATGTCCGGGAACTTGCAGGTGCCTTGGTGGAAGAGTGGGGTAACATCTCACAGCAAGAACTGGCGAATCTGGTGCAGTCCATGAGGAGGAGATGCACTGCAGTACTTAATACAGCTGGTGGCCACACCGGATACTGACTGTTACTTTTGATTTTGACCCCCCCTTTGTTCAGGGACACATTATTCAATTTCTGTTAGTCACATGTCTGTGGAACTTGTTTACATTCATGTCTCAGTTGTTGAATCTTGTTATGTTCATACAAATATTTACAGATGTTAAGTTTGCTGAAAAGAAACGGTAGTTGGCAGTAAGAGGACGTTTCTTCTTTTGCTGAGTTTACATACTGTATTGATCATCTATATACATACTGTATTGGTCATCTATAAACATACTGTATTGGTCATCTATAAACATACTGTATTGGTCATCTATATACATACTGTATTGGTCATCTATAAACATACTGTATTTATCATTAGGAGAACAATCTAAATTCCAGCATTTACTCAAAAGTTAAAGCTCGTTGTCTGGAAAACCTTCTAGATTAGAAAGCAATATGATAATAAGAGAATAACATTGTGAGGCCTCGCTTTGGTTTGATGCTGTAGCTCTTCAGTCCAGGTTCTGTGGTGGTTCTATTCAGTCCAGGTTCTGTGGGGGTTCTATTCAGTCCAGGTACTGTGATGGTTCTCTTACGTACTCATAATTGGAGGGCTCAGCATCTATTTGAGGGGCTATGTCACTGTGAAGTCTCTCACATTCTGAAAGAAGACACATTGAATGAGCACTTTACGAACCACTCCCTCAAACATTTTTATGTACACGGACACACAATCTGCATTATAAGAGACTTACTGCCAGGGTGTCATACTCTGGTGACCTGCTCTTCATGTTCAGAGCTGTGTAAGTGTCACTGTTAGGATCAGGATGGACACTCTGGAGAAAGAGAGTGAGAGAGATACTCTCAATACTGTATAGAACACAAATACATGAATTCCTTCACTTACTGTCTATGTCTGTGGTATTGGGATTGAAATAACTGTGGTTTTTGACATTATTACCTGTGTGTCTGTTGTAGCATTACTTCCTCCTGTGGTTCTCCTGTAAAGAGGGACAGAGTGATTTCTGCTCTCTACAGACCTCTAGTGGATGTTGATATGTCACTAACACAGTATTTCCCAATGAAAGACTCACCTCTTCATATAGCAGTAGATGGTGAGTAGAAGAGCTCCAGCAGTCAGGACAGCCCCCACCCCCACCACAGGAACCCAGGGAAACACTGCTGCAGTATCATGTGTTTATAAATACATGATGGAGATATGACATAGAAGAAACCAGGGAAGAAGAAAATAAAACAATTGTTTAAATACAGGCCTACTAATTATATGTCATATGGTATGATAAGTGTGTAATATTACTAATGATTCTTTATTGTTGTTGACCTGTGTGATTATCTATGAATAGAGGAAGATTAGGTGGACTTACACTTAACGTCCAGAAACACAGAAGAAGAGTTGAGACGTCCATATTTATTCTCAGCCTCACAGTAGTATTCTCCACTGTCCTCAGAGCTGATGGCCGTGCAATTGTATGTCTTTTCAGATCCTGTCAGTGAAGCATTCTTCTTGTACCAGGTGTATTTTTCCACAGGTGGGTTGGCATCACTGCTGCAGGTCAGAGTCACTGAACTGCCCTTCACTATTTCACCAGAGGGACTGACTGACACTGAGGTGTTCTTTGGGCCATCTGGTAGAGGATGACAGAAAAGGTCAGAGTACACATAGTATAATGAAACAACATATGCACATTTTTTCTTCAGAAAACTTGGGGGTGCAAATCTGGCCCGCAGACCACCAGTTGTGGAAATCTGGTCTATGTAATGGAAAAATCAGGTGTTCTTAATGTTTTGTAGACTCAGTATGTAGTTATAATTATATTCCACATACTCACATCTGACAGTGAGAGTCTTAAGCAGAGGGGAGATCCTCATGGCCTTCTACAGCACAGGAGTATCTGCCTGTATCCTCACTGCTGACTGGCTTTAGGTACAGGTCCTTGGTCTCATGTCTGATCAGACGTTGTCCGTTCTTGTACCAGATGTAAGAGGTGTTGTCCTGCAGAAAGCATATGGATTCACAGAACAGACAAAGCCCCTTTCCCTCTATGATGTTGGTTGGATCCTTAATCCGCACCTGAAGACCTGCAGTAAAAAACATCATTAAAACCCTGAATCACCTGATCTCTATTACAATAAACAAAGACTTTCCTACTCAGATGGTTCCTATTGTATCAACATAAAATAATACATTAACATATTCATCCATGTCACCCACTGCTGCACTGTCACTGTGGTAGGAACAGGGTTAAACAATTCAGGTAACTGCAAAAATCCCCATGTTTTCCAGAATAGTCCCAGAATCAGAAGGAATTAATCCTCCAACCAGGATTTCTGGAATTTGGGAAAGTTACCAGTGTTGCAACACTAGGTAGGAGTCACATTCACCTGTAGGTTGTGAGTGCAGTGTTACCTATGACAGTCAGAGTTGTTCCAGGGAAGCTGTACCCCCATCCTGAGGTGTGCGTGTTGAATATGAACTTGTACTCAGCAGAGTCCTCCTCTCTCAGATCTGTGATTCTCAGGGTGGAGCGACCGCTCTCCTTCTCTCCAGCATACTGCACACGCCCTGCATACCCTGGGTCTGCGGTTAGGTCCTCAGGGATCAACTCATCCTTCCAGCTGGCACTCCTTTTAGGACTAAACCAGGGTGTTGATGTGATCGCATCATAACCACTGTCATACGTGGAGGATATATCCACTGATGACCCCTTCAAGGCACAGACTCCCTGATGGGGGTAAGTCACACTCCAGCAGTTCTGACCACAAACACCTTAACAATAACATGACAATATAGTGTTTTCTGTATTCTGTTCTCAGATCTTTCTGTGTGATGAGTGTTTCAGATGTATAATTCACCAACATTAATGAATATAGCCTGCTGAGGAGGACTACTGTAGTTGAATCTACACTCACACACTGCAGGAGATTGGAGATCCCCATGGCCTTTTATAGCACAGGTGAAGCTGTCTTCAGTGTTACAGTCGTTTGAGTATGAGCTGGAAGTGTCCTCCTTTATTTTGTGTCCGTTCTTGTTCCAGATGTAGGTGGGGTTACCAGTCAGAGTACAGGTGGTGCTACAGGTCAAAGTCACCGATCTTGAAGGCAGTGAAGTTGTCATCTTTACCTGTAGATCTGGAGAGAAATACCACACATGCAAATACTGTAGGAATTTACTGAGCACTATTCTGATGAAATGATGCAAGCCATTCCTATTACAGTCTGTACAGACTATCATCCTGACCCTAGTACCGAATAAACACAAATCAAGATATGTGTTGAACTAACTTACAATAACTATACTATTATTGTTGTTTGAATACAAATGAAGTTAGTCCGTAGATTGATAAGGCACATGTGTATTGAATTGCTCTAATATTTTTAACACTGTATATTACCTGTGACCGAGTAACTCCATGTCATACTCCCCTCCAGGATTATATAGATCATTCTTGACAGTCAAAGTCTCTCTCAGGTCTCTGTTTCAACTACACTGAACAGAAATATGAATTCAACATGTAAAGTGTTTCATGAGCTAAAATAACGTTACCTGCTCGAATGCATAGTGCCAACTGTAAAGTTTGATGGAGGAGGAATAATGGTCTGGGGCTGTTTTTCATGGTTCAGGCTAGGCCCTTTAGCTCCAGTGAAGGGAAATCTTAATGCTACAGCATTAAGACCCTTTCCAATGCCCCCCGTGCACAAAGTGAGGTCCATACAGAAATGAATTGTCGAGATCGGTGTGAAAGAACTTGACTGGCCTGTTTTATGTCACCCGTGATATAAGTTAGTATTCGACATGAATGCGAGTGTAGCGAAATGCTTGTTTGACACATGTACAATTTGATAGATTTTACAGAGTTATATTTCAAATAAGGAAATCAGTCCTTGAAATTTAAATTAATTCCTTAGGCCCTAATCTATGGATTTCACATGATTCGGAATGCAGATATGCATCTGTTCTTCACAGATACCTTCAAAAAAAGGTAGGGGTGTGGATCAGAAAACCAG
This sequence comes from Brachymystax lenok tsinlingensis, assembly GCA_030435695.1. Classification (NCBI taxonomy): domain Eukaryota; kingdom Metazoa; phylum Chordata; class Actinopteri; order Salmoniformes; family Salmonidae; genus Brachymystax; species Brachymystax lenok. Next base: position 32,244,098 of record CM059812.1, on the reverse strand, counting down.
TTAGTATCAGGTCTGACCACCATTTGCCTCATGCAGCGTGACACAACTCCTTTGCATAGAGATGGTCAGGGTGTTTATTTTGGCCATAAATGTGGTCTGCGGTTGTGAGGCCGGACGTACTGTCAAATTCTCTAAAACGACGTTGGAGGTGAACTATGGTAGAGAAATTAACATTACATTATCAGCTCTGGTGTCCATTCCTGCAGTCAGCACGCCAGCTGCATACTCCCTCAAAACTTGACACATCCATGGCATTGTGTTATGTGACAAAACTGCACATTTTTAGAGTGGCCTTTTATTGTCCCCAGCACAAGGTGAACCTGTGTTGTGATCATGCTGTTTAATCAGCTTCTTATTACACCACAACTGTCAAGTGTATGAGTTATCTTGGCCAAGGAGAAATTCTCACTAACAGGGATGTAAACAAATTTGTGCACAAAAGTTGAGAGAAAAGGTTTTTGTGCGTATGGCAAATTTTGGGGATCTTTTATTTCAGCTCATGAAACACGGGACCATAAACGCAACTTACATGTTGCGTTTATATTTTTGTTCAGTGTACAGTATGTCCTCTTATGTGAAATACTAGATTTTGTATTTTTCCATCACAAACTACTATTATGTCTGTTTGACTGCCCTTAATAAGGTAATAACACTAACAGATGTGAGATGAGTGAAAGATTACCTGTGACAGTCAGGGAGACAGGTGAGCCAGAAAACTTTCAAACTTTCCTCCAGATGTTATGAATCTGAACCTGTACCCAGCAATCTCTCAATCTCAGGTCTGTGATTCTCAGGGTACAGTCACTTTTCTTATCCCCAAGGTACTCTATATGACCCTCATACCCTGGCACTGAGCTCAGATCTTCAGCCTCCATACCAGACCATTTAGTAAACCAGAAAGCTTTTTTTTATCTCATGATATCTGGGATATGTGTAAGAGCAGGACATGTCCACTGTTGACCCCTTCAAGGCACAGATACTCTGATGGGTGTAAGTCACACTCCAACACTTCTGACCTGAAATACAAGACAACACCTTTATAAAAATCTTTAATTACAATATCTACTGTATACACTTATGCTGTTACTTTCCCCAGAAAGAAAACCTAAAATGTCACCCAAACAAAAGGGGGAATTAACAAAAGAGTCATTGACAAAGACAAAAATGAGACCAGTGGGTTTTTAGGAGGGGTTCTGAAAGACACTCATGGGGGTGTCCATTGAAAATTGACTAGCAACAACAACTGGAACCAAAAAGACATGAGCGCCCACCACGAGCGCCCACAACATTTGCCCAAGAAGAGGCAAACAAAATAAAACCCACATGCCAGCACAGGTGTAACACATACTGACTAACGAGTGATGCCAATCGGGGCACCTCCAAATATAAATGACAAAAAAAAAATCAACAATGTTTAAATCATATGCTATGAAAGTAACCAGGAAGTGACTATCCCCTCAGCTTTGTAGTTTTTCAACGTTGTATTTTTTTTATGGGTCTTCACTGCTCAAAAATGTAGTGCAATGGTGTACAAGTGCAAAACGTAATGAAAGGAATCTGTTAGAAGTAAATTCATCCATTGACTGCAGTTTCATGAATTTGATTATATATCTTGAAGCCCATTCAACACAGCGTGGCAAAGCATACGGACCTGAGGCAGAAGTGGACGTCACATTCACAGCAAATTAAATAATGATCTTCTGACAACCTGAAACAAATGTTGTATGTAAAAGTCCACACTTACACACTGCAGGAGAGTGGAGATCCTCATGGCCTTTTACAGCACAGGAGTAACTGTCTTCATCACTAAAGGAGTCTGAGTACAGGCTGGAAGTTTCCTCCTTTACTTTGTGTCAGTTCTTGTACCAGATGTAGGTAGGGTTACTAGTCAGAGTACAGGTGGTGCTACAGGTCAGTGTCCTCTTCCCTGCCTCTGTGGCAGAAGTCACCTTCATCTGCAAGTCTGAATACAGAGTCAATGACAATAAGATAATTAAACCAATAGTATATTATGGATAGAAAATGTATAATTAAACATCAAATAGAAATGTACAAACATGGTCCTGTATGTATAAACATGATCCAGTGTTTTACCTGTGACAGTCAGAGTTGTTCCAGGGAAGCTGTATCCCTATCTTGAGGTCTGTGTGTTGAATATGAACTTGTACTCAGCTGAGTCCTCCTCTCAGATCTGTGATTCTCAGGGTGGAGCGACCTCTCTCCTTCTCTCCAGCATACTCCACAATACCTGCATACCTTGGGTCTGTGGTTAGGTCCTCAGGGATCGACCAGTACTCTTATATGGGTTTTGTGTGACCTGCGCTGGATATGAATTTATGCTAATGCATAAGAGGTGCTATCCTCAAACAATCAAATGTTGTGCTTTCACCGTAAAGCCTTTTTGAAATCTGACAATGCTGTGATATTGCCAAGAATCAGAGCTTTTGATGACTATGCAACACTTGCATATTGATGAATGTTTAATTTGGATTTGGATTTTTTGGGATTTTGAATTTGGCGCCTAACAATTAACCGGTTAGTGTCGGGATTGGGGCGCTAGCGCCCCAGTTATCCCTAAATTAACATGCATGAAACCAAGGCTTTTACTGTTACAGAAGTCAACAAATGAGAGCACCTGGGGAGTAGGTGTAGTACTGGGGGCTACAGAGCCTGGGTTATTAACATCTACATCACCAGATGAACAGAGGAGGAGTAAGATAAGGGTACGGCTAAAGGCTATAAGAACTGGTCGTCTAGTGCGTTGGGAACATTGAATAAAAGGAGCAGATTTATGGGCGTGGTGGAATAGATTCAGGGCATAGTGTAGAGACAAGTGTATAGTAGGATGTGAGTACAGTGGAGGTAAACCTAGGCGTTGAGTGACGATGAGAGAGGTTGCGTCTCTGGGGGCACCAGTTAAGCCAGGTGAGGTCTCCGCATGCATGGGGGGTGGGACAAAAGAGCTACAGTTGAAGTCGCAAGTTTACATACACCTTAGACCAGTGCTTCTCAATTATTTTCTGTTACGCCCCCCCTAGGAAGAAGTAAACATTTCGCGCCCCCCAACTCTCCGCCGCGACTGTAAATAGTATCATTTGTCTATAAAATTGTTAAGTACACCTCTGCATAACATTGTATCCTTATTAACATTAAAGAAAACAAAAAAAGAAAAAATAAATAAATATAGATCAACTTACAACAAAGAATAACTTTATTAACATTGTTTTTTAGTCTGTAACAGAAAAGACTTAAAGTGCATCAATTTCTTAAAATTAAATTACATTTCTTAAAATTAAATCCTTATTTAAAGTGTAAATTTTTTTGAGTTTATCTACCAGCTGCTCTTTAAGATCGTTAGCAATGTCATTTATACGTCTGGCGACAGTGTCATTGGACAGAGGGATAGTTTTTATTTTTGCACCACTTGCGTCATCCAGCATGACAGAGACCATGTCTAATGCTGCAGGCAGTATCAGCTCCTCTGCTATGGAGTGTTTTTTTGCACTGACCAATTTGGTACGCCACCTTATATGATGCTAACAGTGCTCGCTGGTTTACTGAAGTAGCATTCACAAAGCGAGACGATTGTTGGCAATATTCGCACGCTGCTGAAAAAACTCAAGCAGCTTATCAGCGTGATTGGGGTGTAATGTCTTTAAGTGACGCCTTAATTTATTTGGCTTCATGCTGTCCGCTGCCAACATTTTTAGACACAGTAAACATACCGGTCTTTCTTCGCCTCCCATCGTAGTCACAGTGAAGCCAAGCGCAACATACGCTTTGTCATATTTCCTCGTTTAGCTTTCGAGACTTACGCTTGTCTCATTATCTCCGTCTCTCTCCGCCTTTCTTTTCATCCCTGTTAAATATTGTTCCATGGTGTCTCTTAAGGGTTTGTTATCTGCACTTCATATCTCCTGCTATGTGCTGTGTGCTCTTGTTCGGTGCAAAAAAAAACACTTCCTGAAAAAGCATGTTCCCCGGGGTCTCCTGCCATTGCTCCGAGCCCCCCCAGAGGGTCGCGCCCCACTATTTGAGAAGCACTGCCTTAGACAAATACATTTAAACTCAGTTTTCAACAATTCCGGACATTTAATCCAAGTAAAAATTCCCTGTCTTCGGTCAGTCAGGATCACCACTTCGTTTTAAGAATGTGAAATGTCAGAATAATAGTAGAGAGAACGATTTATTTCCGCTTTTATTTATTTCATCACATTCCCAGTGGGTCAGAAATTTACACACGCTTTTTCAGTTCTGCCCACAAATTCTCCATAGGATTGAGGTCAGGGCTTTGTGATGGCCACTCCAATACCTTGACTTTGTTGTCCTTAAGCCATTTTGCCACAACTTTGGAAGTATGCTTGGGGCCATTGTCCATTTGGAAGACCCATTTGCGACCAAGCTTTAACTTCCTGACTGATGTCTTAAGATGTTGCTTCAATATATCCACATACTTTTCCTTCCTCATGATGCCATCTATTTTGTGAAGTGCACCTGTCCCTTCTGCAGCAAAGCACCCCCACAACATGATGCTGTCACCCCCATGCTTCATGGTTGGGATGGTGTTCTTCGGCTTGCAAGTCTCCCCCTTTTTCCTCCAAACATAACGATGGTCATTATGGCCAAACAGTTCTATTTTTGTTCCCTCAGACCAGAGGACATTTCTCAAAAAAGTACAATATTTGTCCCCATGTGCAGTTGCAAACTGTAGTCTGGCTTTTTTATGGCGGTTTTGGAGCAGTGGCTTCTTCCTTGCTGAGCTGCCTTTCAGGTTATGTCGATATAGGACTCGTTTTACTTTGGCTATAGATACTTTTGTACCTGTTTCCTCCAGCATCTTCACAAGGTCCTTTGCTGTTGTTCTGGGATTGATTTGTACTTTTCGCACCAAAGTACGTTCATCTCTTGGAGACAGAACGCGTCTCCTTCCTGAGCGGTATGATGGCTGCGGGGTCCCATGGTGTTTATACTTGCGTACTGTTGTTTGTACAGATGAACGTGGTACCTTCAGTCATTTGGAAATTGCTCCCAAGGATGAACCAGACTTGTAGAGGTCTAAAAAAAATTCTGAGGTCTTGGCTGATTTCTTTTGATTTTCCCATGATGTCAAGCAAAGAGGCACTGAGTTTGAAGGTAGGCCTTGAAATACATCCACAGGTACACCTCCAATTGACTCAAATGATGTCAATTAGCCTATCAGAAGCTTCTAAAGCCATGACATTTTCTGGAATTTTCCAAGCTGTTTAAAGGCACAGTCGACTTAGTGTATGTAAACTTCTGACCCACTGGAATTGTGATACAGTGAATTATAAGTGAAATAATCTGTCTGTAAACAATTTTGTGAAAAATTACTTGTGTCATGCACAACGTAGATGTCCTAACCGACTTACCAAAACTATAGTTTGTTAACAAGAAATTTGTAGAGTGGTTGAAAAACGTGTTTTAATGACTCCAACCTAAGTGTATGTAAACTTACGACTTCAACTGTATCTAAGGCATGTAGAGTGGGACTGGGGGCTCTACAGTGAAATAAAACAATAATAACTAACCGAAACAGCAGTAGACAAGACATATTGACATTAGAGAGAGGCATAAAGCAATCACAGGTATTGGTTGGGAGAGCTAAGACAACAACGGGTAAATGGCAATGAATGGGCAGAGGGGGTCAGTTAAGTACACACAGGGCCTGAGTTCGAGGCTGGGGCCGACAGGTAAACAAAAAGAGGTACAGTGTTAATGAACAGACCAGCAGGCATCAGCTGTGTAGCCAAATGATCATAGGGTCCAATGAGCAGCAATAGGTGAGTCAGGGTGACGTTCGGGTTGGCGCTACTGCGCTAGGCGAGTGGGAGACACGGCGTTCAGAAAGCTAGCGGGCCAGGGCTAGCAGATGGGTCTTCGGCGACATCGCAACGGAAAGGCCTGTTGAAACCACATAGAACGATGTGTAGTACAACATGCCACTATCTTATTATGTTACACTGTTGACCCTTGTGTACAGTACTGGTAGTAACATCAGCTAGCAGAGGAATCAGTATCATCATCACCATAGTCTGCTGTATTGACTGCTGCTGTTCATATACTGTATAGTCTAATGTAGCCTTTCATCCTTATATATTATAATGTAGCCTGTTATCCATATATAGTCTAATGTAGCCTGTTATCCATATGTAGCCTGTTATTCATATATAGTATAATGTAGCCTGTTATCCATATATACCATGTTTTCCAAATACTATTCTGTGAATATCAAGTGCTAATGAAGTACAGTGCATACAGTATAATGTCCATATAAAGAACTCTGATATGGTTCAGGCTGTAGAGGACTAAGGATGACAGGAAGGTGATGCTAAACCAACAACACTTACTGGCAGTGCAGAGAAACAAGAAGTAGCCCGCTGTATGTGTGAGTTTTGTTGCTGACACATTTTTGAAATAGCCTAGTCAAGGCATTAAGACATTAACATGCATAAACAGCATGTCAGAAAAGTGTTGCATTTCATATTCTTTTGAGGAGTGGGCCCTACATATTTAAGAGGCAAAATTTGACCCATTCCCATCACTCTTAATCAGCTGCATAAAAGTGATACTGAAGGTTCCAGTGTTCTAATCTAGAGCTCTCCCTACTGGCATCTCAACATTACTGCACCATCCTGTCTTTCATACTATGTCTTAATTCAGTGGTTCCAAAACCATTTATAGTCCCGTACCCCTTCAAACATTCAACCTCCAGCTGGATACCCCCTATAGCAACAGGGTCAGTGGCTTCTCAAATGTTTTTTTTTGCCATCATTGTAAGCCTGCCACACAGACTATACGATAAACTCATTAAACATAAGAATGAGTGAGTTTTTTCACAACCCGGCTCGTGGGAAGTGACAAAGCTCTTATGGGACCAGGGCACAAATAATAATCAGAAATGTTGCTCTTTATTGAACCATCTTATATGTAAAACCTTGTTTATTCATCGAAAATTGTGAATAACTCACCAAAGGTTAATGAGAAGGGTGTGCTTGAAAGGATGCACATAACTGTGCAATGTTGCGTTGCATTGGAAAGTCTCTCAGTCTTAAATAACTTTTTATTTTGTTTTCATGCTAGTGAGAGCCGAGAATCCACTCTCACATAGGTACATGGTTGCAAAGGGCAACAGTGTCTTAACAGCCCGATTTGCCAAGGCAGGATACTCTGAGCGCAGCCCAATCCAGAAATCTGGCAGTGGCTTCTGGCTCTCTTGTTCAGATATCGGTAAGTGGACTGGATACAGGGTATGAAAGGGATAACAAATCAAGTTTGTGTCATCTGTTTCGGGAAAGTACCTGCGTAATTGCGCACTTAAGTTTGTTCTTCACATTAAATATAGTTGCGGAGAGTCCCTGTAATCCTAGATTCAGATCATTCAGGCGAGGAAAAAACATCACCCAGATAGGCCAGTCATGTGAGAAACTCGTCATCATGCAAGCGGTCAGACAAGTGAAAATTATGGTCATTAAAGAGAACTTTAAGCTTGTGTCTCAATTGAAAAAAACGTGTCAATACTTTGCCCCTTGATAACCAGCAAACTTCTCTATGTAAAAGCGTTGCATGGTCACTGCCCATATCATTGCATAGTGCAAAAAATTACACAAGTTCAGGGGCCTTGCTTTAACAAAGTTAACCATTTTCACTGTAGTGTCCAAAACGTCTTTCAAGCTGTCAGGCATTCCCTTGGCAGCAAGAGCCTCTCTGTGGATGCTGCAGTGTACCCAAGTGGCGTCGGGAGCAAATGCTTGCATGCGCCTTACCACTCCAATAAGTCTCCTTGTCATGGCTTTTGCGCCATCAGTACAGACACCAACACATCTTGACCACAAGTCCATTTGATGTCACTAAGCTGTCCAGTACTTCAAAAATATCCTCTCCTGTTGTCCTGGTTTGCAGAAGAGGATGTCTTCCTTAATTGACCCCCATAAACGTAATGGACATATACCAGGAGCTGTGCCAGGCCCTGTTGACTCATCCAGCTGTAACGCATATAATTCACTGGCTTGTATGCGAAGCAGTAATTGTTTCAAAACATCTCCTGCCATGTCACTGATGCGTCGTGAAACAGTATTTGATGAAGACATTGTCTGTATAGTTTTCTTTTTGTCTTTTCTCCCAGCATTGTCCCAGCCATATCCCCTCGGCAGCAGAAAGAATTATGTCCTCCACAATAGCTTGCCTGTCCTAGCCACTCGGTAGCTCACCATATAATATGCTCATAGCCCCTTCTTATTAATGGTATCTGTTGCTTTTATACATGTCTAACTACTCAAAAGTTGTCTTAATTCTCGCTCAAAACTCCTGTGTGGCAGGGAGAGTGAGCTCGTCTGTGGTGGTCGGAGAACCCTCAACCTTCTGGCCAATATCCCTGTGTGGTATTGACTGTGCCACAAAAGCATGCTGAAGTGGCAAAGTTGATATTCACATTTACAAACAAAGTCGGGGGAAGGTGTGCAATTTATTTTACCGTTCAAGGGGTGGATCAAGTCAAAATATTATTAACGTTGGGTAGGGGGGGGGATCTTTTTTTAAAATCTGCAGTTGGACCCCCCCGAACTTTCCCTAAATAACAACAGGGTTTGCTCACATTGTTGCCATAGTTGCTGAGTTGAGTGTGAATGGAAACCACAGATAAGCATCACTCAGTGAGGTGTGAAAGATAACTATTTAAGTGAAGTGGAGACGCCTGACAGAACACACCAGAATAACATTATGATTCTTATCCTTTTAGAAATGTCTGTAGATTGATAAACAGAGCAACTAAAAGGTAAGAATGAGACCATACCTGCTACAGACCAGAGAAAGACCACAAACACACTTCCTGCTGTTCTCAGGGTCATTGTTGCATCTCCCACCCTGCAGTCTTAGAAACATAAACAACAACTCACTCTATAGCTGGTGAATAACTCCACCTGATACATTGAAGTATAAACTATAAATGGGGTACAGGGCCTCATTACTGAAAATGAACCAGGCTCATATTGTGTTGTGTTGTATTGTGCTATATGGTTGTCTATGTGAATACTGTCTGTCTGTAAGTCTATTGCACTATGTATGTAATGTGTGTGACGTGTTGCATGTCTGTCTACATCTGTCTATTTAATCTGACATGATGTCTGAAGCAAAAACTATTTCCTAATGGATACAATAATGTCATCATCATCATCATCATCATCACCATCAGCATGACCAACAACAACAATCACTTATTGAACAGATCTGTAGTACTGTAAACATATTTCTACATTGATTGTTCTGAAGCTGTTTTATTCTCAGATCCCCAAATATAGGAGGATAAATGTTCAATCCTCTACGGTCCGTCAAGCTGTACAGCAGACCAAAGACTGACCACCAGGTTCAATGATAGCTCCTATCCCCATGCTTTGAGGCTAAACAGCAAGTGACACACACACACACACACACACACACACACACACAGACCATCTGCAGTGAAGGCCCCTAAGGTCCATGGATTCTGTATCAAAGTCTAGAGAGCTGGTTGTTATGGATGTAGAAAAGTTAAAACACACATCCCACACAGTATAGATGTCAACCCTACTCCCTATCAGTCTGGTCCTGAAGGGCCCTCAGTTAAATCCACTATGTCATTTACAGCCACAAACGGGTCCGTACACGCACATGGAGCAGGGATTCAAAAGTTTGTTTGCATGTCTTTTTTACCCTGGTTAATCATCTCATCCCTATGTAGATCAACACTTCTACACTGAATACTGGCCCTGATGTAACAACCAAAACACAGCTCAAAACAACAAGAAGTAAAAGGATACATTAGCCTCAAGTATAGGACATGACTAAAAACAAATAACAGAAAAATATATTTCAAGATATTGTCAAGAGTACTTACAGAGTGAAGTGAAGGGGAGAGGTCTTGTACAGAGTCAACTTACTGTCACTGCGTGGAAACAGGAAGTAGTCTAATGTAAGTAGAAGCAGGCGTAGCCTAAGTGTGAGTTCTGTGGTTGACACATTTTAAAAGTAGCCTAGTCTAGTCAGGGCATTAACATGCATGAACAGCATGTCACATAAAGGATGTTACTGTATCTAAATAGAAAATGGTCTAAAGTCATCATACTGTAGTTGCATTTCTTTATTTGAGGAGTGGGCCTACATGTTTTACAAGAGGCAAAATGTGACAAATTCCATTTATGTATATTGACATAAATGACATTTTAAATGTCTATACTCCTTTGGAGCTGTTGTGAGTGTAATGTTTACAGTAACATTTTTATTGTTTATTATCTATTTCACTTCCTTTGGCAATGTAAACATATATTTCCCATGCCAATAAAGCCCTTTGAAATTATTTTAAATTAATTTAATTGAGAGCGAGAAACCTGAAAGTGAAAGTCCTCAATGGTGCTGCCCATGCTAAAACTGGCTTTTGGGCACTAGAGTCCTCTGTCTATCTCTATGGAAGTATGGTATATGAGTTGATTGGTAAAAATTTGCTTAAATATGTTTATAAATGATAGCTGATGTTTTTACAAAGACATGTCATTACCCTGTGGTGGTGTATTGGGAGGCTGAGGAGGTGTTGAGGTCTATAGAGTTGGTCCTCTGAGAAGAGGGAGGGGTTCTCTGCATCCAGCGGTCTGGGTACCTGTAATAGATTTTATGGTGATGACTAAATGTTTGTACATGTAAGAATATTCCATTCTGAAAATGTATGAGATAGAGATAGGGTTATAAGACAAAATGGTAGTCCAATTATTAATGTGTGTGTCTAGAAATGAATATTGTGGAGAATGGTACGGGGTGAAATGACTTCATTTCGGGAGAATCTGGGAGAACAAAGAATTCTTTGATTCTACCAGACACATGCGAAATGCTCCCGTCCTTGAAGATAGGGGGAATAGTTAAAGAACCGCCCAAGTTTGACTTATGTTGCAAAGATTGTGATAATGAATGAATGGGTACTGTGGGAAGACACTAATTCTTGGAAATGGTGTGTCCTTTGTATCTTTGTATTTCAACATTGTACCATATAAAAGACTGTGTACACCTTTTAGAGCTGAGAGCTCTCCTGAATTGAATTAAACCATTTACACTTGACTATTGTATTCTGGGCTCCAGCAGGTATATCTCACTGGTCACCCCCAAAGCCAATTCCTCCTTTGGCCGACTCTCCTTCCAGTTCTCTGCTGCCAATGACTGGAACGAACTTCAAAAATCTCTGAAACTGGAGACACTTATCTCCCTCAACAGCTTTAAGCACCAGCTGCCAGAGCAGCTCACAGACCACTGTACCTGTTTATAGCCCATCTGTAAATAGCCCAACCACTACCTCATCCCCTACCGTATTTATTTATTTATCTTGTTCCTTTGCACCCCAGTTTTTCTACATTGCACATTCATCTACTGCACATTTTTACCATTCCAGTGTTAAATTGCTATATTGTAATTACTCTGCCACCATGGCCTATTTATTGTCTTACCTTCCTTATCCTACCTCATTTGCACTCTTTGTATATAGATTTGTTTTTTTCTGTACTGTATTATTGACTGTATGTTTGTTTTACTCTGTGTAACTCTGTGTTGTTGTATGTGTCGAACTGCTTTGCTTTATCTTGGCCAGGTCGCAGTTGTAAATGAGAACGTGTTCTCAACTTGCCTACCTGGTTAAATAAAGGTGAAATAAAAAATAAATAAAATAAAATAGCTGAGGTGCACCCATGACCAGCTCTGAAACCAGATTGCATAGCGGAGAAGGTACGGTGGGATTCGAAATGGTTGGTAATCTGTTTGTTAACTTGACTTTCAAAGACCTTAGAAAGGCAGGGTAGGATAGATATAGGTCTGTAGCAGTTAGGGTCAAGAGTGTCTTCCCCTTTGAAGAGAAGGATGACCGCAGCTGCTTTCCAGTCTTTGGGAATCTCAGATGACACGAAAGAGAGGTTGAACAGGCTAGTAATAGGGGGTTGCAACAATTTCGGCAGATCATTTTTAAAAGGGTCCAAATTGTCTAGCACGGCTGATTTGTAGGGGTCCAGATTTTGCAGCTCTTTCAGAACATCAGCTAACTGGATTTGGGAGAAGGAGAAATGGGGGAGGCTTGGGCGAGTTACTGAAGGGGGTGCAGGGCTGTTGACCGAGGTAGGGGTAGCCAGGTGGAAAGCATGGCCAGCCGTAGAAAAATGCTTATTGAAATTCTCAATTTATCAGTGGTGACAGCGTTTCCTATCCTCAGTGCAGTGGGCAACTGGGAGGAGGTGCTCTTATTCTCTATGGACTTTACAGTGTCCCAGAACTTTTGTATTACAGGAAGCAAAATTCTGCTTGAAAAAGCTAGCCTTGGCTTTCCTAACTGCTTGTGTATATTGGTTCCTGACTTCCCTGAAAAGTTGCATATCACGGGGGGCTGTTCGATGCTAATGCAGAACGCCACAGGATGTTTTTGTGCTGGTCAAGGGCAGTCAGGTCTGGAGAGAACCATGGGCTATATCTGTTCCTGGTTCTAAATTTATTGAATTGGGCATGCTTATTTAAGATGGTGAGGAAGGCACTTTTAAAGAACAACCATGCATCCTCTACTGATGGGATGAGGTCAATATCCTTCCAGGATACCCGGGCCAGGTCGATTAGAAAGGCCTGCTCGCTGAAGTGTTTTAAGGAGCGTTTGACAGTAATGAGGGGAGGTTGTTTGACCGCAGACCCATTACGGATGCAGGCAATGAGGCAGTGATCGCTAAGATCTTGGTTGAAAACAGCAGAGGTGTATTTAGAGGGCAAGTTAGTTAGGATGATATCTATGAGGGTGCCCGTGTTTACGGCTTTGGGGTTGTACCTAGTAGGTTCATTGATGATTTGTGTGAGGTTGAGGGCATCAAGTTTAGATTGCAGGATGGCCGGGGTGTTAAGCATGTCCCAGTTTAGGTCACCTAGCAGCACGAGCTCTGAAGATAGATGGGGGGCAATCAGTTCACATATGGTGTCCAGAGCACAGCTGGAGGCAGAGGGTGGTCTATAGCAAGCGGGAACGATGAGAGACTTGTTTCTAGAAAGGTGGATTTTTAAAAGTAAAAGTTCAAATTGTTTCAGTACAGACCTGGATAGTAAGACAGAACTCTGCAGGCTCTCTCTGCAGTAGATTGCAACACCGCCCCACTAACCAGAACAGCAATGGACAAGGCATATTGACATTGAGGAGAGGCATGCTTAGCCGAGTGATCATCAGGTCCAGTGAGTAGTGAGGCTGGTTGGGGACACGGCGATTCAGACAGCTAGCCGGGAGTATCAAGCTAGCAGAAGACGGAGGAAGTCTGTTTATAGCCTCCTCGTGCGTTTCCGTTGGTAGATCAGTCATGATGGGTTAGTGGGGTTCCGTGTGGTAAAGGGGACGAGTTCAATTGGCGAAATAGGTATGGTGGCCCAAGAAATTACAGAATGGACCTATTTAGCTAGCAGCAGATATGCTCTAGACAGCTAAATGTTAGCAGGCCGCAGTTAGCTGATGGGCGTTCAGGTGACGTCGCAACGGAGGTCGGTCGAATAACCCCCTCGGGCAGATAATGTCGGTAGTCCAGAAGTGAAGGCTCGGAGGGGCTCCGCACCGGGAGTAAAAACGGGTCCGGATAGGTGTTGTAGCCCAGGAGTGGCTGATGGAACTCATCAGCTATCCGGAGCATGGGCTAGCTTCAGGCTAATTGGTGCTTTGCTCCGGGACCGACGTTAGCCAATAGTCACTTGGATAACAGCTAGCTAGCTGCAAGATCCAGGTGTAAATGTCCAGAGCTTGTGGTAGGAATCCGGGGTTATGGAGATAAAATAGGTCCAGTATGCTCTGGTTTGAGTCGCGTTGTACGGACTGGCGAGAGCTTTCCGAGCTAAAGGTTAGCTGATGACCGCTAGCAATGGTAAGCTAAATACTAACGTTAGCTAGTAGCTAGTGAGCTGGCTAGCTTCTGTTAGGGAACTCCGGATTCAAGGTGGATAATACTTGAAAAAAAAACTATCCGTACCACATTGGGTGAGGCGGGTTACAGGAGAGTGTTTTGAAGTTGAGTTTTAGAAAGAACATAAAAAGATATGCGAAGAAAAGATATAAAAAGATATATACATTGGACATGACAGGACGAGGACAAAATACGTCTGACTGCTACGGCATCTTGGACATACAATGATATGATATGAGTAATATAACAATTTTACTCAAAATAATCACAATACACGTCAAAATAATGCCAAACCCAACATAACGGACCGCAATACAATAAACAATCACTCACAAACAAATATGGGGGAACAGAGGGTTAAATAATGAACAAGTAATTGTGGGATTGAAACCAGGTGTGTAAAACTTCTGCAGCCTCACGGCCTGTTGCAGGTGCACATGGGCGGCGTCCCAGGTCTCCTCCTCCACTAACCTGCTTGCGTGTATGTAACTGGTGAGGAACAGTACTGGGTGTTGATCGGTTCAATGGTTCTATCATGTGTCCAATAGGCAGAAATACAAGAAACAACAGCAGAGAGGAAATAGTTATGAATCAATGTATTAATAGTTAATCAACTAATGAATGTATTTATTGTCTTAAACTTTTAGCTTATTTACAACATGATGCTTATATGATGTTTATCCTGTATAAACTGCAGGTAAACATGTAAGCATGTAATGTAAAATGAACAATATGGTATAACCTAATTAATACAAAATGTGCAATAATGTCTGACAGCAATACAAAGTATGACACTGAACCACACTGTAAAAACTGCACATCTTTAAATGTAGATAATGTACTGATTACATTTATTTTTATTTGAAAAAATATGACACTGAACAATATGGTACTACGTAATATTAAATATAAATGCAGAATAATGTCTGACAGCAATACAAAGTAAATCATCATTAAACACATCAGGAGCAACTTGGCCCAAGAGCAAAAAATATTAAAAAGCTTAAAAATATTAAAAAGCCATATTAGTTGCTGAGGAAAGTAGGACTATTGATGTTATAAAAAATCTGTATCTGGCAAAATCCCACAGAAAAAGATCAGAAATAAAACTAAAGATAGTAAACAGATTGGTACACAAGACAATTAGGCTATTTAAATCATAAAAAATATGGAAATTACACACACACGCACAAACACACACACACACACACACACACACACACACACACACACACACACACACACACACACACACACACACACACACACACACACACACAGACCATCTGCAGTGAAGGCCCCTAAGGTCCATGGATTCTGTATCAAAGTCTAGAGAGCTGGGTTGTTATGGATGTAGAAAAGTTAAACACACATCCCACACAGTATAGATGTCAACCCTACTCCCTATCAGTCTGGTCCTGAAGGGCTCCTCAGTTAAATCCACTATGTCATTCACAGCCACAAACGGGTCCGTACATCATTACATGGAGCAGGGATTCAAAAGTTTGTTTGCATGTCTTTTTTACCCTGGTTAATCATCTCATCCCTATGTAGATCAACACTTCTACACTGAATACTGGCCCTGATGTAACAACCAAAACACAGCTCAAAACAACAAGAAGTAAAAGGATACATTAGCCTCAAGTATAGGACATGACTAAAAACAAATAACAGAAAAATATATTTCAAGATATTGTCAAGAGTACTTACAGAGTGAAGTGAAGGAGAGGTCTTGTACAGAGTCAACTCTACTGTCACTGCGTGGAAACAGGAAGTAGTCTAATGTAAGTAGAAGCAGGCGTAGCCTAAGTGTGAGTTCTGTGGTTGACACATTTTAAAAGTAGCCTAGTCTAGTCAGGGCATTAACATGCATGAACAGCATGTCACATAAAGGATGTTACTGTATCTAAATAGAAAATGGTCTAAAGTCATCATACTGTAGTTGCATTTCTTTATTTGAGAGTGGGCCTACATGTTTTACAAGAGGCAAAATGTGACAAATTCCATTTATGTATATTGACATAAATGACATTTTTAAATGTCTATACTCCTTTGGAGCTGTTGTGAGTGTAATGTTTACAGTAACATTTTTATTGTTTATTATCTATTTCACTTGCTTTGGCAATGTAAACATATATTTCCCATGCCAATAAAGCCCTTTGAAATTATTTGAAATTAATTTAATTGAGAGCGAGAAAACTGAAAGTGAAAGTCCTCAATGGTGTTGCCCATGCTAAAACTGGCTTTTGGGCACTAGAGTCCTCTGTCTATCTCTATGGAAGTATGGTATATGAGTTGATTGGTAAAATTTTGCTTAAATATGTTTATAAATGATAGCTGATGTTTTTACAAAGACATGTCATTACCCTGTGGTGGTGTACTGGGAGGCTGAGGAGGTGTTGAGGTCTATAGAGTTGGTCCTCTGAGAAAAGGGAGGGGTTCTCTGCATCCAGCGGTCTGGGTACCTGTTATAGATTTTATGGTGATGACTAAATGTTTGTACATGTAAGAATATTCCATTCTGAAAAATGTATGAGATAGAGATAGGGTTATAAGACAAAATGGTAGTCCAATTATTAATGTGTGTGTCTAGAAATGAATATTGTGGAGAAATGGTACGGGTGAAATGACTTATTTTCGGGAGAATCTGGGAGAACAAAGAATTCTTTGATTCTACCAGACACATGCAAATGCTCCCTGGCCCTTGAAGATAGGGGAATAGTTAAAGAACCGCCCAAGTTTGACTTATGTTGCAAAGATTGTGATAAGGAATGAATGGGTACTGTGGGAAGACACTAATTTTGGAAATGGTGTGTCCTTTGTATCTTTGTATTTCAACATTGTACCATATAAAAGACTGTGTGTACACCTTTTTAGAGCTGAGAGCTCTCCTGAATTGAATTAAACCATTTACACTTGACTATTGTATTCTGGGCTCCAGCAGGTATATCTCACTGGTCACCCCCAAAGCCAATTCCTCCTTTGGCCGACTCTCCTTCCAGTTCTCTGCTGCCAATGACTGGAACGAACTTCAAAAATCTCTGAAACTGGAGACACTTATCTCCCTCAACAGCTTTAAGCACCAGCTGTCAGAGCAGCTCACAGACCACTGTACCTGTTTATAGCCCATCTGTAAATAGCCCAACCAACTACCTCATCCCCTACCGTATTTATTTATTTATCTTGTTCCTTTGCACACCAGTTTTTCACATTGCACATTCATCTACTGCACATTTTACCATTCCAGTGTTAAATTGCTATATTGTAATTACTCTGCCACCATGGCCTATTATTTATTGTCTTACCTTCCTTATCCTACCTCATTTGCACTCTTTGTATATAGATTTGTTTTTTTGTCTACTGTATTATTGACTGTATGTTTGTTTTACTCTGTGTAACTCTGTGTTGTTGTATGTGTCGAACTGCTTTGCTTTATCTTGGCCAGGTCATGAGTTGTAAATGAGAACGTGTTCTCAACTTGCCTACCTGGTTAAATAAAGGTGAAATAAAAATAAATAAAATAAAATAGCTGAGGTGCACCCATGACCAGCTCTGAAACCAGATTGCACATAGCGGAGAAGGTAATGTGGGATTTGAAATGGTTGGTAATCTGTTTGTTAACTTGACTTTCAAAGACCTTAGAAAGGCAGGGTAGGATAGATATAGGTCTGTAGCAGTTAGGGTCAAGAGTGTCTTCCCCTTTGAAGAGAAGGATGACCGCAGCTGCTTTCCAGTCTTTGGGAATCTCAGATGACACTAAAGAGAGGTTGAACAGGCTAGTAATAGGGGTTGCAACAATTTCGGCAGATCATTTTTTAAAAGGGTCCAAATTGTCTAGCCCAGCTGATTTGTAGGGTCCAGATTTTGCAGCTCTTTCAGAACATCAGCTAACTGGATTTGGGAGAAGGAGAAATGGGGGAGGCTTAAGGAGTTACTGAAGGTGCAGGGCTGTTGACCGAGGTAGGGGTAGCCAGGTGGAAAGCATGGCCAGTCAGAGAAAATGCTTATTGAAATTCTCAATTTATCCCAGTGGTGACAGCGTTTCCTATCCTCAGTGCAGTGGGCAACTGGGAGGAGGTGCTCTTATTCTCCATGGACTTTACAGTGTCCCAGAACTTTTGTATTACAGGAAGCAAAATTCTGCTTGAAAAAAGCTAGCCTTGGCTTTCCTAACTGCTTGTGTATATTGGTTCCTGACTTCCCTGAAAAGTTGCATATCACGGGGGCTGTTCGATGCTAATGCAGAACGCCACAGGATGTTTTTGTGCTGGTCAAGGGCAGTCAGGTCTGGAGAGAACCATGGGCTATATCTGTTCCTGGTTCTAAATTTATTGAATTGGGAATGCTTATTTAAGATGGTGAGGAAGGCACTTTAAAGAACAACCATGCATCCTCTACTGATGGGATGAGGTCAATATCCTTCCAGGATACCCGGCCAGGTCGATTAGAAAGGCCTGCTCGCTGAAGTGTTTTAAGGAGCGCTTTGACAGTAATGAGGGGAGGTCGCTTTGACCGCAGACCCATTACGGATGCAGGCAATGAGGCAGTGATCGCTAAGATCTTGGTTGAAAACAGCAGAGGTGTATTTAGAGGGCAAGTTAGTTAGGATGATATCTATGAGGGTGCCCGTGAGCATTGCTTTGGGGTTGTACCTAGTAGGTTCATTGATGATTTGTGTGAGGTTGAGGGCATCAAGTTTAGATTGCAGGATGGCCGGGTGTTAAGTATGTCCCAGTTTAGGTCACCCAGCAGCACGAGCTCTGAAGATAGATGGGGGCAATCAGTTCACATATGGTGTCCAGAGCACAGCTGGAGGCAGAGGGTGGTCTATAGCAAGCGGAACGATGAGAGACTTGTTTCTAGAAAGGTGGATTTTTTAAAAGTAAAAGTTCAAATTGTTTCAGTACAGACCTGGATAGTAAGACAGAACTCTGCAGGCTCTCTCTGCGTAGATTGCAACACCGCCCCACTAACCAGAACAGCAATGGACAAGGCATATTGACATTGAGGAGAGGCATGCTTAGCCGAAAGTGATCATCAGGTCCAGTGAGTAGTGAGGCTGGTTGGGGACACGGCGATTCAGACAGCTAGCCAGGAGTATCAAGCTAGCAGAAGACGGAGGAAGTCTGTTTATAGCCTCCTCGCATGTCCGTTGGTAGATCAGTTATGATGGGTTAGTGGGGTTCCGTGGTGGTAAAGGGGACCGAGTTCAATTGGCGAAATAGGTATAGTGGCCCAAGAAATTACAGAATGGACCTATTTAGCTAGCAGCCGATATGCTCTAGACAGCTAAATGTTAGCAGGCCGCAGTTAGCTGATGGGCGCTCAGGTGACGCCGCAACGGAGGTCGGGTTGAATAACCCCTCGGGCAGATAATGTCGGTAGTCCAGAAGTGAAGGTTTCGAGGGCTCCGCACCGAGTAAAACGGGTCCGGATAGGTGTTGTAGCCCAGGAGTGGCTGATGGAACTCTTCAGCTATCCGAGCATGGGCTAGCTTTCAGGCTAATTTGCTTTGCTCCGGGACCGACGTTAGCCAATAGTCACTTGATAACAGCTAGCTAGCTGCAAGATCCAGGTGTAAATGTCCAGAGCTTGTGGTAGGAATCCGGGGTTATGGAGATAAAATAGGTCCGGTATGCTCTGGTTTGAGTCGCGTTGTACGGACTGGCGAGAGCTTTCCAAGCTAAAGGTTAGCTGATGACCGCTAGCAATGGTAAGCTAAATACTAACGTTAGCTAGTAGCTTCTGTTAGGGAACTCCGGATTCAAGGTGGATAATACTTGAAAAAAAAACTATCCGTACCACATTGGGTGAGGCGGGTTACAGGAGAGTGTTTTGAAGTTGAGTTTTAGAAAGAATATATAAAAAGATATGCGAAGAAAAGATATAAGAAGATATATACACTGGACACGACAGGACGAGGACAAAATACGTCTGACTGCTACGGCATCTTGGACATACAATGATATGATATGAGTAATATAACAATTTTACTCAAAATAATCACAATACACGTCAAAATAATGCCAAACCCAACATAACGGACGCAATACAATAAACAATCACTCACAAACAAATATGGGGAACAGAGGGTTAAATAATGAACAAGTAATTGTGGGATTGAAACCAGGTGTGTAAAACTCTGCAGCCTCACGGCCTGTTGCAGGTGCACATGGGCGGCGTCCCAGGTCTCCTCCTCCACTAACCTGCTTATGGTATGTAACTGGTGAGGAACAGTACTGGGTGTTGATCGGTTCAATGGTTCTATCATGTGTCCAATAGGCAGAAATACAAGAAACAACAGCAGAGAGGGAAATAGTTATGAATCAATGTATTAATAGTTAATCAACTAATGAATGTATTTATTGTCTTAAACTTTTAGCTTATTTACAACATGATGCTTATATGATGTTTATCCTGTATAAACTGCAGGTAAACATGTAAGCATGTAATGTAAAATGAACAATATGGTATAACCTAATTAATACAAAATGTGCAATAATGTCTGACAGCAATACAAAGTATGACACTGAACCACACTGTAAAAACTGCACATCTTTAAATGTATATAATGTACTGATTACATTTATTTTTATTTGAAAAAATATGACACTGAACAATATGGTACTACGTAATATTAAATATAAATGCAGAATAATGTCTGACAGCAATACAAAGTAAATCATCATTAAACACATCAGAGCAACTTGGCCCAAGAGCAAAAAATATTAAAAAGCTTAAAAATATTAAAAAGCCATATTAGTTGCTGAGGAAAGTAGGACTATTGATGTTATAAAAAATCTGTATCTGGCAAAATCCCACAGAAAAAGATCAGAAATAAAACTAAAGATAGTAAACAGATTGGTACACAAGACAATTAGGCTATTTAAATCATAAAAAATATGGAAATTACACACACACACACACACACACATTTACTGCCAGGGTGTCATACTCTGGTGACCTGGTCTTCATGTTCAGAGGTGTGTAGATGTCACTGTTGGGGTCACTGGTAGGGTCAGGATAGACATTCTGTGGACAGAGAGAGAGAGAGAGAGAGAGAGAGAGAGAGAGAGAGAGAGAGAGAGAGAGAGAGAGAGAGAGAGAGAGAGAGAGAGAGAGAGAGAGAGTGGGAGTGGGAGAGAATGAGAGGGATAGGAAGGGAGAGAGGAAATGCATGAGTTCTTTGAAACACCACTCTTTCCATCATTTTCTCTAAACACATTCAAGTATAAAACACACACTCATTAGCCAACCAAATTCATAATAAGAGACTTACTGTCAGAGTGTCATAGTCAGGGGACATGGTCCTCATGTTCAGACCTGTGTACGTGTTACTGTTACAGTCAGGACGGACACTCTGTGGAGAGAGAGAGAGAGGTAACAATGAAAATAGTATGAAAGAGACTGTCGTGTCACCGTAAATTAATGAAAATGGAGTTGTAACCACTTGGGTGCACATTTAGTTTTTTGCCGTAGCATGACACAGCTGAAACCCTGTTGCAACTAATAGAATCACCTGTGTGTCTCTTGTGGCATCACTTCCTCCTGTGAATCTCCTGTAAAGAGGGACAGATTGAGTTCTGAGGGATAGATTGAGCTCTCTACTGACGGTTGATATATTACAAATACATTT
Source organism: Brachymystax lenok tsinlingensis (assembly GCA_030435695.1). Lineage (NCBI taxonomy): Eukaryota > Metazoa > Chordata > Actinopteri > Salmoniformes > Salmonidae > Brachymystax > Brachymystax lenok. The sequence goes on along the minus strand of CM059812.1, from coordinate 32,222,525 downwards.
AATCAGGTTTCTTATTTAACCTTTATTTAACTAGGCAAGTCAGTTAAGAACAAATTCTTATTTTCAATGACAGCCTAGGAACAGTGGGTTAACTGCCTTGTTCAGGGGCAGAACAACAGGTTTTACCTTGTCAGCTCAGGGATTCAATCTTGCAACCTTTCGGTTACAAGTCCAACGCTCTAACCACTAAGCTACCTGCCACCCCAGGTAGCCTAGTGGTTAAGGGTGTTGGGCCAATAAATGAATGAATGAATTAAGTTAATAACAAATCAGTGTGCTAAGGTGAAAGAATAATACAAATATCCATTTTCCCTTCTTCACTCACCTGAACCACATGAGTCCAGAGAGACAGAGGATGACAACCAGAACAACAACTATGATTCCTACAGCTACAGTCAGAACTGAGGTTTGTTTCCCTAAAATATAATAATGTTATTATAACCTGAAAATGAATATACAGCAATACAGGACATTAATGCAATACTTGTATATATAAGCCTATGAATTGTTATAAACCAAAGTGTAATAAAGCAAACTAGAAGAAGATTACCTTGAAACATCATTTCTTATAGAACATAATTTTGTATTGAAGTTTTGAAGATGGAACTTTACCTGCTACAATGATCATCAGAGCTGTAAAGTTCATAGATCCTCTTCCATTCTGGGCCTCACAGTAGTATTCTCCTCTGTCCTCAGAGCTGATGTTAGTAATGCTGTAACTCTGTCCTGATGCTTTTGGTGAGGTAACGTTATTCTTGTACCAGGTGTATCTGTACACAGGTGGGTTGGCATCACTGCTGCAGGTCAGAGTCATTGAACTGCCCTCCATTATTTCACCAGAAGGACTGACTGACACTGAGGTGTTCTTTGGACCATCTGGTGGACAGTATAAAAAAAAAAAACTCAGCTAAAAAATATACGTCCCTTTTTCAGGACCCTGTCTTTCAAAGATAATTCGTAAAAAATCTAAAAAACTTCACAGATCTTCATTGTAAAAGGTTTAAACACTGTTTCCCATGCTTGTTCAATGAACAATAAACAATTAATGAACATGCACCTGTGGAACGGCTTACAGACGGTAGGCAATTAAGGTCACAGTTATGAAAACATAGGACACTAAAGAGGCCTTTCTACTGACTCTGAAAAACACCAAAGGAAAGATGCCCAGGGTCCCTGCTCATCTGTGTGAACTTGCCTTAGTCATGCTGCAAGGAGGCATGAGGACTGCAGATGGGCCAGGGCAATAAATTGCAATGTCCGTACTATGAGACGCCTAAGCGCTACAGGGAGACAGGACGGACATCTGATCGTCCTCACAGTGGCTGACCACGTGTAACAACACCTGCACAGGATCGGTACATCCGAACAGCACACCTGCGGGACAGGTACAGGATGGCAACAACAACTGCCCGAGTTACACCAGGAACGCACAATCCCTCCATCAGTGCTCAGAATGTCTGCAATAGGCTAAGAGAGGCTGGACTGAGGGCTTGTAGGCCTGTTGTAAGGCAGGTCCTCACCAGACATCACTGGCAACAATGTTGCCTATGGGCACAAACCCACCATCGCTGGACCAGACAGGACTGGCAAAAAGTGCTGTTCACTGACGAGTCGCAGCTTTGTCTCACCAGGGGTGATGGTCGGATTCGCGTTTATCCTCGAAGGAATTAACATTACACCGAGGCCTGTATTCTGCAGCGGGATCGATTTGGAGGTGGAGCGTCCGTCATGGTCTGGGGCAGTGTGTCACAGCTTCATTGGACTGAGCTTGTTGTCATTGCAGGCAATCTCAACGCTGTGCGTTACAGGGAAGACATCCTCCTCCCTCATGTGGTACCCTTTCTCCAGGCTCATTCTGACATGACCCTCCAGCATGACAATGCCACCAGCCATACTGCTCGTTCTGTGCGTGACTTCCTGCAAGACAGGAATGTCAGTGTTCTGCCATGACCAGCGAAGAGCCCGGATCTCAATCCCATTGAACACGTCTGGGACCTGTTAGATTGGAGAGTGAGGGCTAGTGAGCCACCCTATGGGATTCCCAATCACGGCCAGATGTGATACCACCTGGAATCGAACGGGGCGCAGTGACACCTCTTGCACTGAGATGCAGTGCCTTAGACCACTGCGCTACTCAATGTCCTTACATAGTGCATGAGGAGCATCATGGAACTTACACTTATGATTGAAATAAGTTAAATATTACTTTAAATATGTGTAATTCTCTGATCAAAAGAAGAGGTCAGCTGTACTTACACTGAATGTTCACAGACAAAGAAGAAGAGTTGAGACGTCCATATTTATTCTCAGCCTCACAGTAGTATTCTCCACTGTCCTCAGAGCTGATGGTCGTGAACTTGTATTTCTTTTCAGATCCTGTCAGTGAAGCTCCATCCTTCTTATACTACCTGTATTTGTCCACAGGTGAGTTGGCATCACTGCTGCAGGTCAGAGTCACTGAACTGCCCTCCACTATTTTACCAGAAGGACTGACTGACACTGACATGCTTTTTGGGCCATCTGGTAAACAATTATTTGGGTTAGGGCAGTAGTATGTTTGTGACAGTAGTATATTTACAAATGCCATGTTTGTGACAGTAGTATATTTACAAATGCCATCAAAAATAAATTATCTGGTTAGTGATAGAACTATCTAAAACTCTAACTTACACAAAACGTTAATAAATACACATTTGGAGATGTTATGCTTCAGGACAACTTCATTTAATTACAATTGTTTAGCAACCTTAGCATTCAAACACTGAGCTATACTTCACTCACACTTGACACCCATGTTTATGGTCCTAGACCTGTCTGTCCCCATCTCATTCTGGGCCTCACAGTAGTACTCTCCACTGTCAGATGACTGGATTTGATTGAAGACATGCTGTGGTCCTGTCATACTCTGATAGTGACCTCCATTCTTCTTGTACCACCAAGTGTAACTCTGCACAGGTGGGTTGGCATCACTGCTGCAGGTCAGAGTCACTGAACTGCCCTCCACTATTTCACCAGAGGTACTGACTGACACGGTGGTCTTTGGTTTATCTGATGTAAAAGACAAACATTTTGTAATAATAATATTACAATTTTGTAACTATAAAATGTGTTCTAAAATGATTGATAAAGCAATACATGTCTCTTTTGCCTGAATGCATGATACTTGCTATGTAGAATACTGTACCTTTGTATTGTACTCACACAGAGCTGAGATCCTCATGGCCTTTTACAGCACAGGAGTAACTGTCTACAGCATTAGAGTAGACTGAATAGGGGGAAGTCTTCTCAGTTATAACCTGTCTGTTCTTGTACCAGATGTAGGTGGGGTTGGGGTTGTCAGTCAGAGTGCAGGTGGTGCTACAGGTCAGTGTCTTCTGTCCCTCTGCAGCAGGAGTCACCTTCACCTGCAGACCTGAAACAATATGTATAATACCACATAGACCTCTGTGTTAACAGGATGGTTAATTTATTTTCTCCTGTAGTTCAATATGATATACAGTTGTATCATACAGGGTAGTATTACCTGTGACAGACAGAGTTGTTCCTGGGAAACTATGACCCCATTCAAAGTTGTATGTTTTAAAAGTGAAGCGATACTCAGCTGAGTCCTCCTCTCTCAGGTCTGTGATTCTCAGGATGGAGGGACCATCGTATCTCCATGTCTCTTTGTTACGGTACTCCACACGACCTACATACCCTGGGTCTCTGGTTAGGTCCTCTGGTATCGACTTATCTCTCCAGCTAGCACTCTATTTAGGACTAAACCAGAGTGGTGTTTTGACTATATAACCACTGCCATAAGTACAGGATATGTCCACTGTTGACCCCTTTAAGGCACAGATTCTCCTCTTGGTGTAAGTCACTTTGCTGCATCCCTGATCCTGAACACCTGAAGCATGATGACAAGAGGGCATTATTTACACATTGGAATCATGAGCTGCACTAAGCCTGTGTTACAGTTATGTTAGACAACTCCAAGGGCTGTTTAGCAGACAGAATAATTATATCTGAAAGGTTATACTAGAATACTGAGTTGAATCTACACTCACACACTGCGGGAGAGCTGAGATCCTCATGGCCTTTTACAGCACAGGAGTAACTGTCTACAGCATTAGAGTAGACTGAATAGGGGGAAGTGTTCTCAGTTACAACCTGTCCGTTCTTGTACCAGGTGTAGGTGGGGTTACCAGTCAGATGACAGCTGGTGGTGCTACAGGTCAGTGTCTTCCACCGTGACCAATGTGAAGGAGTCACCGCCTGCAGAGCTGGAGTAGATAAAAGCATTAAAACCCTGAATCACCTGTTCTCTAGTTTAACTTCTTAGGGAGCAGCTCCCGAGGTGACGGTTTTGGAGAGCCTGGCGTGCCCAAAGTAAAATGCCTCCCACTCAGGCCCAGAAAATAGGATATGCACATATGTAGTGCCATTGGATAGGGAACACTCTGAAGTTTCTAAGAGTGTTAAAAGATTGTCTGTGAGTATAACAGAACGGATATGGCAGGCAAAAACCCAAGGGATTTCTGTCCTGGAAAAAGTGATTTTGACACATTGCCTCATTTTGAACCCCTCCCTTAGGAAAATGACCATATAAGGGAGTATGAATGCAGTACATTTTGCTTCCTCTGGATGTCAACAGTCTCGAGACAGTGTTTTGATTCTGTTTAGTTGCTTTAGATGGCAGAAGAAGAAGAATTATGAAGTGGTCACACAGAGGTAAACAGAAGAGAATGCACGCGCATTCAGTCCCAGCTTGCGCCCTCTGTTTTTTTCCTTTCTTATCGCCCAGTTTATATTCCGGTTAAAATATTATACTGAATATACATTAAAGTGTTCCTAAGGATACATTATCAATTATGTTTGATTGTTCTTGGACAAGTTTATAGGTATAGGTTGAACGAGTTCTCTTTACGTTTCAATGGGCAAGTGGACGCTGTATTTTCTTATCATAACGCGCCAACAAAACGGAGATTTATGGATATAATAAATTACTTTTTCCAACAAAAGAACCATGGATTGTCTTCGTTGGACACTTGGGAAGCCCTCAGCAGAGGGGTTTTTGTTTTCGCTGTGAAATGTGTTTTGTGTGAACCGTGATTGCTTATGAATTTATGGTAATGGGAAAAATATTGGAGGTGCTACCCTCAAACAATCAAATGTAGTGCTTTTGCCATAAAGCCTTTTTGAAATCTGACAACGATGTGATATTGCCAAGAAGCAGAGCTTTTGATGACTATGCAACACTTGTATATTGATGAATGTTTAATAATTCAACTTTTGGATTTTGAATTTGGCGCTGTCCATAAATAATGCCATTCAGCAGACTCAACTATCCAAAGCAATTTACAGTCCATATTTTACATATGGGTGGTCCCAGGAATCAAACACATTACGATGTAGGTGCCATGCTCTACCAACTACTACTCCTAAACACAACCCACATCACTGTGTCTCATGTTAATACTACTCCTAAACACAACCCACCATCACTATGTCTCATGTTAATACTACTCCTAAACACAAACCACCATCACTATGTCTCATGTTAATACTACTCCTAAACACAACCCACCATCACTGTGTGTCATGTTAATACTAGCCTACTCTTAAAGCTCTTATGAAGCATACACTCAATCACTCTTACGGCTCGATTCAATCCGTATCATGGAAGAACAGTAAAATAACAATAGCTATACTATATACAGGCGGTACCGGTACAGAGTCAATGTGCGTGGGCACTGGTTAGTGTAGGTAATTGAGGTAATATGTACATGTAGGTAGAGTTAATAAAGTGACTTTGCATAGATATAACAGAGAGTGTGGGGGAGGGGTGGGCAAATCAAATAGTCTGGTTAGCCATTTGATTAGATGTTCAGGAGTCTTATGGCTTGGGGTAGAAGCTGTTTAGAAGCCTCTTGGACCTAGACTTCCGCATGGCGCTCCGGTACCACTTGCCGTGTGGTAGCAGAGAGAACAGTCTATGACTAGGGTGGCCTTCCTCTGACACCGCCTGGTATAGAGGTCCTAGATGGCAGGAAGCTTGGCCCCAGTGACGTACTGGGCCGTACGCACTACCCTCTGTAGTGCCTTGCGGTCGGAGGCCGAGCAATTGCCATACCAGTCAATGATGCAACCAGTCAGGATGCTCTCGATGGTGCAGCTGTAGAACCTTTTGAGGATCTGAGGACCCATCTGAGGTCCTATTTCCGATTGAGAAGATATATGCAGTGTTTACCGTAAATGCGGTCTCTGCCAACGTGGGAACATTGCCTTTAAATTTCAATGGCACTATAGTGCTGAACTTCCGCAATACGGAACTCCTAACCCTAATCTTAACCTAAACTATAACCCCGAACCCATAGCCTAGTTAACGTTAGCCACCTAGCTAACGTTAGCCACAACATATTGGAATACCTAATATATCATGCATATTGGAAATTCATAACATTTTGTACAAATATCAATTCATTACACATGATACAAAATGGTTGATATATTATGAAATCCAATTTGGATGATGGATATCCACAAATTAATACAAACCATACCAAACATAACATATCATACTAATTTGGGAGTACTGGGTTTTAGTTTATATGTTACGTCCATCCCTGAGTCCAGGTTGTATGGTTCTTGGCTTCAAACAAGTCATAAAAGGTACATACAGCATTTTAAGGTTTTGTTAAGTGTAAAAACAGAGTTAAAGCGGCAATACGCAGTTGCACCATCCCTTCTTGTACCAATTGATTCTTAAAGAATATAACTTAGAACTTATAAATGCCTCATGAGCTTAGTTCAACTGTCGTACCCCATCAGAATCCAAAATATATGTTTATTTTTTACTGTTTGTAAAAAAATGTAAATGTAAACAAACACTATACAGCCTGACAACATGGTTAAAACTACAATGTTGATATCATGGATGGTCAGTCCTTGGATCCATAGCTCTGTCTATGAATTTGAGAGAGGTTACATTTCTCTATGCTTTTTATCAAAACAGGGGCAGGGATTACAATTTGTTAATGTTTCAACGGCTGATTTCCGCTTTAAGTACCACTTTGAGTAGCACTTTGATGGAGCTGATGAGTGATGGGATTGGGTCACATTTTGTCTCTTTTAAAATGTAGGTCCAACCTTCAAAACAAGAAATTCAACCCATTTATGAAATTCTGTTTATCCATGTCAATGTCTTAACATCCTGACTAGGCAACTTAAAAAAATGTGTCAATCCCAGATCTCACACTGTTTTCTCCACTGCCAGTAAGTGTTGTTGGTTTAGATGTTGTTGGTTTAGCATCACCTTCTTGTCATCCATAGACCTCAACAGCCTGAACCATATCAGAGTTCTTTATATGGACATTATACTGTATGTACTTCACTTTATATTCACATGTTAGTACAGTATATGGACAACAGGCTACATTAGACTATATATGGATAACAGGCTACATTAGACTATATATGGATAACAGGCTACATTAGCGCCCCACTGCTCCCTAAGTAGTTAAGGTTAGAAGTATTTCTAGTCAACTTAATGGGAGTCCAAGGAAACAGACAGAGGTTTGAGGTCTGTGGTTGATACAACTATGAAGTAGTCAGGGAGCATAGAGTTGAAAATGTCACAAAGCCTGTAATAGCATGGCTAGAAGCATTTGCAGACATCATTAAGCTCATAGAAGATGGAGAAGAAAAAATGAACAACCTTAAAATGGAGATCGCCCATGTTGTCACAGTAGCCATCATAGCAAAGATGCAAATATGTGCCCTCTGTCCAACTCTATGTCAGGGACCAAGAAACAGATGCAGAGAGGGCTCCATTCCTCAATCATACAGGCTGTGTTCAAGAGCATTAATATTGTATTGTATCACAGGTAAATCGTGACTGGCTGACTGATCAACAAATAGTATGGAGTAGTTATTTATCATCTAAGGTGATTTGTAGATCAGTCAGTTTCGACTCGCCTTAAAAGTCGGCTGCAATGTTGAATGCACCCACATTTAGATATTTGACAGCCAATGATGTAATACACAATATTATAATAACTGTTTACTGTATTAAGGGATACTTGTATAAATTCAGATTTTGAAGATTTTCATGTTAACAGATGATAAAGAATGACAGACTATACTGTAATATTTCAAGCAAAATGTATTTTCTTAGACTTTGAGCTCATTTACAACTAAATGCATAATTTACACTGAATCACACTGTATCGGAAATAAACAATCATTAATAATATCACCATAAAACAAGAGTTATTATGATATTAATATTCCTTTTCATGAATGCAATGGCGCAATAAAATCTGACAGCAATACAAAGTAAATCAATTAACACGTCAGGAGCAACTAGATCCGAAAGCAAAACACATTGAAAGCTGTTTTCAATATTATCCATACTAGTTGCTGAGAAAAGTACTTTTTGGGGGAAATGTCCCATTGTAGAAGAGTAGAAGTATAATCCATCATATTTATCTTCAATATATATAATTAACATTACAAGGAAAACACATGAAACTTCAGTGTTTACGAAGAAGTTAAAGTTAATTCTCTGGAAAACCTTCTAGGTCCAGGTTCTGCATTGATTCTTTTAATTCAAGGTTCTGTGGTGGTTCTCTTCAGTCCAGGTTCAGTGGTGGTTGTCTTCAGTCCAGGTTCTGTTATGGTTCTCTTCAATCCAGGTTCTGTGGTGGTTCTCTTAATCAGAAGGCTCAGTATCTATCTGAGGGGATGTGTCACTGGGTGAGTCTCTCACATTCTGAACAAAGACACACTGAATGAGCACTTTATACACCAATTCATAAAATGTTTAGGGACACAAACACGCACACACACACACACACACACACACACACACACACACACACACACACACACACACACACACACACACACACACACACACACACAGAGATAGTGTGTCACTCTGGTGACCTGGACTTCTTCTTCAGAGATGTGCACATGTCACTGTTAGGGTCAGGATGGACACTCTGTAGAGAGAAAGAGAGAGGGAGGGAGGGGAAATGCATGAGCACTTTGAGACACCTCTCTCTCTATCATTTTCTCTAAACACAAACACATAATAAGAGTGTTACGTACGCCTCTTGGAGGAGGGAACGCAACTCCCTGCTACTCTAAATTCCCTGTGGAGTGAAAGAGGTATGGGACTGTAGGTGCAAGTAAGGATGACAAAAGCAGAGAGCGGTACCGTTAACAAGGATTTTATTCCGTCACACGGTCATTTTGGGGAAAAGGGGCTAAACGGAACCAAAGCAGAGAAAGTAAAAGTCAAAGCATCCTCTCCTACCTTACCTGCCTACCCATAGCTTACCTAACTTACCACCTCGCGAGCTAACCAAAATACAGGGGGTGGTCCGTCCAGGTCTTACCTAGTGTGCATAGACAGTAAAATACTACGGGTTATGTATGCCCGCAGGCCTCTTGCCTAAGCACCCCCTAGGTGCCTTCCCCTTCCCCCCTGGGAACAAATGAAACAGAACAATACAAACTATTTCACAAACAACTTGAGAAAAAACTAACTCAGGATATGATATAAGCTCTCTCTCTTTGAGCAAAAAAAACGAACACAGAACATACCACAATCTCTTAACAACCATAAACTCAGGATGCACTTCACCCTCAGTCATCAGCCACAGTCATCAGCCACATTCATCAGCCACATCTATCAGCCTTATTTCCCTTCTGAGCAACAGAACACTGGCTTATATAGCTGGAGAAGGAGTCTAATGGGATACAGCTGTATCCTGACGAGGGGGCCGGGTCAGCTTCAATTAGTAATGGGGGGAATTCAGGAAGCCATCCTGAAACACACACATACAAGCAAAAGCACAACACAGAAACTGGGGAACATAACAAGAGACTTACTGCCAGAGTGTCGTAGTCAGGTGACCTGGTCCTCATGTTCAGACCTGTGTACGTGTCACTGTTAGAGTCAGGGTGGACGATCTGTGGAGAGAGAGGGAAAGAGAGAGAGAGAACATGGTAACAGTGAAAATAGTGTGAAAGAGACTGTTGTGACACAGTAAATGAAATGTCACCAGGTGTGGAGGTTTACTGATAGAATCACCTGTGTGTCTGTCGTGGCATCACTTCCTTCTGTGGATCTCCTGTAAAGAGGAACAGACTGAGTTCTGCTCTGTAATGACCTCTAGTGGAGGTTTATATAAATGTCATATTTAACCCTGGCTAGAAAATCCTCACCTCTTCAAGAACAGCCCCCACCCTCACCACAGGAACCCAGGAAAACACTGCTGCAGGATATACTGCGTTTAAGTGTCAAGTTAAAACATATATCTGTTTGTAGTTGTATCTATTATGGATCCCCTTTAGGCCCAGCAAAATTAAACTGGTTCTACAATTTTAAAAACATTACAATACATTCACAACAGATTTCACAACACATTAAGTGTGTGACCTCAGGCCCCTACTCTACTACCACAGATATACAACACACAATCCATGTGTACATGTGTGTATATTTCGTACCTGTCAAATCAGTCACATCACAGAGCACCAGAAATAGACAGAACATGACATACTTACACATAACACTAATATGGACAGGGTTGGAAGTCTCTGTCCCTTTAATGTTGCTAGCTTCACAGTAGTATTCTCCACTGTCCTCAGAGCTGATGTTAGTGATGTTGTAACTCTGTCCTGATGCTTTTGGTGAGGTTACATTCTTCTTGTACCAGGTGTATTCGTCCACAGGTGGGTTGGCGTTACTGCTGCAGGTCAGAGTCATAGAACTGCCCTCCACTATTTCACCAGAGGGACTGACTGACACTGAGGTGTTCCATGGTCCATCTGATGTAAAAGACAGTGGATTTAGTAAGAGTACAAATTACAGTGGCTAGCGAAAGTTTTCACTCCCCTTGGCATTTTTCCTATTTTGTTGCCTTACAACCTGGAGTTTGTATCATTTGATTTACACAACATGCCTACCACTTTGAAGATGCATAATATGTTTTATTGTGAAACAAACAAGAAATAAGACAAAAAAACGTAAAACTTGAGCGTGCATAACTATTCACCCCCCCAAAGTCAATACTTTGTAGAGCCACCTTTTGCAGCAATTACAGCTGCAAGTCTCTTGGGGTATGTCTTTATAAGCTTGATTTTAAAAAGAGTACAAATTATTTCAGTTATAAATATTACATAAACTTTCCACAATTGTACTTTTCTACAAAATGAATTTTAGATTCATCCTTATTGCAGATGATCAATTCGTGTATCATGTGGAGCTAATATCTGTCACTAGAATGTTAATATACCAAACTAAAGATTTAAACCCCAATGTACTTACATGTGACAGTGAGAGTCTCTTCAGCAGAGGGGAGATCCTCATGGCCTTCTACAGCACAGGAGTATCTGCCTGTCGCCTCACTGCTGACTGAGAATAGGCTATAGACAGGAGAGTAGGTATTGCTGTTTGGTATAGGCTGTCCATTCTTATACCAACTGTAGGCTGTGATGGGGTCCAGTGTACATTTGGTTCTACATGTCAGTGTGACTCTCTCCCCCTCTGACACAGATGTAGGATCCATGTCCAACACAACATCTAGAGTAAAAGGAAACAAATCATTATTCTCCTCCTATGTATGTCCTCTTATGTGAAATACTAGATTTTGTATTTTTCCATCAGATACCACTACTGTGTCTGTATGACTGCCCTTAATAAGGTAATTACAGTAATAGATGTGAGACGTGTAACAGATTACCTGTGACAGTCAGGGAGACATTTGAGCCAGCAAACTTTTCTCCAGATGTTATGAATCTGAATCTGTACCCAGCAGAGTCACTCAATCTCAGGTCTGTGATTCTCAGGGTACAGTCACTCTTCCTATCCCCCAGGTACTCTATATGACCCTCATACTCTGGCACTGAACTCAGATCTTCAGGATCCATACCAGACCATTTAGTAAACCAGAAAGCTTTTTGGATCTCATGATAACTGGGATATGTGTAAGAGCAGGACATGTCCACTGTTGACCCCTTCAAGGCATAGATACTCTGATGGGTGTAAGTCACACTCCAACACTTCTGACCTGAAATACAAGAAGACTATATAACACCTCATATAAATCTTTCCTTACAATGTCTACCGGTATACATTGATGGTTTTTATAAAGTAGAAAAACAATTACATTCCTGCCAACCATAATTTGTGAATAATGATCAATATTAATTGATTAATTGACATAAGTCTCACAACCTTAAATAAAATTGTATATAAAAAAACACACTGACACACTGCAGGAGAGTGGAGATTCTCATGGTCTTTTACAGCACAGGAGTAACTGTCTGCATCACTAAAGGAGTGTGAGTACAGGCTGGAAGTTTCCTCCTTTACTATGGTACCGTTCTTATACCAGATGTAGGTGGGGTTGTCAGTCAGAGTACAGGTGGTGCTACAGGTCAGTGTCTTATCCTGATGTCCACCAGTCACCTTCACCTGAAGACCCGGAGAAAAAACAATATCACTGTAAATCCCTTTATCACTGACTTATCACTCTAATACAAAGATGGAAGAAATCCTATGTTATACAGAAATAAATACAAACCAAGACAATTTTCCTGAACTAAATGGAATTCAACAGTTTAGCTATATTGAATGTAACTGTACCTGTGACAGACAGAGTGACTCCAGGATCAACATAGTATCTCACTCCGGTCTGATCTGTTATAAATCTGAACTTGTACGTAGCTGAACAGTCACAGAACACAAGGGTATTACATTAACCTCTTACAGCTACCCCCTCTTCTCAATTTCCGCCTGAAGACATACCCTAATCTAACTGTCTGTAGCTGAGGCCCAGAAGCAAGGATATGCATATTCTTGGTACCATTTGAAAGGAAACACTCTGAAGTTTGTGGAAATGTGAATTGAATGTAGGAGAATATAACACAATAGATCTTGTTGTTGCATCATCTTTGAAATGAACAAGAAAAGACAAACATTCAGATAGGTTGCTGGGGATCATTTCAATGAAGAACATAAGAGGGCAACAGTACTTGTGCAAAGTTTCAGAATGATAACTTCCGGAATGAGCGAGCTACATGACATTTCGCATGAAATCACCCAGGTGTCCCACACAAGTTACCCAAATGTACCCAAATGTACCCAAGTGGCCAAATTGGTGAAGTGATACATTTTGAAGCCAATAACTATATACAAAATACCAAAATGCTATTCGAACACACCCAAAATAAACAATAAATTACACAATAAAAAATAACAAGGGTAACTATTTACACACTTTCAATATTTGGAAGACCCTCAGTCCTCTACACAATATTGTGCTGCTGATGCCATGTCCCATAGCAGTCTCTTTCTGCTGTGAAGCAGAGGGTCACCGAACAAGTTGTGCAGGTGATGGGGGACTTCATTTTGCAAAGAACACAACGACGCCTCCATGCTGTGCCCTTTTTGCCCTGAGGCACATCCATGCCTGCAGAAATGAACTGGCAGGTGAACACCACTTGTGGCATGGGCAGAAGGGACAGGGGTAGAGGGGACAGAAGGTGGTGCAGTGGACTTGCTGTAGGCAGCGAGCTCCCTGATGAGCAGCTCTCGGAAGGCTAGCTGTGAGATGGGGTGCTGTCCACAGCTCTTAGCCATTTCCTTCTGGAGGATGAATGCATTGACCACAGCAATGTCGATGAAATGATATAAGAATGTCTTGTACCATTTCATGGTCTTGTGAAGAACATTGTAGTAGCCTATCAGTGCGTCTGACAGGTCCACACCTCCCATGCTCTTGTTGTAGTCCTTCACAGCAGCTGGAATGGGGACATTTTTTGTGGTCCATGCCCCATTCGCATTCTTCACACGCCTGACAACATGATCGCCACTGAAGGATTTGTGGATGGTCGTGCACATGACCACCTCTCTGGTGTCCATCCACTTGACAAAGAGCAGGCCATCTTCACGGATCCATCGCATGGTACCCCGATCAGCCCGCTTAGGCATGTCATTTACCTTCGTTTTTGGAAAGCCCTGTCTGTTGGTACGAATGGTGCCACAAGCCCACACATCCAGCTTCCTCAGGTCTGTGAACAGGGTAGGGCTTGTGTAGAAGCTTGTAGCCCTTCCCCAGCAGTTGAAAATCCAATAACTCCATAACAGAATCATAGCTAAGTCCCTTACCAGTCGCAAAACTGCTTTTCCCCTCATAAACAAAAAAATGGCATGTGTAAGCACACACAGAATCAGCCAAAACAAACAGTTTGTAACCCCACTTTGTGGGTTTGTTACGCATGTATTGTTTGAGGCCAATTCTGGCCTTTGAGGCTACCATCCTGTCATCTATGGACAGGTTCTGGGCAGGCTGAAAATAGGTATTGCAGGCCTCAACCATGTTGGGGTAGAGAGGTTTGATTTTGCAGAGCCTATCAAACCTAGCTGTGCCTCTCTTCTTCTCATTGTCCTCATCAACCTCCGGGTCACTGATATGCAGCGCCTGTGAGGTAGCCAGAAACCTTTTACAAGACATGACAGTGATGGGGAAAGGCAGTTGGTAGAGAGGTGACGTTTTCCAGTAGTCCCTCAGGGTTTTCAGCTTCACCAGCCCCATGTAAATGACCATCGAAAGGAAACAGAAAAGGTCTGACATGGAAATGGGCTTCCATGCCTCTTTCTTGCCTGCTTGCTTCTAAGCCTCCTACTTATTAGTGTTAGACACCAGTGAATCAACAACTGACGAGGTGAAAAACAGCTGAAAAAGTTGAAGGGGGTTGTATTTTGCTGTCATGTCCAGCTGAGGTCCTGGTTGCCTTTTTGGCCTAAATGTTGGTGGAGGTGGCTCGTCATCATCTTCTAGCACAGTGTGCCAACGCCCCTCTGCCTCTTTGCCTGCAGGTTGCACACTTCCCCACCTCCGCTTCTTTATTGCTGTCTTCACACCTCTAGATGGTGTGGAGCTGGAGACAGCAGGGGTCCATTCAGAGTCAGAGGCACTGTGAAAGACAAAAGTTCAGTAAGAATACTTTTACGTATGATCCCAGTATCAACACGTAAAATAAACAGATATGCATTTTATAGAGTAAAGGGAACACAGTCACTATGGTGAAGTGCTGTTCCATTCCACTCCGGCCATTGTTGTGGGCCTGCCCTCCCTTCAACAGCCTCCAATGGCAATTTCAAACGGGGGTGGGGTGGAGCGGCAGACACACGCATCTCGGCATGGTGGCCATGCTCCCACTAATCCACACAATATGTTTTATTGAGTAGAGGAAGCATGGTCGCTGTGTTGAGGTGTGTGTTTGCTGTTACATTCTACTCAATTGCATTTTTATATATTTAAAAAAATAATCTATACAAATACCCCCACCCACAATGTATAGCCAATGTGTACTTACACATTTCATTACTGATTATATTTTTATATATTGCAAATAAATAAATAAAAATATCGAATAATATTTGATATTATTAATTTCAAACAACGGCATTAGCATGAGAAGAACTTACCAGTCCAAAACGATGTCCTCTCCGTGTAAAAAATATTCTTCCGTCTGTGAGTCATAGCTATGCTCGCTAACAGAATCTTCGTCAAGGAGAAACTCTGTCTCACTTTCCCTATCAATTTCATCTATAATTTGGTTTACATCTGTATACCTAGACTTAGATTTAGATTTTCCTGATTTAGTCGCCATATTATTTTATAAAAAAATTGCTGAAAATGCTCTTTACCGAAATAATGCTATGCGTAACGCACGTGGCTCCCTCCTTCCTCCTTCCTACTTTGTATTAAAGTCTTATTATTGAATTCACAAGTTCCAGTAAGGTGTCATATTTTGATTAAATATTCCACAACAATGGAAACCACATATAAGCATCACTTAGTGAGCTGTGAAAGATAACTTTTGAAGTGAAGTGGAGATGCCAAACAGAACACACCAGAATAATAAAAAGCAAATGTAATTTTAACATTTTACAAATGTCTGTAGATTGACAAACATATCAAGTTATGAATGAGACCATACCTGTCACAGACCAGAGAAATACAACCAATACACTTCCTGCTGTTCTCAAGGTCATTGTTCCATCTCCCACCCTGCAGTCTCAGAAACATAAACAACAACTCACTCTATAGCTGGTGAATAACTCCACCTGATACATTGAAGTATAAACTGTAAATAGGGTACAGGGCCTCATTACTGAAAATGAACTAGTCTCATATTGTGTTGTGTTGTATTGTGCTACATGGTTGACCATGTGAATACTGTCTGTCTGTATATAATGTGTGTGACGTGTTTCATGTCTGTCTACGTCTGTCTATTTAGGCTGACATAATGTATGATGCAAAAATAATTTCCTAATGTATACAATAGTCATCATCATCATCATCGTAATTATAAACAACAACAACAACAACAACTTATTGAACAGATGTGTAGTACTGTAAACACATATTTCTCATTGATTGTTCTGAATCTGTTTTATTCTCAGAACCCCAAATATAGGAGGATAAATGTTCAATCCTCTACGGTCCGTCAAGCTGTACAGCAGCCTAAAGACTGACCACCAGGTTCAATGAAAGCTCCTATCCCCAAGCTGTGAGACTAAACAGCGATGACTTGCACACACACACACACACACACACACACACACACACACACACACACACACACACACACACACACACACACACACACACACACACACACACACACACACACACACACACACACACACACACACACACACACACACACACACACACACACACACACACACACACACACACACACACACACACACACACACACACACACACAAATACAGACACCATCTGTAGTGAAGGCCCATAAGACCCATGGAGTCTGTATCAAAGTCTAGAGAGATGGTTGTTATGGATGTAGAAAAGTTAAAACACACATCCCACACAGTATAGATGTCAACCCTATTCCCTATCAGTCTGGTCCTAAAGGGCCCTCATATAAATCCACTGTGTCATTCACACACACACACACACACACACACACACACACACACACACACACACACACACACACACACACACACACACACACACACACACACACACACACACACACACACACACACACACACACACACACACACACACACACACACACACACACACACACACACACAAAGGTCTGTACTCTCACACCCACACAGGTCTGTACTCACACACCCACACTGAGCAGGGATTCAAATGTTTGTTTGCATGTCTTTTTTACCCTGGTTAATCATCTCATCCCTATGTAGATCAACACTCCTACACTAAGACACTTTATGAATACTGGCCCTGATGTAACAACCAAAACACAGCTCAAAATATAACAAGAAGTAAAATGATACATTACCCTCAAGTATATGACTTATGACTAAATACAAATAACCAAAAACTATATTTCAAGACATAGTCAAATGTACTTACAGAGTGAAGTGAAGGGGTGAGGTCTGTACAGTAAGTCAACCTACTAACCGTTCATGGGAGTACTGTGGTTGATACATACTTAAAGTAGTCAGCGCACAAGTAGCTGATATAGAATTGTCCTTTCATTCCTCTTTAAGACATTAACATGCATACTGACCAGACCAGCACATCAGAAAAGGGAGGTTAGTGTATAAGAGTGGACCTTACACTTCCAAATAGTGGGCCTTACACTTCTTTAAATACAGAACCATGTAAACAATTTGTTCACTATTCTCTTTGGAATGTCTTCCAATAGTTTTTTATGAGTTTTCCTATAGATTTTTCAATCATAGAAAAAGACAGAAATCTGGAACTTGAATTCACAAGTTCCAGTAAGGTGTCATATTTTGATTAAATATTCCACAACAATGCTTAAACCACATCAATTTGATTGGGTGAGACTGTCAGGGTTTGGCTCCCCAGTGGGTGGGCCTGTTTCCCCCAGGCCCATCCATGTATATGGCCCTGATGCAAACAGGGCATGACCACAAATGTGACTGACCGGCACAAATCGGTCTTAAGTAGCAAAATTAGAAAATGTGTTTTTTACATTTGACAAAAGTAGAAACTCAGAACTACAAAATGGTATATCATACTCAACAATAGGAAATAAATGTTGCTTTGAATGTTGATAAACTTGTAAACTCACTTTTGAGAAAATTACCTTTGAATGTTTTGGTACTACTATTGGAGAGCCCCTCTTTGTCTACACCCATTCAGCATCGTTCACAACTTCTTTGCGCTAGGTGGGACGGTCACGTCCCACATCGACAACATCCGGTGAAATTGCAGAGCGCCAAATTCAAATTACAGAAATACTAATTTCAAACATTCATGAAAATACAAGTGTTGCACACCATTCAAAAGCTTAGAATCTTGTTAATCTAACAGTGGTGTCAGATTTCTAAAAGGCTTTACGGCGAAAGCAGAACATTTGATTGTCTGAGGACAGCGCCCCGCACACATATTCAATTAGCATAATAACATAACCTGCAGAGGTGTCACAAAACTCAAAAATAGCATAAAATAAATCACTTACCTTTGAAGATCTTCATCTGATGGCATACCCAAGTGTCCCTCTTACACAATAAATTGTCCTTTTGTTCGATAAAGTCCCTCTTTATATCCATAAAGCTCCGTTTGGTTGGCGCGTTTTGTTCAGTAATCCACCTGCCCAAAGGCGTTCATCCATGCAGACAAACAATATCCCAAAAGTACCGGTAAAGTTCGACGAAACAAGTCAAACAGCATTTCTAATCAATACTCAGATAACCTAAAATGAATATAAATGATAATATTTCAGACGGAATATAGCCTGATGAATAGAAGAGAAAAAGTGCTAAGAGCGCGCTCCCTGTTACATGCTAAATCCATAATAGGATACTTGACGTGATCTCAGGAAGAACTTATCTAACTCCTTGGTTATTCAAGATAAAAGATTGAAACTATATTCTAAAGGCTGTTGACATCTAGTGGAAGCCATAGGAACTGCAATCTGGGAGCTATTCCCCTATATAACCAATAGGCCTTCAATTGAAAACTGGTCACCTCAAAAAATCCCACTTCCTGGATGGATTTGGCTCGGGTTTCCGCCTGCCATATCAGTTCTGTTATACTCACAGACATTATTTTAACAGTTTTAGAAACTTCAGTGTGTTTTCTATCCAAAGCTACTAATTATATACATATCATAGCTTCTGGGCCTGAGTAACAGGCAGTTTACTTTGGGCACGTTTTTAATCTGAACTTCAAAATACTGCCCCCTAGCCCGGAGAGGTTAATCTTTAGCCCCACCCATCTCTTTAAGGGTTTATCCAAATGTACTAACAACAGCAGTCAAGCACCCAAGCTAACTTGCTAGCTACTTCCGGACATCTAAGTGAGAGAGAACAGCTCACTGAACATTACTCGCACTAGCAGAGCTGGTTAGGCTGTTATGTTATCCAGAGCGTTCAGAGCGCACACCAGACACTCTTGCCAATGAGTTTACTCACAATGGCAATAATTAACGGGTGTTGGGGCATTCGTAAATGTATCAGTTATTCTGCACTCTCTGGCACACTCAAACAACAGTGCTCTGAAATCGGAGTAGATGCCCTGAATTTACGAACGCACCCGAAATGGTTACTTGCATAGTGGAGTCTTTTGTTAAGACATGTAGCTAGCTAGCTAGGTAAACGATGAACCATAATCACAACTCATGACGTTACTACCCTGCATGAATCTGCAGGAAGCTAACCAACCAGGTTCATTGTTAACTAGCTAACATTAGGCTATAGCTAGCTAAGCAAATGGCTCTGGAATACGAATAATAAAGTCATACACATAACTTTAGCTAGCGAGCCAGCCAGCTAATGTTAGCTTGCTAGCTAGGTAAACAATTAACCATAATCACAACTCATGATGTTACTACCCTGCTTGAATCTGCAGGTAGCTAACCAACCAGGTTCAATGTTTGCTAGCTAACATTAGGAAATAGCTACCCTACCGGCTACCAAAGTCATTCTTCTGTAAGCTGCTCCATTTCAAAACCAGTTGAGACCTGCACTCTCTTGCTGCCTATAGATTATATTCTGCTGAAACTAGGCTGTGTGCGGCGCGCATGTGAATATATTTCAAGTGCTTTGCTATTGTGTAGGCTACTTTGTGCATGATTTCTTTATTGTACTACATAATTGATAAATTGTATACCTCCACTACACTACTTTGATCCGCACCAGTAGGGATTATATGAGTTCGCTGGTATTACGGTTGCTGTCCTTTCAGAATTCAGAACCTGTCACACACTGAAGACCTATAGGTTCGCTACTGCGCAAACATGTCAATAATAGATATAAAGACTATTAAGATGCTAATGTTTCAAGAAAGGAGTGTATATATATTTGGCCTGCCGAAGCGGTTTCATGCACTGACTGAATAAATGGAAGCTGACAATTTGTTTTTTATTCCGCTATCTATTACTATTATAGACAAGTCCTCACGAGACCGAGCCAAGACCGAGTACAAATACATACAACACCGAGACAAGACCTAGACACTCAATATGTGGTCTCGCGACCGGATTTACAACAGCTATTATCCATACATAGTCTAAAGTAGCCTGTTATCTATATGTAGACTATTATAAACTGGGTGGTTTGAGCCCTGAATTCTGATGGCATATCTGACCGTATTCCACAGGTATGACAAAACAATTATTTTTACTGCTCTAATTACGTTGGTAACCAGTTTATAATAGCAATAAGGCACCTCTGGGTTTTGTGATATGGCCAATATACCGTGGCTAAGGGCTGTATCCAGGCACTCCGCGTTGCGTCATGCATAAGAACAGCCCTTAGCCATGGTATATTGGCCATATACCACACCTCCTCGGGCCTTATGTAGCCTGTTGTAGCCTGTTGTCCACATATAGTCTAATGTTGCTTGTTATGATACACATATGCACAGACGGGCATGTTTTACCCTGGTTAATCATATCATCACCATGTAGATCAACACTCCTACACAGAGAACCTTTATGAATGCTGGGCCTGGTGTAACAACCGAAACACAGCTCGGAACATAACAAGAAGTAAAATGATACATTACCCTCAAGTATATGACTAATGACTGAAAACAAATAACCAAAAACTATATTACAAGTTATTGTCAAGAGCACTTACAGAGTGAAGTGAAGGGGTGAGGTCTTGTACAGTGTGTCAACTTATTGGCAGTGTGTGGAAACTGATAGTAACTGTTAGTTCTGTGGATGACACATATTTAAGACATTAACATGTATGAAGTCCAGACCAGCATGTCAAAGAAGGAAGGTTACTGTATTAGAGTGGGCCCTACATTTCTAAAATGGACAAAATGTCCCCCATTTCCACTTTTATTTAAATACAGAACCATGTTGACAATATGTTGACTATTCTATATTTGGAATGTTTATAATATCTTAGAATGTGTTGCCTTGTCCCTCTGAGTTCTACATGGAACATGTCAAAGTTCCATTTACATTTGGTCAGTTCCATGATGTTATTCATTCTATTCTGCTAATCAATTACATTTACACTCCTCATCAGCTACTGACGGTTCCAGTGTTGTAGACTAGAGCTCTCCCTACTGGCATCTCAACATTACTGCACCATCCTAATAATAATGTCCTCAATAATGTTGGGCTAATAACAACATTTCAAACTGACAATACATCAGATAGAATGGTGAAACACAACACAAGCTACTTGATGAAGTCACATTTAAGCACAAAACACTGTACAACATACCACTGTCATATTCTGTTATACTGTTGACCCTTGTGTAAATTGTAGTAGTAGTCTTAGCTAGCAGTATTGAATGCTGCTGTTCAATTTGTATAGTCTAATGCAGCCGGTATCCATATAAAGTCTAATGTAGCATGGTTTCCATATATAGTCTAATGTAGCCTTTTATCCAAATATACCAGTGCATTTGGAAAGTATTCAGAACCCTTGACTTTTTTTGTCATAGCCTTATTCTAAAATGGATTAAATAGTTTGATCCCCTCATCAATCTGCACACATACCCTATAATAACAAAGCAAAAAACGTTTTTTAGACATTTTAGAAAATTTATTAAAAATACAAAACTGAAATATCACATTTACATAAGTATTCAGACCCTTTACTCAGAACTTTGTTGAAGATTCTTTGTCAGCGATTACAGCCTCGAGTCTTATAGGGTATGACCCAACAAGCTTGGCATACCTTTATTTGGTTTCTCCCATTCTTCTCTGCAGATCCTCTCAAGCTCTGTCAGGTTAGATGGGAAGCGCCTCTGCACAGCTATTTTCAGGTCTCTCCAGAGATGTTTGATCTGGTTCAAGTCCGAGCTCTGGCTGGGCCACTCAGGGGAATTCAGATACTTGTCCCGAAGCCACTCTTGCATTGTCTTGGCTGTGTTCTTAGGGTTGTTGCCCTGTTGAAAGGTGAACCTTCGCCCCAGTCCGAGGTCCTGAGTCCTCTGGAGCAGGTTTTCATCATGGATCTCTCTGTACTTTAATTCGTTCATCTTTCCCTCAATCCTGACTCGTCCCCAGTACCTGCCGCTGAAAAACATCCCCACAGCATGATGCTGCCACCCCGATGCTTCACCATAGGGATGGTGCCGGGTATCCTTCAGACGTGATGCTTGGAATTCAGGCCAAAGAGTTCAATCTTGGTTTCATCAGACCAGAGAATCTTGTTCTTCATAGTCTGAGAGTCCTTTAGGTGCCTTTTGACAAACTCCAATTGGACAGTCATGTGCCTTTTATGGAGGAGTGGCTTCTGTCTGGCCACTCTACCATGAAAGCCTGATTGGTGGAGTGCTGCAGAGATGGTTGTCCTTCTGGAAGGTTCTCACATCTCCACAGAGGAACTCTGAAGCTCTGTCAGAGTGACCATCGGGATCTTGGTCACCTCCCTGACCAAGGCCCTTCTCCCCTGATTGCACAGTTTTTCCGGGCAGCCAGCTCTAGGAAGAGTCTTGATGATTCCAAACTTCTTCCTTTTAAGAATGATGAAGGGCATTGTGTTCTTGGGGACCCTCAAAGCTGCAGACATTCTTTGGTACCCTTCCCTAGACCTGTGCCCCGACACAATCCTGACTGGGAGCTCTACGGACAATTCCTTCAAACCTCATGGCTTTGCTCTGACATGCACTGTCAACTGTGGGACCTTATATAGACAGGTGTTTGCCTTTCCAAATCATGTCCAATCAATTGAATTTACCAAAGGTGGACTCCAATCAAGTTGTAGAAACATCTCAGTGATGATCAATGGAAACAGGATGCACCTGAGCTTAATTTCGAGTCTCATAGCAAAGAGTCTGAATACTTATGTAAATAAGGTATATCTGTTTTTTTTATATGTTTGCAAACCTTTCTAAAAACCTGTTTTCACTTTATCATTATGAAGATTTGTGTGTAGACTGATGAGGAAAATAAATACTTTAATCCATTTTGTAATTATGCTGGAATGTAACAAAATATGGAAAAAGTCAAGGGGCCTGAATACCTTCCGAATGCACTGTAGTCAAATGTAACCTTTTATAAAATATATATATCAGTTCTGTTATACTCACAGACATTATTTTAACACTTTTAGAAACTGAGTGTTTCCTATCCAATAGTACTAGTTATGTGCATATCCTATTTTCTGGGCCTGAGTGGCAGGCATTTTACTTTGGGCATGCCAGACTCTCCAAAACCGTCACCTCTGCTGCCGCTCCCTAAGAAGTTAATACTACTCCAAAACACAACCCACCATCACTGTGTCTTATGTTAAAACTACTCCTAAACACAACCCACCATCACTGTGTCTCATGTTAATATTACTCCTAAACACAGCCCACCATCACTGTGTCTCGTGTTAATACTACTCCTAAACACATCCCACCATCACTGTGTCTCAGGTTAATACTACTCCAAAACATAACCCACCATCACTGTGTCTCATGTTAATACTACTCCTAAACACAACCCACCATCACTGTGTCTCATGTTAACCTCTTTGCGCACGGATCCCGCTAGCGGGATCGTTTTCAGAGCAAACAAATTCAAAATAAAAATTCGTAATATTTGACATTCTTCGATATACAAGTGTTGCATAGCCATCAAAAGCTCTGCTTCTTGGCAGTATCACTGCGTTGTCAGATTTCAAAAAGGCTTTATGGCGAAAGCACTACATTTGATTGTTTGAGGCTAGCACCTCACATATTTTCCTCATTAGCAAAAGTTAATATCCAGCTCGGTTCTCAAAATATAAATCGCTTACCTTTTCAAAGAACTTCTGCTGAGGGCTTCCCAAGTGTCCAAACAAGATAATCCATGGTTCTTTTGTTAGAAAAAGTAATTCATTCATTCATCCAAAATGAAATGTTACACTGTCTCGAGACTGTTGACATCTAAAGGAAGCGATGGGTACTGCATTCATATGCCCTTATATGGTCATTTTCATGAGGGAGGGGTTCCCAAATGAGCAATGTGTCAAAATCACTTTTTCCAGGACAGAAATTCCTCGGGGTTTCGCCTGATATATGCGTTCTGTTTTACTCACAGACAAATGGTTAACAGTTTTGGAAAATTCAGAGTGTGTCCTATCCAATGGTACCAAATATGTGCATATCCTATTTTCTGGGCCTGAATGGGAGGCATTTTACTTTGGGCACGCCAGGCTCTCCAAAACAGACCCCTCAGCTGCCACTCCCTAACAAGTTAACAGACAAACAAAACAGCAGTATAAAAACATTGCTATGTCCTGCAAAAGTATGAGTTGTCATGCCTTGCAGAAGTTTGAATTGTCATGCCTGGTAGAAGTTGGAATTGTCATGCCCGGCAGAAGTTTGATGACTAGAAACAAATAATAATGAAAAGATAGACATCATCAAGCGTAATTACAGTGTGAGGAGAGAGAGGGTAGGTGAGCTTACTGTCCAAGAAGAGAAGGAAACAGAATGGTGTGAGTTCTGTGGTTGACAGCAACTAGAAGAGAAAGAAACTGAATGGTGTGAATTCTCTGGTTGACAACAACTGTATGTACTGAGGGAATAAGATGGTGATGCAGAGCTGGCTTCCTGTCTTCATGATGCCTCTTCCTGACAACCAACACGTCAGTGAAGGGCTTTAAGAAATGTGTGAACATCTTCATGGGGGTGGGGGGTGGTGTAAATTTGCAGGTCAGACAGTTTCCACAACATGGTCTTCAGATGATGTCGATCATCTGACATCAAGAATGACATGTTTCACAGCTCAAGCCTCCTGTTCCCTTTCAAAGTAGGGACACAGTCCCTCATCCTCTTCTTCAATATTAATTATTCTGCTCTTCCTCATCCTCATTTTCCTCCCTCTCTCATATCTGGTTGGTGCACGGTGCTCAGGGTTGCAATGGTTTCATGTCTCTTCCTCTTTGGTCAGGCTTGAGATGAGATGAGAGAGAGAGAGAGAGAGAGAGAGAGAGAGAGAGAGAGAGAGAGAGAGAGAGAGAGAGAGAGAGAGAGAGAGAGAGACGGAGGTCACCATAGAGAATGATAGAGGACTCTTCTTTGTATCTGTCCCATTTTTGCATCAGTGAGCTCACGGGCAGTTTGAACTAAGCAGTGCCATTGAGGCAATCTCCATTTTGAAGTAGTCAATTTTCTTCTTCTACTACTTCTATGAGTTGGTAAACAACCTGAAATAGTGCATACTGCCACCTGGAGTGTGTTGTTTGAACAGATATGAAGCCAAGGTTGGCGATTTACTCCCACCTGCAGTTGTGGAATGTTGCTCATGAGTATAATTAATTAACTGATCCCTCCGGATGATCCGGATGGAATTAGGTTATCCTTCCTTAACACATAGGAAGTCCCACTTGAAAGTTAAAGTCCTCAATGGCGCTGCCCATGCCTGTCTATATTATGTCCCTGTGGTGGGGTCTGGTAGTGCAGCCTGTCTATACTATGACCCCAGTGGTGGGGTCTGGTAATGCAGCCTGTCTATATTATCTCCCTGTGGTCTGGTCTGGTTGTGCAGCCTGTCTATACTATGACCCCTGGGGTGGGGTCTGGTAGTGCAGCCTGTTTATACTATTTCCTTGTGGTGGGGTCTGGTAGTTCAGCCTGTCTATACTATTTCCCTGTGGTAGGGTCTGGCAATGCAGCCTGTCTATACTATGTCCTTGTGGTGGGGTCTGGTAGTGCAGCCTGGTAATTTAGCCTGTAAAATAGTTCTGCCATCCTGTGTTACAGTTATGTTAACTGTGAGGGCTGTTTAGCTGACAGAATAGTTACAGTAGACCACTTATTGGCCAGCTCATCCTCCTCTAGATCACTTATTGGACAACTCATCCTCCTCAGAAGTATGACATCATATTCTATATTCCCTTCCTGCCTCCCGTCCAGGATGAGAACATCATCTGTTCGACAACGTCATTTAGTGAAACTTCCTGTGGGCGTGGCCTAACAGTGCACAAAGAACTTACCAGGTAAGTTTTGTTAATATCCCCGACGCTCGGCTTGAACATTAACACGCATCGCTTGCGGTATGGTTTTGGAAGAAGAAGGACCTTGTCTTTCATGTCAGTAAGAAATAATTTTCAAAAAACAAAAGGTTAAATTGATGCACATCTTGATAGGGTTAGGGTTAGTGTTTCCACAAGGCCATATCTCCACAACACTTGTTTATGGAAAACAGATGCAGAGACTACCTGTGCTAATTAACTGTCTAGCATGCGGCGATCACCTGTGTGTAAGCGTAACTCAGGATGTGTAGCAGAAGTGTAGTTTCGTCAGATAGAAGCATAGCTTAATGGATCTGTTTTAAAACTGCTGCAGTAAGTGTCACTTTTTTTTTATTTGAAGGATTCTTTCTCGCTGACAAAAGATAAGGGCCATATGTTTTGAAAGCCATATCGCAAAGATTATTGACGATTCTAAGTGTTAAAACACAGCGTCGGGATTGTAGTTCACATGAGGTAGTCATGGGCGAATCTAATGGTTGTTAACTGCAGGGAGAAGGCAGATTGTCGCCTAGAGTTTCAGAGAACTAGCTAGCCTCTAGCTAGCCTAGTGTTTGCTGGCTTATTAACTGTAGCTAGCTAATGTTAGCTTCTCTTGTGTTTTTGTTAGGCCTACCAACTACGCTAGCTAGCTAGTTACTATCTACAGAATAGACTTTCCCATGCAATCTGTCGAGTTTTGGGAGATTAGCTAGCAACCTAGCTAGCTAGCTAGATTTCTTACCTTCACTAGCTAGCTACCTAAGCTGGCAAATAGCTATGCTATAATGGCTACTTGCTAGCCAACTAGCTAGCTAAAGTTAGATGGCCTCAAAGGTCTAATCTTCCCTGAACGTGGTTCTCAGGGTATCGGTATCCCAATGGTATTATGTAAGACACACCTATCATGTTAACCTTAGTTAGCTATCTATATACTTACAGTTGAAGTCGGAAGTTTACATACACCTTAGCCAAATACATTTAAACTCAGTTTTTCACAATTCTCAACATTTAATCCTAGTAAAAATTCCCTGTCTTAGGTCAGTTAGGATCACCACTTTATTTTAAGAATGTGAAATGTCAGAATAATAGCAGAGAGAATGAGCTTTTATTTCTTTCATCACATTCCCAGTGGGTCAGAAGTTTACATACACTCAATTAGTATTTGGCAGCATTGCCTTTAAATTGTTTAACTTGGGTCAAACATTTTGGGTAGCCTTCCACAAGCTTCCCACAATAAGTTGGGTGAATTTTGGCCTATTCCTCCTGACAGAGCTGGTGTAACTGAGTCAGGTTTGTAGGCCTCTTTGCTCACACACACTTTTTTCAGTTCTGCATACACATTTTATAGGATTGAGGTCAGGGCTTTGTGATGGCCACTCAAATACCTTGACTTTGTTGTCCCTAAGCCATTTTGCCACATCTTTGGAAGTATGCTTGGGGTCATTGTCTATTTGGAAGACTCATTTGCGACAAAGCTTTTACTTCCAGACTGATGTCTTGAGATGTTGTTTCAATATATCCACATCATTTTTCTTCCTCATGATGCCATCTATTTTGTGAAGTGCACCAGTCCCTCCTGCAGCAAAGCACCCCCACAACATGATGCTGCCACCCCTGTGCTTCACGGTTGGGATGGTGTTCTTCAGCTTGCAAGCCTCCCTCTTTTTCCTCCAAACATAACAATGGTCATTATGGCCAAAAAGTTATATTTTTGTTTCATCAGACCAGAGGACATTTCTCCAAAAAATACGATCTTTGCTGTTGCAAACTGTAGTCTGGATTTTTTTTAATGGCGGTTTTGGAGCAGTGGCTTCTTCCTTGCTGAGCGGCCTTTCAGGTTATGTTGATATAGGACTTGTTTAACTGTGGATGTAGATACTTTTGTACCTGTTTCCTCCAGCATCTTCACAAGGTCCTTTGCTGTTGTTCTGGGATTGATTTGCACTTTTCGCACCAAAGTACGTTCATCTCTAGGAGACAGAACGCATCTTTTTCCTGAGCGGTATGACGGCTGTGTGGTCCCATGGTGTTTATACTTGCATACTATTGTTTGTACAGATGAATGTGGTACCTTCAGGCGTTTGGAAATTGCTCCCAACGATGAACCAGACTTGTGGAGGTCTACAATAGTTTTTCTGAGGTCTTGGCTGATTTCTTTAGATTTTCCCATGATGTCAAGCAAAGAGGCACTGAATGTGAAGGTAGGCCTTGAAATACATCCACAGGTACACCTCCAATTGACTCAGATGATGTCAATTAGCCTATCAGAAGTTTCTAAAGCCATGACATCTTTTTCTGGAATTTTCCAAGCTATTTAAAGGCACAGTCAACTTAGTGTATGTAAACTTTGGGCGAAATAATCTGTTTGTAATTAATTGTTGGAAAAATTACTTGTGTCATGCACAAAGTAGATGTCCTAACCGACTTGCCAAAACTATAGTTTGTTAACAAGAAATTTGTGGAATGGTTGAAAAACCAGTTTTAAATGACTCCAACCTAAGTGTATGTAAACTTCCGACTTCAGCTGTATGTCAACACACTATGAGTAATGTTAGTTCCTTTTGAATGTAGCTAAACACTAGCTAACTTATTAGTGTTAGTAAGCACTATTATTGCAAACTGGATAACACATCAATTAGCTAAGTCATGATGATGATAACTAGTATAGGGTCATGTAAATTGTCATAGCAAAATTCTTCTCCTTTAAAGTGGACTAAAGGAGAATCTCATCTTTCATTTGTAGGTATTTCACTTGGTAATGAGTAATTACACCTAGTAATCACATTGTACTTATGCAGATTGTACATGTACTCTGTGGTGTACTCATGTGTTTATCCTCCCACTTGAGGATGACACCCACTTGAGGATGACACCCGTATGGTAGATGCCAGTCAGTGAGGTTGACCTACAGTGGGGAAAAAAAGTATTTAGTCAGCCACCAATTGTGCAAGTTCTCTCACTTAAAAAGATGAGAGAGGCCTGTAATTTTCATCATAGGTACACTTCAACTATGACAGACAAAATGAGGAAAGAAAATCCAGAAAATCACATTGTAGGATTTTTTATGAATTTATTTGCAAATTATGGTGGAAAATAAGTATTTGGTCACATACAAACAAGCAAGATTTCTGGCTCTCACAGACCTGTAACTTCTTCTTTAAGAGGCTCCTCTGTCCTCCACTCGTTACCTGTATTAATGGCACCTGTTTGAACTTGTTATCAGTATAAAAGACACCTGTCTACAACCTCAAAATCCCAGAACCACACGGGGGGACCTAGTGAATGACCTGCAGAGAGCTGGGACCAAAGTAACAAAGCCTACCATTAGTAACACACTACGCCGCCAGGGACTCAAATCCCGCAGTGCCAGACGTGTCCCCCTGCTTAAGCCAGTCCATGTTCAGGCAAGTCTAAAGTTTGCTAGAGAGCATTTGGATGATCCAGATGAGGATTGGGAGAATGTCAGATGAAACCAAAATATAACCTTTTGGTAAAAACTCAACTCGTCGTGTTTGGCGGACAAAGAATGCTGAGTTGCATCCAAAGAACACCATACCTACTGTGAAGCATGGGGGTGGAAACATCATGCTTTGGGGCTGTTTTTCTGCAAAGGGACCAGGACGACTGATCCGTGTAAAGGAAAGAATGAATGGGGCCATGTATCGTGAGATTTTGAGTGAAAACCTCCTTCCAGCAAGGGCATTGAAGATGAAACGTGGCTGGGTCTTTCAGCATGACAATGATCCCGAACACACCGCCCGGGCAACGAAGAAGTGGCTTCGTAAGAAGCATTTCAAGGTCCTGGAGTGGCCTAGCCAGTCTCCAGATCTCAACCCCATAGAAAATCTTTGGAGGGAGTTGAAAGTCTGTGTTGCCCAGCGACAGCCCCAAAACATCACTGCTCTAGAGGAGATCTGCATGGAGGAATGGGCCAAAATACCAGCAACAGTGTGTGAAAACCATGTGAAGACTTACAGAAAACGTTTGACCTCTGTCATTGCCAACAAAGGGTATATAACAAAGTATTGAGATAAACTTTTGTTATTGACCAAATACTTATTTTCCACCATAATTTGCAAATAAATTCATAAAAAATCCTACAATGTGATTTTCTGAATTTTTTTTCCTCATTTTGTCTGTCATAGTTGAAGTGTACCTATGATGAAAATTACAGGCCTCTCTCATCTTTTTAAGTGAGAGAACTTGCACAATTGGTGGCTGACTAAATACTTTTTTTCCCCACTGTATATCTGATCTGTAAACTCAACCAAGTTAACCCAGATGGAACACTTTTTGGGTGCAAGTGCTAGCAACAACATTGAGTGGAACTTTTGAAGAGTGTGTGTTCACGGGTAGGTAATTAGAGCCTATGTAATCTAATCTCGGGACTACAAGATTACAACCTTGTGATAGTTAACATTGAATCAAATGCAGCTAAGAAGAAACAAAACACTACATTTAGGGGGCACCGAGTGGCACAGCGGTCTAAGGCATTGCATCTCAGTGCTAGAGGCACAGATCCTGGTTCGATTCCAGGCTGTACACAACCGGCAGTGTTTGGGAGTCCCATAGGGCGGCGCATAATTGGCACAGCATCGTCCAGGTTAGGGTTTGGCCGTGGTAGGCTGTCATTGTAAATAATAATTTGTTCTTAACTGACTTGCCTAGTTAAATGAAGGTCAAATAAAATAAAATGAAAATAAAATAAATTATTGAATTTAGTGGAAACTTGACCATTTGAAACAAGCATGGTAACAACCATTTGTTGTTACACCTCTGTAATTAGACTGCAATTACCACCAGTTACATGTTGTTATTACTGTGTAACTATGCGTTATTAAAATGAACTACAATGCTTGTTACAGTGTAATTACATACAAGGTCAATAATTTCTACTCCCCTTCAGTCACTGATTTATTTGACTAGTCTAACCTCTATTATGTTAGTGTTAGAGAAGATGGTAGAGAAGACTAAAAGTCAGGTATCTTACATCACAGTCAGGACAGGAAGGAAGAAGATATGACTGTCTTATGGTAGTTGCAGACTTGATTGTCAACTTTAACATGTTTCTCAAAAGGGGGTCTGATCAAATAGGCCTACACATTTCATTTCCCATGGAGCCCTGTGTAAATAAGTCAAATGTGTGTGTGTTTAGTTAGGGGATGTTAAGCCTGCTTGTTGTAGGACAGTACTGTACCCCAGCCATGTGTGTCTTTAGTTAGGGGATATTAAGTCTGCTTGTTGTAGGACAGTACTGTACCCCAGCCATGTGTGTGTTTAGTTAGGGGGTGTTAAGCCTGCTTGTTGTAGGACAGTACTGTAGCCCAGCTGTGTGTGTGTTTAGTTAAGGGATGTGCAGCCTGCTTGTTGTAGGACAGTACTGTACCCCAGCTGTGTGTGTGTTTAGTTAGGGGATGTGAAGCCTGCTTGTTGTAGGACAGTACTGTACCCCGGCCATGTGTGTGTGTCTCTCTGTGTGTCGTCCCCCTTCATCCATTCTTCACCTGTTCCTGGGTCTGTTGCCATTGCTGGGCTGCCTCTTACCAGTGTCTGCAGGGAGATCAGAGCAGTCCAGTCCAACAGGGTCATGTTCATAAGGCACAACACAGAAGAAACACTGAGAAACAGAAAGTAGAAAACTATCTGAACTTGTGCAATATCAAATGCTTTTTTTGTTTTTTTTTGCAACACATTTTGTTATGGTGTGTGCACTAATGAACACAACCCAGCTTCAATAAAGAACATGTTCAACTCAATAGAGGACAGCACCAACAGGGTTGAGTTCAGGTGGATGACCATGTACACGTTGAGTGTTTGTGTGTTTGTGAGTGAATGAATGAACAATGGAGGAGCATCCTAAGCTGGATGCCTGGCTGGCCATAGTGTAAAGTTTGCAGAAGCTGTACACACACAGCTTACCCATTGATAGGATACAACACAAAGGAGTTAGTGAGAGCCACACAAATGGACACAACCACAAAGCCAAGCCATGTAGCTAGTAGACCTAAGATAAATACCTTAATTACTGAAAGAGCAGGGATAGAAAGGTGCCAGCACTGTCACACTCAACTTAGTAGAGCAAATGAATGGGAACTGTACAGTAGTAAGCTAGACTGTTCTTCCATTCTTCCCCCGCTGCTGTTGATGATGGCTTTAAAACATCTTCAGAATCGGGGGGTCCCCCATGGGACTATTTAGCTAAAGTAGGCTAATGCTATTAGCATGAGGTTGAAAGTAACAGGAAAATTTCCCAGGACAAATTAAATTCTTGAAATCTAGTTGCACTGTCCAATTTACAGTAGCTATTACAGTGAAAAATCCATGCTATTGTTTGAGAGGAGTGCACAGTTTTGAATTTGAAAAGTTATTAAATAACAAATTAGGCACATTTGGGCAGTCTTGATACAACATTTTGAACAGAAATGCAATGGTTAATTGGATCAGTCTAAAACTTTGCACTTACACTTCTGCCATCTAGTGGCCAAAATCTAAATTGAACCTGGGCTGGAATAATACGTTATGGCCTTTCTCTTGCATTTCAAAGATGATGGTACAAAAAATCCCCAAAACGGTTGGTTTTTTCTTTGTATTATCTTTTATCAGATCTAATGTGTTATATTCTCCTATATTCATCAAACATATCCATAATTGCCTCAGACATGAGAAACTAGCAGGGTCATGAGTACGTTTTATATCAATTCACGCACACGTTTTAATATATTTCTTTAGCATGTTTTATAATTTGTGAACTCGTTTTATAAATCATGAGCACTTTATATAACACGTGAGCTTGTTTAAAATAAAAAATCCCAGTCAATGTCACCTCCAGGGCTCTGTAGTTTACATATTGGTTTGGTTGTTGATTAAAAAAAATATATATTTTGAAAGCTTTTCATTTTCTATCAACTAAAGATACTGTTATAACAAGTTAAAAACAGTGACATTTAGGTTTAATCTTACAAGTTTATTACAAGAAATTTCACACTTCAAACATTATTTTTAAATGATAAGTAACATTGCATCAAGCAGAACTCTTTCCTGGACACAGGCAAAATCGTGCCATAACTTTGTCATAAAAACTATATATTATGTGCATCATCTAACAATACCATATGAAGAAATGCAATGTTATTGAAACAGATCAGCACTCCTACTCGAATTTACTACTCTACTCTAGCATGGCTCTACCAACTGCTGGGACTACCGATATGAACCTGGGTAGTTTGGTTCCTGGATGCTGATTGGCTGAAACACAATTTCAGAAGTGTGTACTGTATTTCCGACTAAAAAAGGCAGTGTAGAACACCATTGCTCATCATGCATTGCTCTAATAATTTTAAAAAGTTTGCCCCCCAAAAATGTATTTTCCTATGAATGAAGTCACACAAAAAGGAATGTCTTTTCACACGAATTAATCCAGACAAAACGCACAAAAACATACTAAATCTGCTGAAATTGTTTTTGTACATATTTGCACGAATTGAGTGTGAGATTGTGTTGGTATATCAGACAATAAAGCATGAGTATGACGCAAAAATACTTTTTTACTTTCATACTGATGTTGGTAACCAGTTTATAATAGCAATAAGGCACCTCGGGAGTTTGTGGTATATGGCCAAAATACCACGACTAAGGGCTGTATCCAGGAACTCTGCGTTGTGTCGTGCAGAAGAACAGTCCTTAGCCTTGGTACAGTATATTGGCCAATATACCACACCCCCTCAGACCTTATTGCTTCATTATACCACTTAGTTGTAATATACGGGTCCAGATATACAAAGTTTTTGTTAAACTTGTTGTGTTCAGGTGTTCTTGGTTCTGGGTTTGCTGTTTTCAGGTGTTCTTGGTTCTGGGTTTGTTGTGTTCAGGTCTTCTTGGTTCTGGGTTTGTTGTGTTCAGGTCTTCTTGGTTCTAGGTTTGCTGTGCTCAGGTGTTCTTGGTTCTGGGTTTGCTGTGTTCAGGTGTTCTTGGTTCTGGGTTTGCTGTGTTCAGGTGTTCTTGGTTCTGGGTTTGTTGTGTTCAGGTGTTCTTGGTTCTGGGTTTGTTGTGTTCAGGTCTTCTTGGTTCTGGGTTTGTTGTGTTCAGGTCTACTTGGTTCTGGGTTTGTTGTGTTCAGGTCTTCTTGGTTCTGGGTATGTTGTGCTTAGGTCTTCTTGGTTCTAGGTTTGTTGTGTTCAGGTCTTCTTGGTTCTGGGTTTGTTGCCTGTGCTGTAGAGAACAGAGGGGTCCTCCTCAGATGCTTGTGCTGCTGCTGGTCTGAAGAGAGAGAAACAGAAATGAAACAAATCTGCGTCCCAAATGGTGGCACCCTATACCTTTTATAGTGCACTACCTTTGACCAGGGCCTGTGGGGCTCACTAAATAGGGAATAGGGTGCCATTTGGAACACAGAGGAACATTTTCTCTAAACCCTCATCACATCACTCCCTCATTATAGACATGTCATAGTAATTGTAATGAGATGTCCATTGTTGGGTTGGTAGTTTTAGGAAATGACATCACTAGTGGTCACTAGGGGTCAACTGTTTTGCAAATTGATGACATCTCCTATAATAAGCAGCAGCCATATGAATGACATTAATGCAGAATATGCTCACCGGGTGGAAACAGTGGGGTGGTTGAATTTCACAGCAGAGTACTGGACATCTTCTTCCTGTTTCTGGGTTTGAGGCATTTGGACGGTGGAGTACAGAGGTACTTCCTGTTTTTTGGAGTGAGAGAAGTGGACGCTGGCATAGTGAATGTCATCCTGGTTGTCTGTGGGGTTGTCTGTGGGTCTCAATGCCAAGCTTGAGACAATGTCATACACTGGACTAGAGTCTCCCTGATGGGAAGAGTGGACAAACAACATGAGGAAGGAAATGTTCCAGAAAGAATACACAGACTCACCTGTCCATCATCTGCTGTGTCTCTTGTGTCAGAGGGGGATTTGGAAGCCTTCTTCCTGTTTTGCACATTAATTAATAAATACATTTAAATAATGGAGAACATAAAAATATGCATTTTCACTCACCTGAAACACATGAGTCCAGAGAGACAGAGGATGAGAACCAGAACAACCACTATGATTCCTACAGCTGCAGTCAATACTGAGGTTTGTTTCCCTTTGATAAAATAAGGATTTACTTGGCATGATATAATAATAAAAAAATAAACCATAATACAGGACATTAATGCAATACTTGTTAAGAGATCTTATAACCCAGTGTATAGTTATAGACTAAGGTGTAATAAGACAAAGTATAATGATTAAGATTAGATTGAAACATGTAGTTTTGTATTGAAGTATTAAAGATGCAACTTTACCTGCTACAATAATCATCAGAGCTGCAGAGTTATTAGATGCTATTGTATTCTCAACCTCTGTCAGGCTCTTGTGTAGCTGATGCATAAAGTCAGGTGCAGGAGAACAGTACTGAGTAAGCAAAAACACTTTACTCAAACAAAATATACATGCAAAACGCTAAACGCGTAAATACAAATAAACATGCCAAACGCAAAACAGGCGAGGCATAATAATAAATGCACCAGCTGGAAAGAAACGGCTTAACAATTAACAAACACACACAAGGACATGGGGGGAAACAGAGGGTTAAATACACAACAGATAATGATGGGGAATGCAAACCAGGTGTGTGAAAAACAAGACAAGACAAATGGAAAATGAAAAGTAGATCGGTGATGATTAGAAGACCGGTGACGCCGAATGCCGCCCGAACGAGGAGGGGAACCGACTTCAATCGAAGTCGTGACAACCTCACAGTAATATTCTCCTCTGTCCTCAGAGCTGATGTTAGTGATGCTGTAACTCTGTCCTGATGCTTTTGGTGAGGTTACATTCTTCTTGTACCAGGTGTATTTGTCCACAGGTGGGTTGGCATCACTGCTGCAGGTCAGAGCCACTATTTCACCAGAGGGACTGACTGACATTGGTGATGTTGTACCCATAGCAACTATTAAAGCCTTCCCCAACCAGAAACCGTGGATTGATGGCAGCATTCGCGCAAAACTGAAAGCGCAAACCACTGCTTTTAACCAGGGTAAGGCGACCGGAAACAGGACTGAATACAAACAGTGTAGCTATTCCCTCCGCAAGGCAATCAAACAAGCTAAGCGTCAATATAGAGACAAAGTAGAGTCACAATTCAACGGCTCAGACACGAGAGGAACGTGGCAGGGTCTACAGTCAATCACAGACTACAAAAAGAAAACCAGCCCTGTCGCGGACCACGACATCCTGCTCCCAGACAAACTAAACAACTTCTTTGCTCGCTTTGAGGACAATACAGTGCTACCAACACCGCCTGGTACGGCAACTGCTCCGCCCACAACCATAAGGCTCTCCAGAGGGTAGTGAGGACTGCACAACGCATCATCGGGAGTCAACTACCTGCCCTTCAGGACACCTACACCACCCGATGTCACAGGAAGGCCAAAAAGATCATCAAGGACAACAACCACCCGAGCCACTGCCTGTTCACCCCGCCATCATCCAGAAGGCGAGGTCAGTACAGGTGCATCAAAGCTGGGACAGAGAGACTGAAAAACAGCTTCTACCTCAAGGCTATCAGACTTTTAAACAGCCATCACTAACATTGAGTGGCTGCTGCCAACTTACTGACTTAAATCTCTAGCCACTTTAATAATAAAACATTTGATGTAATAAATGTATCACTAGTCACTTTAAACAATGCCACTTTATATCATTTTAACATACCCTACATTACTCATCTCATATGTATACACTGTACTCTATACCATCTACTGCATCTTGCCTATGCCGTTCGGCCTTATATTTATATGTACACATTCTTATTCATTCCTTTACCCTTGTGTGTATAAGGTAGTTGTTGTGAAATTGCTAGCGCCCCAGTGATCCCTAAGAGGCTATAGTCAGCTGCAATGTTGAACGCGGCCACATTTACATGCTTGAAAGCCAATGATGGGATACAATATTATAATAACTGTCTACAGTACTGTGGAATACATGTTTCACTTATTTAAATGTTTTATTTAACAGACAATAAAGAATGACAGGCTAACCTGCAATATTTAAAGTATATATATTTTTTTATGAATTGTCTAAAACTAAAGCTTATTGACAACATGATACATAAATTACACTAAATCATACTTCATCTAAAGTAGATAATAATTCATTATTCCATACAATCTATAAATGGCAAAACCCCATAGAAAAAGAGCAGAAGCATAATCTATCCTATTTATCATCAATATACATCATTATCATTACAAGGAAAGAGAATTCAGCCCCACATATACTCAGAAGTTAAAGCTATGGAAAACATTCTGGATATGATAACAATATGATAGCAATATGATAGCAGGAGAATAGAGGTGTGAGGCCTAGCTTTGGTTTGATGCTGTAGCTCTTCAGTCCAAGTTCTGTTTCAGTTCTCTTCAGTCTAGGTTCTGTGGTTGTTTTCTTCAGTCCAGGGTCTGTTTTGATTCTCTTCAGTCCAAGTTCTGTTTCAGTTCTCTTCAGTCCAGGTTCTGTGGTGTTTTTCTTCAGTCCAGGTTCTGTTTTGGTTCTCTTCAGTCCAATTTCTATTGTGGTTTTGTTCAGTCCAGGATCTCTTAAGTTCTCATAATTGGAGGGTTGAGCGTCTCTCTGAGGGACTGTATCACTGGGGAAGTCCCTCACACTCTGAAATAAAATGAAATAAATTAGCACTATGGGACACAATTAGACACCACTCACTACGATTTTCTCAAAACACACTTAAACACTATATAAAACACAAACACACTCAAACAAAAAAACACATACATGAATTCATTATAAGAGACTTACTGCCAGAGTGTCGTACTGTAGTGACCTGGTCCTCATGTTCAGAGGTGTGTATGTGTCACTGTTAGGGTCAGGATGGACACTGTTGAGAGAGATTGAGAGAGATTGAGAGAGAGAGAGAGAGAGAGAGAGAGAGAGAGAGAGAGAGAGAGAGAGAGAGAGAGAGAGAGAGAGAGAGACATTCTCAATACCATATAAAACACAAGTCACCAGGCCTAATCGCTCAACATCAGTGCCTCGACCTCACTAATGCTCTTGTTGCTGAATGGAAGCAAGTCCCCTCAGCAATGTTCCAACATCTAGTGGAAAGCCTTACCAGAAGAGTGGAGGCTGTTATAGCAGAAAAAGGGGGACCAACTCCATATTAATACCAATGATTTTGGAATGAGATGTTCTACTTTTTGTAATGTTGTGCATATACACTGAGTGTACAAAACATTAAGGACATCTTCCTAATATTGAGTTTCCCTCAGAACAGCCTCACTTCATAGGGGCATGGACTCTACAAGGTGTCAAATGTGTTCCACTGGGATGCTGGCCCATGTTGACTCCAATGCTTCCCACAGTTGTCAAGTTGGCTCGATGTCCTTTGGGTGGCGGACCATTCTTGATACACACAGCGCTTGACGGGTGGCTACTTTGAAGAATCTCAAATATAAATATATTTTGATTTGTTTAACACTTTTTTGGTTACTACATGATTCCATACGTGTTATTTCATAGTTTTGATGTCTTTACTATTATTCTACAATGTAAAATTACTACAAATAAAGAAAAACCCTGGAATGAGTAGGTGTGTCCAAACTTTTGACTGGTACTGTATGCAGTGTATAATGTGTATATCTTCACCGGCTCCAGCAGAAAAACTGACTGTTTTGGAGAGCCTGGCGTGCCCAAAGTAAAATGCCTCCCATTTAGGCCCAGAAAATGGGATATGCATATATTTAGTACCATTGGATAGGAAACACTCTGAATTTTCCAAAACTGTTAACCATTTGTCTGTGGGTCAATCAGAACGCATTTGGCAGGCAAAACCCTGAGGAATCTCTGTCCTGAAAAAGTCATTTTGACACATTGCTCATTTTTGAGCCCTCCTCCTATCCAAAATGACCATATATAGGCATGTGAACTCAGTGCACGTCGCTTCCTTATGATGTCATCAACCACGAGACGGTGTTTTACTCCATCTTGGGAATTTCGGCCATTGATAAACAGCATGGAACGAGAGACCACGCTATGAAAACTCTTCAGAGTGCGCGTGCATGAGAAAGCGCTGTGCCTTATTTATCGCTTTTAGCGTTCAGTTTATATTCCGGCTGATTTATAATAGTACATATACGTAAAGGGTTCCTAAGGATACATTTAAAACTATGTTTGATTGTTTTTGGACAAGTTTATAGGTAACATTTGAACGAGTTGGCGCTGCGTTTCAAAAGAGTAATGGAGGCTGTCGTTTTGCATGAACCAAATGGAGGATTTATGGATAAAAGACGTTACTTTTTCTAACAAAAGAACCATGGATTGTCTTCGTTGGACACTTAGGAAGACCTCAGCAGAAGTTCTTCAACAGGTAATTACTTTGTTTTCGCTGTGAAATGTGTTATGTGTGTGCCATGATTGCTAATCGATACATGGCTATTGGAAAATATGTGAGGTGCTACCCTCAAACAAATGAATGTGCTGCTTTCGCCGTAAAGCCTTTTTGAAATCTGACAACGCTGTGATATTGCCTAGAAACAGAGCTTTTGATGAGTATGGAACACTTGTATATAGCTGGATGTTTAATAATTCAATTTTCGGATTTTAAATCTGGCGCTACAGGTTTTAGCTGGTAGTGTCGGGATGATCCCGCTAGCGACCCACTGGTATTTGAGTCGATATTTATGTTGTATTATACGGGGCACATTTGAAAAAGAGACCTAGTTCTCAATATGTGCACCATGTTAAAATACAGGTTAAATAAAATAAATAAACAGCATTATTTGGGTGTGAGTATGATAAAAGGTACCTCTACATGGGATCTCCAGTCTCCCCTCTAACCCTCTCTGTCCCCAAAGAGAGACACCTACCTGGGAAGGTCGGTCAAAAGTTAGGGAGTCAAGTGTCACGCCATGTTGGAGACCGTAACACTCACTCTATATGACATCACATTCTCACTAAACAATGATGTAACCTGTTTTTAACTACTAGTTGAACAAAATGGTGGACTGTTATTCTTATAAGGACAAAACAGGCTTTAAATCAAGCAATAATCTCACTGCCTGGTCTGAACTTGTTTACATTCCGGAATGTTCCATCTTTCTGTGTTCCGGAGTGGAATGCCCTCGCTGATGGAACTACCCTCCACACTCCAAACATCCACGTTATATCATTTAAAAAATGACAATAAATAATATTTCATGTAACTGGTTGTAAGTCTACGTGCTGAACATTGCTCCTTCTGAAAGTGTCTGTATATATTCTGTACAGACATGATGATGGTGATGATGAAGGTGAATTAACCACTATTGTTATACAAACCAATGTACATTTCTTATTTGTAGTTACTCTATGTACTGTACAGTAGAAGCGGTGTGATTATCCAAAGTATATTTAAAAAAATGTCACACTTAAAAAAAAAAAACATTTGATAAAAGCGATAACAAACGTTGCATCAAGCAGAACTCTTTCCTGGACATTGAGGCATAACGTTTTCATAAACACAAGTAAAAATATAAAAAATATAGCAAACTTCTACTATGTGTATCATCTAACAGTACCATATGAAGTAATACAATATAACATAAACAGATACAATTACTTTCTTGTTCTTAGTCTCGAAAGTTTGATGATTGTTTCAGATATATAACATAAAAACA
Source organism: Brachymystax lenok tsinlingensis (assembly GCA_030435695.1). NCBI lineage: Eukaryota > Metazoa > Chordata > Actinopteri > Salmoniformes > Salmonidae > Brachymystax > Brachymystax lenok. The sequence goes on along the minus strand of CM059812.1, from coordinate 32,181,412 downwards.
TACATAGCTATATAAAATATAACTGGACCTTGAGGTTGCCTACTTCAGAAATACAACATTTTGGGAAAAAGATATTGTAATCAGAAATATTAACAATTTTACCCCAAAACATATTCAACAAATAAAATAAAAAAATTATAAGGTCCCTATCTTATTCATCATTAGTTGAAAGTGAAAACTGACTCTAGATCAGAACTCCTACTCTAAGTTTGAATAGAGTAGTCCTGTGGCTCAGGTGGTAGGGCATGGCGCATGGGTTCCATTCCTGCTGGGACTTCCCATATGAAACACGTATTCAAACATGATTGTAATGACAGGGAATTTGGATAAAAGTGTCTAATAGATGGCTTGGGTCCTGGATGGTTTGGGTCCTGGATGTTGATTGGCTGAAACAGCATTGTTATATTGGCAGTATATATACCACAAACCCCTGAAGTGCCTTACTGCTATTACAAACTTAAGCAATAAGTTTACCCTCCATTACATTGGTCACCTTATAAGGCACCTCGGGGGGGTTTGGTATGTGGCCCTCTATTCCACGGCTAAGGGCTGTACTTATGCATGACGCAACACTGAGTTATTGGATACGGCCACATACCAAAACCTCGGAAACTGGTGACCATCGTAATTAGACCAGTAAATTGTAATTTTATGTCATACCCATGACATACGGTATGATATACCACACCTTTCAGCAAATCAGCATTCATGGCTCAAACCTACTGGTTTATAACGGCCAATATTCCACACCCCCTCAGCCCTTATGTCACTTAGTTTGAATATATGGGTCCAGATATACAAGGTTTTTGTCAAACTTGTTGTGTTCAGGTCTTCTTGGTTCTGGATTTGTTGTGTTCAGGTCTTCTTGGTTCTGGGTTTGTTGACTGTACTGTAGAGCACAGAGGTGTCCTCCTCAGCTGCTGGTGCTGCTGCTGGTCTGAAGAGAGAGAAACAAAAATTAAACAAATTGCACTCCAAATGGTGGCACCCTATACCCTTTATAGTGCACTACCTTTGACCAGGGCCTACAGGGCCCTGTCAGAAGTTGTGCACTAAATAGAGAACAGAGTACCATTTGGAACGCACATAGAACAGTTTCTCAAAACCCTCATCACATCACTCCCTCATTATAGTCATGTCATAGTAATTGTAATGAGATGTCCATTGTTGGGTTGGTAGTTTTAGGAAATGACATCACTAGTGATCACTAGGGGTCAACTGTTTTGCATATTGATGACATCTCCTACAATAAGCAGCAGCATATGAATGACCTTAATGTAGAATTTGCTCACCGGTTGGCATCACTGGGGAGGTTGAATTTCAGAGTAGTGTACTGGACATCCTCATCCTGTTCCTGGGGTTGAGGCAGTTGGACGGTGTACAGAGGGACTTTCTGGATTTTGGATCGAGAGAACTGGACGTTGGTGTAGTGAACATCGTCCTGGTCGACAGTGGCTGCTGTCTGTGCTGCAGAAGGGGTCATGGCCATGCCTGAGATGTTGTCATACACTGGACTAGAGTCTCCCTGATGAGAAGAGAACAAACAACATGAGGAGTGGAAATGTTCCACAAAGCAATACACAGTCATCACAGTCATCTTCTGATTCCAACAGACTCACCTGTCCATTGTCTGATGTGTCTCTTGTGACAGAGGTGGGTTTGAAGGCCTTCTTCCTGTTTTGTAAACAAATGAATTCATTCATTCATTTATTAATTAAACTAATAATAAATCAGAGTGCTACATTTAAATAATCTACAACCAAAAAATATGCATTTTCACTCACCTGAACCACATGAAGCCAGAGAGACAGAGGATGAGAACCAGAACAACCACTATGGTTCCTACAGCTACAGTCATAACTGAGGTTTGTTTCACTATAATAAAATATAGATGATATGAGTACTGGCATGATATAATAAACTAAAAATAAACTTAAATAGAGGACATTAATGCAATACTTGTTAAGGGATATTATAACCCAATGTATAGTTATAGACTAAGGTGTAATAAGACAAAGTATAATGATTAACATTCGCTTGAAACGTAGTTTTGTATTGAAGTATTGAAGATTAAACTTTACCTGCTACAATGATCATCAGAGCTGTAGAGTTCATAGATCCTCTACCATTCTGGGCCTCACAGTAATATTCTCCTCTGTCCTCAGAGTTGATGTTAGTGATGCTATAACTCTGTCCTGATGCTTTTGGTGAGGTTACATTCTTCTTGTACCAGGTGTATTTGTCCACAGGTGGGTTGGCATCACTGCTGCAGGTCAGAGTCACTGAACTGCCCTCCACTATTTTACCAGAAGGACTGACTGACACTATAAAGTTCTTTGGGCCATCTGGTGTTGAAGGTGACAGAAAACAATCAACTCACACAAACATGTAAGGTACCAAGAGATGATGTGTGTGATTCTCTGATCAAAAGAGGAGATGTTTTGGTGTACTTACACTGAACATCCACAAACACAGATGAGTTGAGACGACCATATTTATTATCAGCCTCACAGTAGTATTCTCCACTGTCCTCAGAGCTGATGGTCGTGATGTTGTAACTCTGTCCTGATGCTTTTGCTGAGGTTACGTTCTTCTTGTACCAGGTGTAACTCTGCACAGGTGGGTTGGCATCACTGCTGCAGGTCAGAGTCACTGAACTGCCCTCCACTATTTCACCAGAGGGACTGACTGACACTGAGGTGTTCTTTGGGCCATCTGGTAAAAGAGAATTTGTCAGAGCATTAGGACATGAGTTATATTACAACTTCACATGACATGTCATGTCAAAATTGTATTCTCAAAATTAAATGATCAGAGAACTAAAACTATAACTTACACTAAACATTAACTATAACACATTTGTACATGCTATGATTGATGACTACTTTATTTCATTACTACATGTTTGCAACCTCAGCATTCAAACACTGAGCTATACTCTACTCACATTTCAAATCCATGTTTATGTTCCTAGACCTGTCTGTCCCCATCTCATTCTGGGCCTCACAGTAGTACTCTCCAGTGTCAGATGACTTGATTCGATTGAAGACATGATGTGGTCCTGTGTTCTCATTGGATATACTCTGATAGTGACCTCCATTCTTCTTGTACCACCAAGTGTAACTCTGCACAGGTGGGTTGGCATCACTGCTGCAGGTCAGAGTCACTGAACTGCCCTCCACTATTTCACCAGAGGGACTGACTGACACTGAGGTGTTCCTTGGACCATCTGGTGTTGAAGATGACAGAAAAAACCAAGAGATGATGTAAATTAGTATTGATTAGTATATTACACTGACATGTAGAACCATGTATTAGAGAGATGATATCAATGACTTTCACTGTAGATATATCAACACCCCATATACTCACATCTGACAGTGAGAGTCTCTTCTGGAGAGAAGATTCTCTCAAAGCCTTCTACAGCACAGGAGTAGTTCCCTGCATTCTCACTGCTGACTGGGTCTAGGATCAGGCTGTTATAACTGGTGATTGGGTTGTTCAGACGTTGTCCGTTCTTGTACCAGATGTAGGTGGGGTTGAGACCGACTGTACATTTGGTTCTACATCTCAGTGTGACTCTCCCCCCCTCTGACACAGACGTAGGATCCATCTCCAACAGGATATCTAAGAGGAAACATGTATTTGACTCCAGTCTTTGTAATGTAACTAGACTTGTCTTGTAGCATAATGTGGAATATTACCTGTGACAGTCAAGATCACACCAGGAAGGCCAGAAAATCTCCCTTTATCTGTTGTTAGTAATCTGAGTTTGTATTCAGCTGAGTCATTCTCTGTCAGGTCTGTTATTGTCATGGTGTGGTGGTTCTCTGTGTTCCTATTGTACTCCACACGACCTGTATACTCTGGATATGAACGGATATCTACAGGGTGTTTCTGTGTAAACCAGAATGAACCTTGTTCTATATAACTAGTGTGATGAGTGTAAGAGCAGGATATGTCCACTTTGGAGCCCTTCAAGACACAGATTCTCCTTTTGGTGTAAGTCACACTCCAGCAGTTTGAATTATGAACACCTGAAATATTAAGACAATATCTGTTAGTTTAACTTTTTATTTCTGTTTATTTTTGTTGCAGTAAACTACTTGACCATTTTCAGTATTTCGTAAATGACTATCAACTTTAGCTGTTATTTGATATTGTGACATTATAACTAAGTTAATCTACACTCACACACTGCAGGAGAGCTGAGATCCTCGTGTTCTTTTACAGCACAAGAGTAGCTTCCTGCATCCTTACTGTAGACATAGTTAGAGTATACAGGGGAAGTCCTCTCCTCTAGATATTGTCCGTTCTTGTACCAGATGTAGGTGGGGTTACCAGGCAGGGTGCAGGTGGTTCTACAGGTCAGTGTATTACCATTCCATTGTCCTGTCACCTCCACCTGCAGTTCTGATTGGAGAGGGTATGAAAACAACAACAGAGGAAGTCTGTCAGTTACCACCATGTCACTGTTCTCCTCATAGAACATTTAATACATAACTAAGATGGTAGAGTACTATACTATATATGAAACATTACAGTACCAGTGACAGAGACAGTGACTCCACGTTGGGCAGTTCTCCAATCTGACTTGTCTGTTTTATATCTGAAGTAATATGTTTCTTTGTCACTCTCTCTTAGGTCTGTGATTCTCAGGGTAGAGTCCTTCAATGTTTTCTGATGGTACTCCACACGACCCTCATTATTAGATTGGATTTGAACAAAACGCCATCCATTCCAATAATACCATCCAAGTGTTGTGACTGTATGACCACTGGGATATGTGTAAGAGCAGGATATGTCCACTGTTGACCCCTTCAAAGCACAAATACTGTGAGTGGTACACGTCACACTCCAGCCATACTGACCCTGTACCACTGAAACACAGTTAGACATCACAAGCACATTACATTAAGCACACTGACAGTAGGGTTTGTCCACACTTTTTTGCCATAGTTGCTGAGTTGAGTGTGAATGGAAACCACAGATAAGCATCACTCAGTGAGGTGTGAAAGATAACTATATAAAGTGAAGTGGAGACTCCTAACAGAACACACCAGAATAATATTATGATTCTTATCCTTTTAGAAATGTCTGTAGATTGATAAACAGAGCAACTAAAAGATAAGAATGAGACCATACCTGCTACAGACCAGAGAAAGACCACCAACACACTTCCTTCTGTTCTCAAGGCCATTGTTGCATCTCCCACCCTGCAGTCTTAGAAACATAAACAACAACTCAATCTATAGCTGGTGAATAACTCCACCTGATACATTGAAGTATAAATCTTCTTTGGGATCAGCAGCAGTGGTGTCGGTTTTGGAGAGTCTGGCGTGCCCAAAGTAAAATGCCTGCCACTCAGGCCCAGAAACTAGGATATGCACATAATTAGTAGTATTGGATAGAAACACTCGGAAGTTTCTAAAACTGTTAAAATAATGTCTGTGAGTATAACAGAACTGATATGACATTACCATAGGCTGGTATAGAGCATGGTGGTTTCTAGGACCCAGGTTGCAGTACCTATGGCTTCCACTAGATGTCAACCGTCTTTAGACAAGGTTTCAAGAGTTTGTCTTGAGTAAAAGCCTCATACCGGATGTTTATATCAGAGGAGTGACAAAGTGATTTTTTACTTTACTATCGTTCAAGATATTATCCGTGTGAAATATAATCGTTAATATACATAATAGTGTAGCTAAGGATCGATTATAAACTATGTTTGATTTGTTTGGAAAAAGTTTATAGGTATAATTTGAACGCTCTATATGTCTTGTATATTGGGACGAGTGGACAGTGGATTTTCTGAACAGAACGCGCCAACCAAACTGAGATTTATGGATATAAACAATGACTTTTTCTAACAAAAGAAACATCAGCAGAATATCATCAAAGGTAGCCAATTTATTTTAGCTCTTTTTATGTGTTTTGTGAGACCTGTGCTGGTTATGATTTTATGCTAATGCATAAATATGAGAGGTGCTATCCTCAAACAATCAAATGTTGTGCTTTCACCGTCAAGCCTTTTTGAAATCAGACAACGCTGTGATATTGAGTCTAAGCTTTTGAATACTATGCAACACTTGTATATTGATGAATGTTTTATAATTATACTTTTGGATTTTGAATTTGGCGCCTTACATTTTTCCAGGTAGTGTCGGGAATGGGGCGCTAGCGCCCCAGCGCTCCTTAACGATCCTCAAGAGGATAAACTGTAAATGGGGTACAGGGCCTCATTAATGAAAATGAACCAGGCTCATATTGACGACATTTGCATGTACACCAATATCTCATTATTATTTTGAATACTCAAGTATTCTGTTTTTGAGTTGACGCATATAAACTTCATATCCAGTTTACAATAACCCAAAAACCTTGTATCCCGGTCATGAGAAACCTGGATAAGATGCTTGGGATATGATGATCTTAGACAGGATACTGTGGCAGATAAATATCTTATCATGTATACTGTTGTTTTTTTGTGGTCTGTGCTGTCAAGCTCAGTTTCTCATATAATGGGTGTTGTGTGATAATGTTTTCATCTTATTGACAAACAAATGACTTTGCTACCTGCGCAGTTCGATCCACCATAATTTATTTTGCTGATACTCCATAGCCTACTGGCTACTTTCACCCCTAATTTAATCACGTTTATGCTTGCAATTTTTTATTTTTTATTTTTGTCACGTCTGCTCCTGCTCCTCCCCTCCGGCATACAACGTCGCCAGAGTACTAACCACCGGTCCTGGGATTCATCATTACTTACACCTGGCACTCATCATTACGCGCACCTGTTAATCATTATGATTCACACCTGGACTCCATTACCCACACCTGGACTCCATTACCCAAAACATTTCACCTGCACCTGTTTCCGACTCACCGCCCATCATTACAAGTTTATATATATAAAATGGATGGTTCGAGCCCTGAATGCTGAATGTCTGAAAGCCGTGGTATATGAGACCGTATACCACAGGTATGACAAACATTTATGTTTACTGTTCTAATTATGTTTTTAACCAGTTTATAATAGCAATAAGGAACCTTGGAGGTTTGTGGTGTAAGGCCAAAATACCACAGCTAAGGGCTGTTCTTATCTACAACACAACAAGGAGTGCCTGGATACAGCCCTTAGCCGTGGTATATTGGCTATATACCACACTCCCTAGTGCCTTATTGCTTAAATAATAAATACAAAAAATATATACAGTTCCATACAGAGGTTTGGACACACCTACTCATTCAAGGGTTTTCTTTATTTTTACTATTTTCTACATTGTAGAATAATAGTGAAGACATCAAAACTATAAAATAACACTTATGGAATCATGTAGTACCTATATGGTTGTCTATGTGAACACCGTCTGTCTGTAAGTCTATTGCACTATGTATGTAATGTGTGTGACGTGTTGCACGTCTGTCTACATCTATGTATTTAAGCTGTCTGATGCAAAATAATTTCCTAATGGATACAATAACACTTGGGCAGCAGGTAGCCTAGTGGTTAGAGCATTGGGCCAGTAACGGAAAGGTTGCTAGATCTAATTGTCACGTCCAGGCCTGGGTTAGCAGGCTGGTGTTTAGTTTGTCTTTAGTTTAGGAGCGTTTTGTGTTCTAGGTTGTGTATTTCTATGTTGGGGAAATGGTTCCAAATTAGAGGCAGCTGATTGTCGTTACCTCTAATTGGGAACCATATATATGTTTGTGGTTTTCAATAGGGTTTTGTGGGTCATTGTTTTGAAATAGTATGTTTAGTGGTGTGTGCACTTTTAGCCACACCGGTGTTACGATCATCGCTTGTTTATTGTTTTGCCAGTTATGTAAATAAAGTATGTATACTGGATACCTCGCTGCGCCTTGGTCCGTCATTATAGAAGATCGTGACACTAATCCCTGAGCTGACAAGGTAAAAATCTGTCATTCTGCCCCTGAACAAGGCAGTTAACCCACTGTTCCTAGGCCGTCATTGTAAATAAGAATTTGTTCTTATTAACTGACTTGCATAGTTAAATAAAGGTTACACACAATGAAGTCATCATCAACAACAATCACTTATTGAACAGGTGTAGTACTGTAAACACATATTTCTACATTGATTGTTCTGAAGCTGTTTTATTCTCAGAACCCCAAATATAGGAGGATAAATGTTCAATCCTCTACGGTCCGTCAAGCTGTACAACAGCCTGAAGACTGACCACCAGGTTCAATGATAGCTCCTATCCCCAAGCTGTGAGGCTCAACAGGAAGTGACACACACACACACACACACACACACACACACACAGTTGTGTAATACTAATCTCGTGGGGACACACAATTCAGTCCCATTCGTAATGGTATTTTATCTAAAGCTTACTCTAACCCTAGCTCCTAACCCAAAACCTAATTCTAAAGCTAAGACTAATTCTAATCCTAAACCCCCTAGAAATATAATTTGACCTTGTTGGGACTAACAAAATGTCCCAAATTTGTAAATTTTTTGATAGATTAGTTGGGGGACTTCTGGTCCCCACAATTATAGTTAAACACGTCTACACACACACACACACACCTTTTATATCATACTTAAATGGACCGGGGGCCCTGATCCTACACTCTGATGCACTTAATGAATACTGACCCTGATGTAACGACCAAAACACAGCTCAGAATAAATTTAAAAAATGTAAGTAAAATGAAGCCAAATTATACATTACTGTCAATACATGATTTTTGGCTAAAAACAAATGACCAAAAGCAATATTTCAAAATTTAATGAAGCGTACATACAGCGTGAAGGGGAGAAGTCGGTAAGTCAGCTTCCTGGTAGTGTGTGGAAACTGATGGTAAGTGTAAGTTCTGTGGTTGACACATATTTAAAGTAGTTACAACACAAGTAGCTGATGCAGAGCACTCCTTTTCTTCCCCTTTAAGACATTAACATGCAGGAGGACCAGACCAGCAAAGGGAAGTTACTGTATTTCAATAGAACATTTAGAACAGACTGTCTACACCCCCTTTTTTCACATTTTGCTCCCTTAAAATTGAATCTAAAAAGTGATTCAATTAAAACAAATTCCCAACAGATATACACAACCTACTCCACATTTACAAAGTGACATCAAGTTATAGATACTTTTCTAATTAAGAAAAAAAAACTGAATTATCATAGATGGATAAGTCTCCACCTACCTGAGTTAATATTTGGTGGAAGCAACTTTGGCGGCCATTTCAGCTGTGAAACATTTGAAATACGATTCTACCAACTTTTCACAACTCTTAGGGCAATATCTATCCATTGTTTTTGTCAAAAAGCTCAAGGTCATAAAATTTGGTTGGGATTCATTGATGGACAGCAATATTCTAACATTGTCTCTGAATGTTAAGTAAGTCAGGACCGAGACTAGACCACTCAGGAACTCAACACCTCTTGGTAAGCCATTCTGGTGTGTCTTTGGCATTAACATTTGTGTAATTGTAAAAAAATCCTTAAATAAAACTCTATCCCAGGTTTAGGTTTTCAGAATACTGAGAATACTTTTTTTAAAGAGGCTAATAGTGACCCATTTCCATCACTACTCATCAGCTGCATCAAAGTGATACTGAAGGTTCCAGTGTTCTAGACTAGAGATCTCCCTACTGGCATCTCAACATTACTACATCCTTCAGTCTTGAAATTATGTCCTCATTAATTTGGGCAGTCGTTTAATGCCACTATGATATTCAGTTACACTGGCTGCGTCCCAAATGGCACCCTATGTGCCCTGGTCAAAAGTAGTACACTATTAAGGGAACAGGGTGCCATTTGAGAGAGAACCATTGTTGGTCATTGTGTACAGTACTGTTACCTAATAATAATGACCTCAATAATGTTGGGCTAATAACAACATAACAAACTAATGAAACACAACACTGGTTTGAAAAAGTCACATTTAAGCACACAAACACTGATGTCTGTAGTAGTATAACATGCCACTATCTTATTCTGTTACACTGTGTACAGCAGAGGAGGCTGGTGATATAGATTGCGCTGCGGTGGATAGCAGCCATCTTACGGGCTGCTATTTTTTATTTGTTTTAACTTTCTTTGTACATAAGGTCTCGGCCATAATTTCCTATGACCGCCATCGCCCTCTGTTCTGTTGGCGAACATGCAATCACTGGAGAACTAACTGGATGAGTTTCGTTCGAGACTATTCTATCAATGGGACCTGGACATTTTTAATATCCTATGTTTCTCAGAGTTGTGGCTGAACAAGGACATAGCTAAACATCTCACTGTTTTTTTTATTCATCGTCAAGACCAGACGACAGACTTGGGTAAGACAAGGGAGGAGGGGTGTTGTGCGAGCTTTAATGTTAAGGATGTCATGAGATTTTGAATAGGCTGAGCGGTAGAACTTGGGAAGGTTGAACACCGGGCAGGCTGCGGCGTTTTGGAATAGTTGAAGGGGTTTGATGCACAAGTGGGGAGCCACAGAGTTGCAGTAGTCCAGACGAGACATGACAAGGACTTGTTAAGGTTGAGCTTGAGGTGGTGGGCCAACATCGAAGTTAAGATATCAGGCAGGCATGCAGAGATATGTGTTGCCACCTGGGTGTCAGAAAGGGTAATTAGAAAAGTAGAGAAATGATAGGAGAAACCATGTGAGGATATGCCATATCCAAGTGACTTGGTGTAGAGAGAAAAGAGGAGAGGGCCTAGAACCGAACCCTGGGGGATACCTGTTGTGAGAGCATGTGGTGCACAGATCCTCTCCACTCCAACTTGTAGGAGCGGCCTGCCAGGTAGGATGCAATCCAGGAGCGTGCAGAGCTTGAGACACCCATCCCTGAGAGTGTGGAGAGGAGAATCTGATGGTTCACAGTTTCAAAGGCAGTGGATTTTATTTTTTAATTTTATTTTACCTTTATTTAACCAGGTAGACAAGTTGAAAACAAGTTCTCATTTACAACTGCGACCTGGCCAAGATAAAACAAAGCAGTTCGACACATACAACAACACAGAGTTACACATGGAGTAAAACAAACATACAGTCAATAATACAGTAAATAGAGCGAGGAGGTTGAGAACAGAGGAGAGAGTCTGTTTTGGCAGTGCCAAGAGCCTCAGTGACGCAGAGCAGTGCGGCCTCAGTTGAGTGACCTGTCTTGAAGCCTGACTGTTTAGGGTCATGAAGATCGTTCTGACAGAGTTAATGAGAGAGTTGGTCAGAGACAGCAGGCTCAAGTGTTTTGGAAAGAAAATAAATAGGGGATACCAATCTGTAGTTTATGTCAGAGGAGTCGAGTGTTGGTTTCTTGAGTAGGGGAGCAACTCTTTCCACCTTGAAGTCAGTTGATGAGAGAGGTGAGGAATGGGATAAGGTCTCCAGAGATGGTCCAGAAAAGGGAGGATGGGATGAGTAGTCGAGCGGGCAGGTTGTTGGGCGGCTGGATTTCAGGTAGCTCTGTGTGAGTAATAGAAAGTGGCTTTAGCAGCAGAAAAAGAGGAAGAAAAGGTAAAGAGGAGGGAGTGGAAGGATGATAGGTCCTCTGGAAATGTAGTTTTCCTCAGAACAGGTGCTCAGCTGCCTACAGCCCTGTTCTGTGAGCAGTGAGTCACTTAGCCACGGAGCGGGAATAGGGCCGAGCCGGCTGTGAGGAAAGGGGACAGTGAGAGTCAAAGAATGCGGAAAGGGAGGAGAGTAGGGTTTAAAAGGAAGAGTCAGGAAACAGGAGGGAGAAGGATTTAGCAGAATGGCGAGATGATAGGAAAGAGTAGTGGGAGAGAGAGTGAAGATTATGACGCCACATGAACATCTGGGTAGGTTTGGAGGATGTACAGAGAGAAAAATAAACAAAGTAGTGATCAGAGACCTGGAGTGGGTTGCGGTTTGATTTGATTTGATTTATTAGGATCCCCATTAGCCAACGCCAAGGGCGACAGCTAGTCTTACTGGGGTCTGACAAATAAAGAAAAAGACATTACAGACAAAATACTTTACAATTAGATACAGATTAGTGAGAATAGTAGGCAAACCGCATCTAGTAAAGATGAGGCTAAGCGCATTACCTGCCTTGTGAGTGGGAGGGGGCTGGGAAAGGCTGAGGTCAAAAGAGTAAAGGAGTGGAAGGAAAGAGGTGGACAGAAATTAATCGAAGGCAGATGTCAGGAGGTTGAAGTCGCCCAGTACAATGACTGGTGAGCCATCGTCAGGAAATGAGCTTCATGAACTCACTCTAATTTGCATACTGCCCCAACAGATCCACAGATGACACAATCTCTATTGCACTCCATACTGCCCTCATCCACCTGGACAAAAGGAATACTATGTAAGAATGCTGTTCATTGACAACAGCTCAGCATTCAACACCATAGTCCACTCCAAACTCATCACCATGCTCAGGACCCTGGGACTGAACACTTTCTTCTGCAACTGGATCCTGGACTTCCTGACAGGCTGCCTCCAGACGGTGAGGGTAGGCAACGACACATCCACCATGCTAACCATCAACACAGGGGCCTCTTGGGGTTGTGTGCTTTGTCCCCTCCTAGTCACCCATGACTGTGTGGCCGTGCACAACTCCAACACCATCATAAAGTTTGCAGCTGACACGACAGTGGTAAGACTAAACACAGATGACGATGAGGCAGCCTATGGAACTTCAAGTTCCTCTGTGTCCACATCAATAAGGAATTAACATGGTCCACACACACCCACACAGTTGTGAAGGGTGCACGACAGTGCCACTTCCCCCTCAAGAGGCTGAAAATATTTGATCCTCAAAAGGTTCTACAGCTGCATCATTGAGAGCATCTTGACTGGTTGCATCACCGCTTGGTACGGCAACTGAAAGGCACCTGACCACAAGACACTACAGAGGGTGGTGAGTGCGGCCAAGTACATCACAGGGGCTGAGCTCCCTGCCATCCAGGACTTCTATACCCGGCGGTGTCAGAGGAAGGCCCCAAAAGTCGTCAAAGACTCCATCAGACTCCAACCACCCAAGCCATACACTGTTCTCTTTGCTACCACAGGGCAAGCGTTACCAGTGCACCAAGTCTGGAACCAACAGGGCCCTCAACAGCTTCTCCCAAGCCATAAGACTGCTAAACAACACTGCTAATTAACTAATTAAATGGCTACCCGGACTACCTGCATCGACCCTTTTGTTTTAAACTAATTATTTTGCACTGACCCTATGCTCACACATGTTTGTTTGTATGTATGCCTAGGCTAACAGCAAAACAAAACACCAATGTAAAAACATATCTAAGAATTCTCATGCCCGGCAGAAGTTTGATGACTAGAAACAAATAATAATGAAAAGGTAGACATCATCCAGTGTACTTACAGCATTATGAGAGAGAGGGCAGGTGAGCTTACTGTCAAAGTAGAGAATGAAACAGAATGTTCTGTGATTGACACCAACTAGATGTACTGAGGAGCTGAAAGGTGATGCAGAGCTGGCTTCCTTTCTTCATGATGCCTCTTCCTGGCAACCAACACGTCAGTGATGGGCTTTAGTAAATATCTTCATGAGGAGAGAGAGGAGCTTTACAAGAAATGTGTACACATCTCCATAGGTCACTTGTTTTTCTACATTTGTGGAGCACATGCATGTATATAGGCAACATAGTTATTGTGGTGGTGATCATTCCCCAATCTTGTTGGTAAAACTACACTGAGTGTACAAAACATTAGGAACACCTGCTCTTTCCATGACATAGACTGACCAGGTGAATCCAGGTGAAGGCTGGATTCACCTGATTCCTTACTGATGTCACTTGTTAAATCCACTTTAATCAGTGTAGATGAAGGGGAGGAGACAGGTTAAAGAAGGATCTTTAAACACTGAGATAATTGAGACATGGATTGTGTATGTGTGCCATTCAGAGGGTGAATGGGCAAGGCAAAATATTTAAGTGCCTTTGAACGGGGTATGGTGGCAGGTGCCAGGTGTACCGGTTTGTGTCAAGAACTGCAATGCTGCTGTGTTTTTTAAGTTCACCAATCGGCACAACACCAAAGCTGGACATGACCCCTGACTATTCCCACCCTGAGCTGCAGGACCTTGCAGCTGAAGAGCTTAGTGGAGGCCTCATCACAGTCCCGATCCAGATGTAATACCTGTTAACACCTACTCATCATCAGGTTGCTACAACCTCACATTTGCATGAACGTTTACAACGTAGGTGCACACAGGTTGAAAGAAAATGTTGAGGCGACAGACACTGACACATGGACAGACAGTGACACATTCAGTACCGCCTTGCACACTCTTGCATATAGCTGATCTAGGGTGTAATCACAGTTGCAAACAAGAGTTTCTATTGGACAAATTCAGGTATGTTTTTCCCCGTTTCGTTCTGTTTGCTTCCGTTTAAGAACATTTTTCAACAGAATTGGCAGAATGAATACACCCCTGATCAGGTGTAAACACTGTTCACTTTGATAGCAGCCACATTGTATTCTTTCTCGCATCTATGCACTCTCCTCCTCTCACCTTTTCCTTTCGCTTATGGACTTCAATGCACAACTGTAGCAATAAATGAGTAAAACCAAAAGCTTACCTTGACTTGGACGAGGTCCAGTGTTGTGTTGGATAGTCATAGCCAGCTAGCTAACGTACATCATTCTGTTTGAGCAGGGTGTTTGAGTAGGTTAAACTAGCTAGCTGCATTTGCTTGCTAAGTAGGTGAAACTGAAAGTGAAAAAAAAATGAAATCTCTCTCTCTGTCTCTTGCTTCTCCTTCATTTTAGAATGAATTAACTTGTTCAAAACTGTTCAACTATTGTCTTTCTCTCTCTTTGAGTCAACTACTCACAACATGTTATGCACATGCAGTGCTAGCTAGCTCATGCTAGCTCATGCTTTCAGTACTAGATTCATTCTCTGATCCTTTGATTGGGTGGACAACATGTCAGTTCATGCAGCAAGAGCTCTGATAGGTTGGAGGACGTCCTCCGGAAGTTGTCATAATTACTGTGTAAGTCTAGGGGGTGTGAACCATGCGCCTCCTAGGTTTTGTATTGAAATAAGTATACCCAGAGGAGGATGGAAGCTAGCTGTCCTCCAGCTACACCATGATGCTAACCTACAGAGTGCTGTTGAGGCTACTGTAGACCTTCATTGCAAAACAGTGTGTTTTAATTAATTATTTGATGACATGTGAATACATTTAAGATAGTTTTATCTAAAAAGGATAACCAAGAAGGATGATCCTCCCTTCCTCCTCTTAGGAGCCTCCACTGTGTTACATGGCCCTCTCTGCCTCACCATACCGCTGGAGAGAGGAGGAGGGAGGGGGGAGAAGAGAGATAGAGAGAGAGTCAGATTTCTGACAGACAGACACACAGAAACAAACACACACACACACAAACACACGTCCAGAGCAATGTCCATGTTCACAGTAGATAGCTTAGATGCTGACCTTTAACCCTATTAGTGCACTCCCTTTGTGGAAGTATCCCTTTGGCCAATCAGGAGCAAGCTGGACAGACTTCTGAGCATCTGATTAGTCAGAGGAGTAGATCTCCAAACACCAGCAGCAGTATAAATTATGACAGTTTTTGTGTGGATGATGATGAACAGTGCTTGGTGTTGATCTATGACAGATAATCTCTTGACAGTAATGTAGTATGCCTGGCTAGCCTAAAGCCTAGCCACTCATGGTTACGTGGTTCAATGGCGCCAGCATCCAATGGGCAGAAATACAAGAAACAACAGTGGAGATATTTATGAATCAATGTATTAATAGTTAATCAAATAAGCAATTTATTTATTGTCTTTGTCATTTTATTATTTACAGCATGATGCTGATATGATGTTTATCCTGTATTGACACTGAACAGCACTGTAAAAATCTTTAATGTATCTAAATATGTAATAATGATTTTTTTTATTATAAAACAAGCAATATCATGACATTGAACAATAGAGTATTATAACATACCATTATATAACATGTGGAATAATGTCTGACAGCTATACAAAGTAAATCATCACTAAACTCTATCCCAAAAACAGACTCAGTGGGGCTGTCAGGGGGGTAACAGGTACCTCTACATGGGATCTCCACTCTCCCCTCTACCTCTAGCCCATCTCTGTCCCCAAAAGAGAGACACCTACTTGGGAGGGTCGGACAACAGTTAGGGGGTCAAGAGCCACGCCATGTTGGAGACTATAGCACTCATTCTATATGACATCACAGTCTCACTAAACAATGACGTAACCTATTCTCTATCTACTAGTTGGACAAAGTGGTGGACTGTTATTCTTCTACACCGACAATAGTCACTTCCTGTTGTATGTGGAACGAGGAAGAGCTCGGTTTTGTTTGTTTGGAAAGTTTGTTGTTTAAAAGTATATTGGAAAATACTTGGTAGCTACCTAGCTTCTTATTTTGGATCCCGCAATGCAGTAGGCATCAGTTGCTGGGACTGCTTGTATCTTTCCAGTGATCCTGCCGATCAAGGACGGGTTTGAGGAGCTATTTGGCGTCGCAGCTAGCCTAGCTGCTAGCTAGCCTGACATCAAGCTAGGGAGGTGTTCTTGAACACAGCCCACGACCTGTTACTGCGAGGAGTAACAGCCTAACATCTGTTGCTAGCTACCATAACAAAGTCCAAAGCCAGTGGTTGGACCGTTGAGGACAGTGCCAGTGGTGTCTCTCTACCACATGTGAAGGATCTTTCAAACAAACAAAAAGAGACCTACAAGCAGTTGTGACAACAACAAGAAAATAGCTTCAAGTGTTTTGTCCAAATACTCGTGGATTCTACTAATAAAAGAATGGACGACCTGACCAGAGAGGTTCAAGACCTGAAAAACAGTTTGCAGTTCTCCCAGGGTCAGCTTGACGAGTTGAAACAGGAGAACGGCAAGATGACAGCAATCTGTAAGTCATCGAGAGAGGACATCAGTTCTGTGTGTGAATCCATAATAAATCTCGAGGGACAATCAAGGCGAAACAACATGGTTGTGGACGGAATTGCAGAATCGCAGGACATCCGCTATGACAGGCTCATTGTCCACCCTCCCTCCCAGAAGCCTGAAAGGGATGAGAGAGCCAAGCCTATGGGTTCGTAGCCTCAACCCCGCAGCACACACACACACACACCAATTGATTAACGGACTGCTGAATGTATATTTTTTTCTCTTGCTTTGTCTGCTCTTATCAATATTATGTCGCTCTCTGATAAGCTACCCAGGAAAGGGCTGAAAATAGCCCATATTAATATATGCAGCCTTAGAAATAAGGTTCATGAAATCAATAACTTGCTAACATCAGATAACATTCATATATTAGCAGTTTCTGAGACTCACTTAGATAATTCATTTGATGATACATCAGTAGCAATACAAGGATATAACATTTATAGAAGAGGCAGAAATGCTTATGGGGGAGGTGTTGCTGTATATATTCAGAGCCATATCCCTGTAATCCTTAGAGAAGATCTTATGTCAAGTGTTATTGAAGTGTTGTGGTTGCAGGTTCACCTGGTACATCTAAAGCCTTTTCTTTAGTAGGTGTTGCTACAGGCCACCAAGTGATAACAGTCAGTATCTAAATAATATGTGTGAAATGCTTGATAGTGTATGTGAAGTAAACAGAGAGGTCTACTTTTTTGGGGACCTGAATATTGACTGGTTTTCATCAAGCTGTCCGCTAAAGAGGAAGCTTCTTACTGTAACCAGTGCCTGTAATCTGGTTCAGGTTATTAATCAACCTACCAGGGTGTTTACAAACACCACAGGAACAAGATCATCCACATGAATCAATCACATTTTTACTAAAACTTTCTTCTAAAGCTATATCCGTACCCATTGAATGCAGTGATCACTATATAGTGGCTATATCCAGGAAAGCCAAAGTTCCAACAGCTGGGCCTAAAATAGTGTATAAGAGATCATACAAAAGATTTAGCTGTGACTCTTATGTGGATGATGTTAAAAATATTTGTTGGTCTGATGTGATTAATGAGGAGCATCCAGACGCTGCATTTGCATTTGCACCTGTTAAGAAACTGCCTGTTAGAACTGTTAGGCTCCATGGATTGATGAGGAATTGAAAAACTGTATGGTTGAAAGAGATGGGGCAAAAGGAGTGGCTAATAAGTCTGGCTGCACATCTGACTGGCTTACTTTGTGCAAATTGAGAAATTATGTGACTAAACTCAACAAAAAGAAGAAACGTTATTATGAAGACAAGATCAATGATATAAAAAAAACTTTGGAGTACTATAACCTCTTAGGGATAATTAAGAAGCAGTGGGTCACAGGTGCCCCACCTACGTCAACATCTGGAAAAATGCAGAGCGCCAAATTCAAATTACAAATGTAGTAACATAAAACATTCATGAAAATACAAGTGTTGCACACTAATCAAAAGCTTAGAATCTTGGCAATCTCACAGCGTTGTCAGATTTCAAAAAGGCTTTACGGCGAGAGCATAACATTTGATTGTCTGAGGACAGCGCCCCCGCATATTTTCAGCATTAGCATAATAACATAACCAACACGGGTGTCACAAAACTCATAAAAAGCGATAAAATAAATTGCTTACCTTTGAAGATCTTCTTCTGGGCAATCCAAAGGATCCAAGCAAGACAATCAATGTTCCTTTTGTTCTAAAAAGTCCTGGGCGATAGAAAAGGAAAAATCAGAGGCGAGCGCTCAAGGTCCCGAGCATCAAAGAGAAAAGTGTCTTCCTCCCTCCACCTGGAAAAACTTATCTTATTCCTCTATTTTTTTAGACTGTTTACATCTAGTGGAAGCCATAGGTACTGCAAACTGGGAGCTGGAATCCAACATTTCCTATAGCAAGTCAATGGCAAAAGAGGCACCTCACAGAATCACATTTTCCCGGATGGATTTTCCTCGGGTTTTTGCCTGCCAAATCAGTTCTGTTATACTCACAGACATTATTTTAAAAGTTTTAGAAACTCCAATAGTACTAATTATGTACATATCCTAGTTTCTCGGCCTGAGTACCAGGCATTTTACTTTGGGCACGCCAGACTCTCCAAAACTCTGAACACTGCTGCCGCTCCCTAAGAATTAATGCTACTCCTAAACACAACCCACCATCACTGTGTCTCATGTTAATACTACTCCTAAACACAACCCACCATCACTGTGTCTCATGTTAATATTACTCCCAAAGCTCTTATGAAGCATCCACCCAATCACTATTACTCTGACTCTCACTCTTACTTTAGGCCATTTTCACAAAAGTCTGCAACAATCTATTACTCTCAGAGCCCTTAAAATTGCATGCAAAAGTATTATATGTGAAACCACATGTACAATACTGTATCAGATTAATTTTCAGAAATACATCTACAGAGTGTACTGTACATAACAGAAAAACAATACAATATCAATTCTAACAGCATCGCCATGCACATAACAGGATACAGGTGTTCATGGTTACAAACAAATGATAAAAGATGCATATTTTAAGATATCATCAAGCATGCTTACAGAGTGAAGGGTAGACGTGTTGTAAGTTAACTTACTGGCAGCCTATATAAATAGACACTGAGTGTGAGGTTTGAGATCTGTGGTTGACACAACATTGAAGTAGTCAGTGTCCATAGAGTGATAGAGGGCACACTTGCTTCAAAACCTGTTTTAGCATGGCTAAAGCCATGGAATACACCCTTTCAGTTGGTTTACCGACTATTATTAAATGTATGGAAGTTGAAGAAGAAGACGTTAAACACATTAAAATTGAGATAGCCCTCAATGGCACTTCCCATTCTGTTACAGATGCCATCATGACAAAGATGCGTAGATGGACCCTCTATCCAAATCTATGTCAGGGATCAAGAAGCTGATGCAGAGAGGGCTTCCTTCCTCAGTCACACATACAGTGTTCGAAAGCATCAAAACGGTAAATTGTGACAGACTGAATGAGTAGTTATTTATCATGCAAGGTGATTTTGTCACGTCCTGGCCATAGATAGCCCTCTGGGTTATCTATGGGGTTTTGGGCCAGGGCGTGACTAGGGTTGTCTATGGGACTCTATGTTGTTTTTTTGTGTTGGTTCCCAATTAGAGGCAGCTCTATGTTATTGCCTCTAATTGGGAATCCTATTTAAGTTGGTTCCCTTCCCCACCTGCCTTGTGGGTTATTGTTTGTTGTGTGGTATGTGCTACAAACGTTTGTGACGATCAGTCATTCCTTTAATGTTTTGTATTGTTCCATGCTATTAAAAAGATGTGGAACACAATGCACACTGCTCCTTGGTCCAACTCTGTCGACGATCGTGACAGATTTGTAGATCTCGACTCGCCTATAAAGTCGGCTGCAATGTCGAACACTCCCACATTTACATAACATTATAGCATTTGAAACAAAAATCCCACTCAAGTCATGGGACCGATGTTAATATTTCATATATTAACATTCTCACATCATGTTCAAATCATCTATAAATGACTTTGTTGAGCTTCACGTTGCATTTTATACTTTTGGATGATTTGGACATGATGTGCGAAAAATGCTAATATTGGTCACATGACTTGAATGGTATTTGTGCCACAAATGCTAAAACGTTAGCAAGTGGAAACAGCGCCAGGGTAAACTAACCCAAAGCATGGATTACTGTCATACCATGTCCATAGACTGCTTACAGGGCCAGGTTCTGTGGTGGTTCTCTTCTGTCCAGGTTCTGTGGTGGTTCTTTTCAGTCCAGGATCTGTGGTGGTTCTCTTCAGTCCAGGTTCTATGGTGGTTCTCTTCAGTCCAGGTTCCGTGGTGGTTCTCCTTTGTGTCTGCTGTGGCATTACCTCCTCCTGTGCGTCTCCTGTAAAGGACAGAGTGAGTTCTGTTCTCGAGTGGGCGTAGATATATTACACTTATATATATTTTCACATGATTGAATAAATTAATGAATGAAATGAATAACAAATCAGAGTGCCAAGGTGACAGTGAGGTGTTCTTTGGCCCATCTAGTGGACAATATGTACCAATACAGTGTTTTAAAACAATGTTTTACATGAGCAGCATCATGGAACTTAGACTTATTATTGATATGAGTAAATTACTTATATAATTAAGTGTGATTCTATGATCAAAAGAGAATGTTGATGTATTTACACTGTACGTCCACAAACACAGAAGAAGAGTTGAGACGTCCATATGTATTCTCAGCCTGACAGAAATATTCTCCACTGTCCTCAAAGCTGATTGTGGTAAAATGGTATGTATTTTTAGTGTAAAGACCGACGTTGGAGATGAGAAGCAGGTACGGGGAGTCAAACATTTAATCAGGATCAGACAGGTAACAGAACAGGACCAGCCTCAGCACACGGGTAAACAAAGACCAACGACAATTAATGCTGACGCGGGGAACCAGACAGGTATAGGGAGGGTAATGACAGAGGTAATTAAGTCCAGGTGAGTCCATTAATTGCTGATGCGCGTGACAGGGGGAAGGCAGGTGTGCGTAATGATGATTGCAGGAGTGCGCAATGCTGGGGAACCTGGCGCCCTCGATTGCCAGGGGGGAGCAGGCGTGACATTTAGACGCTGTGAGTAAAGCTTCATTCTTCTTCTACCAGGTGGATTTGTCCACAGGAGGGTCAGAGTCACTGAACTGCCCTCCCCTATTTCACCAGAGGGACTGACTGACACTGTGGTCTTTGGTTGATCTGATGTAAAAGGATTAAGTCAACATAATATTAACAATGAGGAAAATCTATATTTTTTTGCTCTATAATAATGATTGGTTAGTAAGACCTGTCTCTTTTGCTTGAATGTAGAATACTGTAGAATACTGTAATATTGTACTGTATATCCCCACAGTGTATATACTCACACACTGCAGGAGAGCTGAGATCCTCATGGCCTTTTACAGCACAGGAGTAACTGTCTTCATCCTCACTGCTGATGGAGTACATGAAGGAGCATCTACAGATGGACTATCCAGACCATCCAATTAAAGTGTGACCAAAAAAACATTTCAATGTAAATCCCTTTATCACTGAGTTATCACTGAAATACACAAATCTTACTTTATACAGACATAAATAGAAACCAAGACAATTTTCCATAACTAAATGGAATTCGACGGTTTAGCTATATTGAATGTACATAACAGTACCTGTGACAGACAGAGTGACTCCAGGATCACCAGTATATTTCCCGACGGTCTGATCTGTTATAAAGCTGAACTTGTACGTAGCTGAGTCACTCTCTCTCAGGTCTGTGATTGTCAGGGTGTGGCCATTCTTCTTATCGCTATGGTACATCACACAAGCTTTGTGGTCTGGGTCATCACTCAGTTACGGTATAGAGTTTTGTAAACCAGAATTATTTGGTGACTGTATAACCTCTGGGATATGTGTAAGAGCAGGACAGCTCCACGGTTGTGCCCTTCAAGGTACAGATACTCTGAGTGGTGTATGTCACACTCCAGACATCCTGACCAGTAACACTGCAACACAATCACACATTATAGTGACTATACATTACAGACCCATTTGTTCACACTAACAGTGTGTGTTCACACTTTGTTGCCGTACTCTACTTGCTGAGTGTGAATGGAAACCACAGAAAGAGCCTAAGTATATATTTTTGTACCATCATCTTTGAAATGCAAGAGAAAGCCCAGCTGCAATTTAGATTTTGGCCACTAGATGGCAGCAGTGTATGTGCAACATTTTAGACTGATCCAATGAACCATTGCATTTCTGTTCAAAATGTTGTATCAAGACTGCCCAAATGTGTCTAATTTGTTTATTAATAACTTTTTGTGTTCAAAACTGTGCACTCTCCTCAAACAATAGGATGGTATTATTTCACTGTAATAGCTACTGTAAATAGGACAGTGCAGTTAGATTAACAAGAATTTAAGCTTTCTGCCAATATCAGATATGTCTATGTCCTGGGAAATGTTCTTGTTACTTACAACCTCATGCTAATCGCATTAGCCTATCTTAGCTCAACCGTCCCATGGAAGGGACACTGAAAACTCTTTAGGCAAGGAGTGTGGTCTACAATTCATAACTAGATACTCTACTTCAGGCGAGCAAAATCTAGAGACGTCTTAAGATTTTGTGCACCAGCTGTTGTTTACAAATATGCACAGACCGCCCCCCCTTCTTACCGGAGTGTGCTGTTCTATCTTGCCGGTGCAGCGTATATCCCGCTAGCTGAATATCCATGTCCTCATTCAGCCACGATTCCGTGAAACATAGGATATTACAGTTTTTGATGTCCCGTTGGTAGGATATTTGTGATCGTACCTTGTCTAATTTATTGTCCAATGATTGCACGTTGGCGAGTAATATTGACGGTAACGTCAGCTTTCCCACTCGCCTTCTACGAGTCCGTACAAGGCATCACACTCTGTGTCCTCTGTACCTGCGTCTCTTTCTCTTGCAAATAACGGGGATGTTGGGTGTTTGGAAAATGTCCTGTGCGTCCTGCTTGTTGAAAAAATAATCTTTGTCTAATCTGAGGTGATTGATCGCTGTCCTGATACGCAGAAGCTATTTTTTGCCGTAAGATACGGATGCAGAAAAGATTATGACTTTTAGATTCACCCTCTTATTGAAGATGATCAATTCAAGTATCATTGGAGCTAATATCTGTCACTACAATATTACTATACCAAACAAAAGATTTAAACCCCATGTACTCACATCTGGTAATGAGAGTCTCTTCAGCAGAGGGGAGCTCCTCATTGCCTTCTGAAGCACAGGAGTATCTGCCTGTATCCTCACTGCTGACTGAGAATAGGCTGTAGACAGGAGAGTAGGTGCTGCTGTTTGGTATAGGCTGTCCATTCTTATACCAACTGTAGGCTGTGATGGGGTCCAGTGTACATTTGGTTCTACATGTCAGTGTGACATTCTCCCTCTCTGACACAGATGTAGGATCCATCTCCAACACAACATCTAGAGTAAAAGGAAACAAATCATTATTCTCCTCCTATATATGTCCTCTTATGTGAAATACTAGATTTTGTATTTTTCCATCAGATACCACTACTGTGTCTGTATGACTGCCCTTAATAAGGTAATTACAGTGATATATGTGAAATGTGTGACTAGGTCTGTGGTGGTCATGACGTTTTGTCAGCCGGTGATTGTCAAGCAAATAACTGCCGGTCTTGCGGTAATTGACCGTGAATTAACATAAGCACAATTAGCATCTCCTGGCTTCCACGCATAGCCTACAAGCCACTGATGAAGACCTTTGAAACATCAGTTTCTCATTCACAATTTGGCAAGCACTTGATAATGCAATGAGGCTCATCTACTAGGCTTTTTCTTCACATTATAAGCACAACAATGCACACACGGCAGTAGGCTATAAGCACAAGTGTTCCAAAATTCAATAAATTAGCGGGAAAACACCATTCTCAAAAGTGCATGTAATGCTTTTATTATAAAGGTGCATTTTTATGGTGAAAATGAACTTCCCCAAACTTGACTCACACACTGTATGCCAGTTAGGCTCTACACCCATTGCAAAGTGTAATAATGTGCTTACTTTTATGTTATTTGTCCCCTTTAGTTGGAATGCAAACTTTAAAACACATAGGCCCAGGGTCTAGGCAACATGAGGTGTGTGACTATGACTTGAAAAACTGGGGAAAAAGGCATGCACTGTTTCTTGCCTTACTGCACACAAGCTGGGCATCATTTACAAGTGATAATATATAATTCACAAGTGATAGGCTAATATTGTCACCCATCAGACTATTCTTGATTTAATCTTATCTTTACATATACTAAATAATATATGTCTGAAATTTGTTGTGATTTAGAATGGACCATTATCATGCACCTGTCTCGAAACAGGGGCAGGGGAAAACATAATACGTAATTTATGTACTGAACAGCAAATGTGTTTAATATTAGGAAAGATGAGAAATAAACATATTTTGTAGGCCTAGCTTATAGAAAGCTGATGGGATCCTCCTCTTTTTAGTAGAAGCCATCAAAACTGTTTTCTCTTGTAAATGAAAAGCTAATAGAAATGTTGTGCAACATGAGCTCATGGGCTCTCATGAACTGTTCAATTAGATTTTCAATTTCATTTGCATTGATGTCAGAGTGATTCGAGGGACAATAGATTGCTGAGTGCAAGGCAGTTAGCAAGTTTGGTAGGCTGCTAATGACCATCAGCAGCATCATAGCTTAGACTATATATGAATAACAGGCTACATTAGACTATATATGGATAACAGGCTACATTAGACTATACATGGATAACAGGCTACATTAGACTATATATGAATAACAGGCTACATTAGACTATATATGGATAACAGGCTACATTAGACTATATATGGATAACCGCATACATTAGACGAGATATGGATAACAGGCTACATTAGACTATATATGAATAACAGGCTACATTAGACTATATATGGATAACTGCATACATTAGACTGTATATGGATAACTGCATACATTAGAAGATATATGGATAACAGGCTACATTAGACTATATATGGATAACATGCTACATTAGACTATATATGAATAACAGGCTACATTAGACGATACATGGATAACAGGCTACATTAGACTATATATGGATAACTGGCTACATTAGACGATACATGGATAACAGGCTACATTAGACTATATATGGATAACTGGCTATTTTAATGTGTGTATATAGTGAGGTGGATATAGTGTATAACGTGTACTTTAAGAACCTGCTTCTGCTATTCTACTGTCTAAACTTCCCCAGCTGCTTCTTACCTGTTGTGCTTTTTGTCTCTTCCTGCCTCCCTTCCAGGATGAGAACATCATGCAGTCCATGCATCTGTATAACAACATAATTTAGTGACACTCCCTGTGGGTGTGGCCTAACAGAAGGGACACCAATATATACCCCCACTGCCCCCGCCCCGCTTCTAGCTCTATCCCAAAAACAGACTCAGTGGGTCTGTCAGGGGGGTAAAAGGTACCTCTCCATGGGATATCCAATCTCCCCTCTACCCCTAGAGACTAAAAATATATTTCACCTTTATTTAACCAGGTAGGTTGGTTGAGAACAAGTTCTCATTTACAACCGCGAAGTGGCCAAGATAAAGCAAATCAGTGCGACACAAACAGAGTTATGTTGGGGTTCGTTCCTTGTTCCTTCTCAATCATTGGCTCATTGGTGAAATTAGCGTTCAGACAATATCTTTAAGTAAATCAATCATTCATTTATTAATGCAATTGCAGACAGAAGTTGACAATGGGAACATAGCACACATGTTTCAGAGTAAGTTCTGAAAAATAGAAAAGGGTCCAAGTTGTTTTATTATGCCTGCAGTCATATCTTAGTGATGTCACTGCCTACGTCATTACCTTCTACTCATGCGACCAAGCCCATGCCTACACAGCTATACAAACAAGAGTGTCGGTGTTATCTAAAGGCTCAGCAGTAAATGTCCACTTCCCTAGTTAATTTATAGTGGTATGTCTGACTAGTCTCTTATCTCTTTCACTCCCCTGCAGAGTTCTATGTCTCTGCATCTCTTTTATCTTTGAGGCTCTTTCTCACAGACACCCTGTTTTGACTGCCATAACTCACACATCTCTCAGACCGTTTTTTATAAGAAGCAGAGACTAGAAAAGTACTGTGGAACAATATTAAACCTTATAATGCAGATATATATATTGTTAATCTGTAGTCTAGGACCCTATAAATGTAAGGGGGAGGGGTCTCATAACCCTTCCCCTTCTATTAATACAACATAAGCATAATCAATTATTATAATACATCAAACATTTGGTACAGCCCCTATCATGACCCCAAGGTGAACCCAACAGTTACACATGGAATAAACATACAGTCAATAATACAATAGAAAAAAAGTATATATACAGTGTGCGCAAATGAGGTAGGATAAGGGAGGTAGGCCATAGTGGCGAAATAATTACAATATAGCAATTAAACACTGGAGTGATAGATATGCAGAAGATGAATGTGCAAGTAGAGATACTGGGGTGCAAAAGAGCAAATTAAATAAATAACAGTATGGGGATGAGGTAGTTGGAAGGGCTATTTACAGATGGGCTATGTACAGGTGCAATGATCTGTGAGCTGCTCTGACAGCTGGTGCTTAAGGTTAGTGAGGTTGATATGTGTCACGACTTCCGCCGAAGTCGGTCCCTCTACTTGTTCGGGCGGCATTCGGCGGTCGACGTCACCAGTTTTCTAGCCATCGCCGATCCACTTTTCATTTTCCATTGGATTTTCCTTGTTTTACAGACCTGGTTTCAATCCCACAATTACTTGTTCATTATTTAACCCTCTGTTCCCCCATGTTTGTTTGTGAGTGTTTGTTTATTGTATTGCGGTCCGTACTGTGGGCTTGGCTTTATTTTTGTCGTGTATTGTGATCTTTGAGTAAATTGCTATATTACTCATATCTGCTGTCCTGCGCCTGACTCTTCTACACCAGCATCAAACAGACGCATTACAATATGAGTCTCCAGCTTCAGTGATTTTTGCAGTTCGTTTCAGTCATTGGCAGCAGAGAACTGGAAGGAAAGGCGGCAAAAGGAGGAATTGGCTTTGGGGGTGACCAGTGAAATGTACCTGCTGTCTCTTATTGAGGGCGGTAATGATATCGTTTAGGACCTTGAGCGTGGCTGAGGTACACCCTTGACCAGCTCGGAAACCAGATTGCATAGCGGAGAAGGTATGGTGCGATTCGAAATGGTCGGTGATCTGTTTGTTAACTTGGCTTTCGAAGACCTTAGAAAGGCAGGGTAGGATAGATATAGGTCTGTAGCAGTTTGGGTCTAGAGTGTCTCCCCCTTTGAAGAGGGGGATGACCGCGGCAGCTTTCCAATCTTTGGAGATCTCAGGCGATACGAAAGAGAGGTTGAACAGGCTGGTAATAGGGGTTGCAACAATTTCAGCTGATAATTTTAGAAAGAGAGGGTCCAGATTGTCTAGCCCGGCTGATTTGTAGGGGTCCATATTTTGCAGCTCTTTCAGAACATCAGCTATCTGGATTTGGGTGAAGGAGAAATGGGGGAGGCTTGGGCAAGTTGCTGTGGGGGTGCAGGGCTGTTGACCGGGGTAGGGGTAGCCAGGTGGAAAGCATGGCCAGCCGTAGAGAAATGCTTATTGAAATTCTCAATTATTGTGGATTTATCGGTGGTGACAGTGTTTCCTAGTCTCAGTGCAGTGGGCAGCTGGGAGGAGGTGCTCTTATTCTCCATGGACTTTGCAGTCTTCCAGAACTTTTTGGAGTTTGTGCTACAGGATGCAAATCCTTTGCTTTATTGGTTCCTAACTTCCCTGAAAAGTTGCATATCGCGGGGGAAAAAAGTTGCATACCTAACTGGGAAGGTCGGTCAACAGTTAGGTGGTCAAGAGCCACGCCATTTTATTTGTATTTTTTTATTTTACTAGGCAAGTCAGTTATGAACAAATTCTTATTTTCAATGTTTCCTAGGAACAGTGGGTTAACTGCCTTGTTCAGGGGCAGAACGACTGAATTTTACCTTGTCAGCTTGGGGATTCAATCTTGCAACCTTTCGGCTACTAGTCCAACGCTCTAACCACTAGGCTACCTGCCGCCCCGTGTCGGCCATGTTGGAGACCATAGCTCTCATTCTATATGACATCACATTCTCACTAAACAATGATGTAATCTATTATCTAACTACTAGTTGGACAAAATGGTGGACTGTTATTCTTTTAAAGACAAAAGGCTTTAAGTTTCCCTGCATTAAATTCCCCTGCTACTAGGAGTGCTGCCTCTGGGTGAGCGTTTTCTTATTTGCTTATGGCGGAATACAGCTCATTCAATGCTATCTTAGTGCCAGCCTCTGACTGTGGTGGTATGTAAACAGCTACAAAGAATACAGATGAAAACTCTCTCGGTAGGTAGTGGGGTCTGTAGCTTATCATGAGTTACTCTATCTCAGGTGAGCAATAGCTCGAGACTTCCTTAGATATCGTGCACCAGCTGTTGTTTACAAAAATACATAGACCGCCGCCCCTTGTCTTAACAGATGCCTCTGTTCTATCCTGCCGGTACATCGTATAACCAGCTAGCTGTATGTTGATATTGTCGTCGTTCAGCCACGACTCGGTGAAGCATTAGATGTTACTGTTTTTAATGTCCCGGTGGTAGTTTTATCTTCCCAATAACTCTGCCATTTTATTCTCCAAATATTGCATGTTTGCTAGCAGAATTGAGGAAAGTGGAGGTTTATTCGATCACCTCTGACTTCTCAGAAGGCAGCCCGCTCTCCAGCCTCTCTTTCTCCGCTTCCTCTTCACGCAGATCACTGGGGTCGGCGCCTGTTCCCGAGGGAGCCGGATATCGTCCGCCTCGGTCTCGTCAGAGTCGTGAAGAAGAAAAAGGTTTCTGCTAGTCCGTGGTGAGTAATCGTGGTCCTGATGTCTATAAGTTATTTCTGGTCATAAGAGACGATAGCGGAAACATTATGTACAAAAATAGTAAAAAAATACAAGTTACAATCAATGCAGATAAACAAACAAAAAAAACAATCGGTTCGGGGCATGGAAAACATCTGCCTTCTGCTCTGGCGCCATCTTACACTACAAATGCAAATGCAATGATATGCATGCAATGTTTTTCATGTTAATACTACTCCTAAAGCTCTTATGAAGCATCCACTCAATCACTCTCACTCTTAATTTAGTTCATTTTCAAAAAAATTCCACAACAATCTATTGCTCTCAGAGCCCTTAAAATAGCAAGTACAAGTCTTACATGTGAAACCACATGTATTTGTTTGAGCGTAAAATATAGCTCAATACTAGTAATATTTATTGTATACAATATTTTTTGTTCATCTTTATGAAGGGTAACAGACCACATATATCTTTGCCTTTCTTCATTTTTAATTACGGAAAAAACACATGAATTTCACATATAATCATGTGATCTCATGTAAAGGTAATGTGATAACATGTGACAACATGTAATAGAAGGATGTGAAAACCTTTGAGCGTTCAGAAACATTCGTAATGAGTGCCTAAACTTTGAAATTTGATGTTTCGAGCGACTTTGAAATTTGAAGTTTGGAGAACATAGATAAAGGACTAATTCTGCAGTGAGACTGTGAGAACATAACAGCAGAAGCTGTGCTATTTGGCATCTTCACAATTAAGTATCTTAGTTTTGTTGTTTGGCTAATTGAAAAGAACTAGGGGATATCACTCGCAGCCCAGCTATCACTCACAGCTGAAACATTGTTAACATTGTGGGAGGCAACCTGTCTGCCTAAGGAGAATAATATATCCCAACCACGTCCTCATCCACTTGGATCAATAACAAAAGAACAAACTGGTAATAAGGTTCCTGAGAGGTCCCCATTCTCCACCCTTTCCCAAGTGTGCAAGAGCACACTTCTCGTCATGGATCTAAAACTATAGGATTGGTGTGAACATTGGCTGGCTGGAGTTTCCATCTTTGTTAGCTAAATCCATGCGATAAAGTATGCAGATGCACAGTTCAGAAAGGGTGTAGAATCAGGATGTAGTCAGAAAGAGCAAGGGCCAGGGGCAGAGAGGAACAGATGAAGCTGAAATCTTTGCCAGGGGCCATTGATTGACACTCGACTAAAGTTAATTCAGAGAATCCAATCAGATAGTGAAGCATACAAATATACGCTGTTCATCCCGCCTATTTTTTATAACGGGACAATCAGAGAAGAAGTGGGTTTAGTCAGGGATACCTGTCTGTCTATCTGTTTAGGATTATTGTGTCATATTGTGTGTGCATTATCTGTGTTTTAAAAATGACAATGAATAATATTTAATGTAACTGGTTGTTTGTCTAGGTGCTGGACATTGCTCGTTCTGAAAGTGTGTGCATATATTTTGTACGGACATGATGATGATGATGATGATGATGATAAAGGTGAATAAAACAATATTACTATGCAAACCAATGTAAATGTTTTATGTGACGTTAATGAACAAGAGATGAGATTTTGAAAACTTGGAAAAACAATGACAGCTATATTTAATCTTAAAAGTTTATTAATTAAACAACAAGAAATATCACACTCCACACAAAAAATATATTTTATAAAAGCAATAAGAAACTTTGCATCAATTAGTTACATCAGGACATTGAGGCAAAATCGTACCATCAATTTAACATAAAACCAATATGTATATTAAAAATTCCAGCAAACATATATAATCTTACTGCATTAAGTTATAGAATATAATAACTATATTGTTAGCTTTCATATATATTCTCAAGTCTGATGATTGTTTCAGAAAGATAACATATAGCAAAATATAGATATATAAAATATACTGGACCATGAGGGTGCCTACTTCAGGTATATAAAGTTCTTGTAATCAGATTCTGAGTTTGAAAGAATATTTACAATTTTACTTTGTTGCGGTTGGGGGTCGGACCTATCAGAGGGTGAGTCTATGCGTAGGACCTAGTTTTGTCCAGTGGGTTATACACTGGCGCGGGTATAGCCGAACCTACCCCGTGAGGATACTTCTATCTCCTAATTTCGTTCACGTTTCCTTGTCCTCTCGTATAGCTGGGTTTAGGGCACTTGACGTTCAATTAATGTTTGACAATAAGCTTTAACTGGTTCCACTTCCTTGTGTCTCTCACTCTACAGTTATTAGTTTCACTTTCCCTTATCTAGGTTCTGTTACTCACTGCGTCTCTAGTAGCCGACCGTGGATACAGCCGGGGCGTCCCTCTCCTTGCTTTTCTGGAGCCTACTATACAGTACATTTGTAATACCTTTAACTCGTCTGCTATCTTATTACTACACAATAAGTCTAGTCAGCTTTAAAGGATTTGGTTTGACTATCTTACCACTACACGATAAGTCTAGTCCTTGGTGAAGGCTTTGGTATAACTGTCTTACTACTACTCAATAAGTCTAGTCAACAACAAAGGCTTTGGTTTAAAGGGACTTACAATAAGTCTCCCTTAAGTTTTATTAAGCGCAATCAATTATTCCATGATTACACCTATTCAATTACACAATGAATACAACAACTTTGAGCCCGCATATAGGCACACAAACACATTAACACTTCAATACAGTAATCACAATATCAATTCCTATCTGGCTTTCCTATATTAGTTTACAGTGTGTCTACGTGTAAGTATAATTACCAGGCTCTTGTAGAGTTGAGTCGCTGAGTAGATAAGAAGTGCTCAGAGGATCGTGTTATTAGATCAATTTAGTTTCTCAGGCTATGTTCCTGGGTGGAACTCTAACACTTATACTGTATCTGAATTGTTCTCCTTTATATTCTTATTCTAATTCCACTGAGGGATCTCAACTGGTTCTGAATACTGAGGCGTGTATTTATTTTTGTCCTGTTTGAAATACACTGAATTGGGTCGCCACCGTATTCACTGCACAAAACTGTTTACTGGGTCTGAGCTATGCGGGCTGGCCCTGTGTAACAGGGGACCGCAACAGGTTTCAGACTGTTCAGGTGTTTTTTTTTTTTTTGGCAGAGATGGTTGGCTGGTTCAGTATAGATCAAAGTATATCTTCAGACTAAGGTACACTCAGTAGGTTTCAGGCAGTAGTTATTTCCCAACAGTTGAATAGAAAAGCAGAGAGTCTCACTTACCGAAGCACAGCCGCGTATAATTGAGTTCCAATTGGTAATCAGGAAGAGTTTGAATAGCTGACTGTATTCTTATCTTCCAGGGTTTGATCACACCTTCCTCATGAGTCTTACCGTCTTTATACTCTATTAACTCCTACGTTTGATCTGTTTCTAAACATGTCAGGACATGTCTTAAAGGATGTTGAGCATAAGCCACAGTTCTAAACGGATGTTGTACACAGGCCACAAGTCTTCAGCCGGATGTTCTACACCGGCTGCAGCTATTCTAGGTCTAGTTCCTTTTTTGTCTCCTCCCATGCGAGTGAGTCACCTATGTTCAACTTCCCCAGTTCCATAACCCAGTCTGTACAAGGCCCTCCTAATAAGGTTCTACCCGGTTCCGGTGGAAGAGATACCAGGGGAGTCACACAGGCCACTTTGGGTTTTTCTTCAACTTTAAAAAAATGTACTAAAAAGATATTACTTCAAAATAATATTTACAAGGTCCCCCCTCTTATTCATCATAGTTTTAAAGGTACAACTGACACTAGATCAGCACTTCTACTCTAAGTTTGAATAGAGCAGTCCTGTGTGTTGGTAGAGCATGGCTCTCGGGTTTGATTTCTCAATGGCAAAAATGATTATATACATCGAGGATACCCCCCTAACCCTAACTCTTTGGGTGGTGGACCATTCTTGACACACATGGGAAAGTGTTGAGTGTGAAAAACCCAGCAGCGTTGCAGTTTCAATGTCTAAAAGGTTCCGGGGGTATTCTTCAGGCTGCTATTGGACCAGGTCTCTCTTGAAAAACCTGTATAAATAAAGGTTAAATAAAATATTATGAAGTTATTGACTTCTTGGTTCTGGGTTTGTTGTGTTCAGGTCTTCTTGGTTCTGGGTTTGTTGTGTTCAGGTCTTCTTGGTTCTGGGTTTGTTGTGTTCAGCTCTTCTTGGTTCTGGGTTTGTTGTGTTCAGGTCTTCTTGGTTCTGGGCATGTTGTGTTAAGGTCTTCTTGGTTCTGGGTTTGTTGTGTTCATGTCTTCTTGGTTTGTTGTGTTCAGGTCTTCTTGGTTCTGGGTTTGTTGTGTTCAGGTCTCCTTGGTTCTAGGTTTGTTGTGTTCAGGTCTTCTTGGTTCTGGGTTTGTTGACTGTACTGTAGAGCACCGAGGGGTCCTCCTCAGCTGCTTGTACCACTGTGGGCCTGGAGAAAGAAATATAAATGAAACTGACGTTGTGTCCCAAATGGCACCCTACTCCCTTATAGTGCACTACTTTTGACCAGTAGTGAACTAAATAGGGAATAGGGTGCCATTTGGAACGCAGGAAGAACTGTTTCTTAAAACCCTCATCACATCACTCCTTCATTATAGACATGTTATAGTAACTGTCTTGAGATGTTTATTGTAGAGTTTGTAGTTTCAGGAAATGCCATTTGGCCTGGAGAATACCCCTGGAACCTTTTAGACATTGAAACTGTCCACTGTTACACTATGTTATGAGTTTAATTAAATAGAATTTGACCTGAAGAATGTTCCTTCACCCCTTCAGATATTGATGGAGGGAGTTCTCAGGAAACAAGGACTGGTCACTAGGGGTCAACTGCTTTTCTTATTGATGACATCATTGTCTAATCCTCCAATAAGCAGCAACATATGAATGACCTTGATGCTGTCTGTGTGTTCACAATGTTCTAATATTTACTATACTACAAAGTTGCTTAAGAGCTAGAAGCAGAGCTGCCATGTCTGAAGGCACCATCTTGTCTATTCTCTATGTTGTTGTAATGGCATAATATGATCACCGGGTGGCAGCACTGGGACAGCTGAATTTCACAGCAGTGTACTCTACATCCTCATCCTGTTTCTGGGGTTGAGGCAGTTGGAGTCCAGAGTCACTTCCTGGTTCTTGGAGCGAGAGAAGTGGACACTTGCATAGTGAACGTCATCCTGCTCATTAGTGTCCACTGTCTGTGCTGCAGTAGGGGTCACGGCAATGCCTGAGACGTTGTCACACACTGGACTAGAGTCTCCCTGATGGAGAGAGAGAACAGACAATATAAAGAGACCTGGGGACAGACAGCATGAAGAGAGGAAATTTCCCACAAAGCAAAAAAATGATCTTACATCTGTTTGAACAAACTCACCTGTCCATCGTCCGCTGTGTGTCTTGTGCCTCTTGATTTGGAGGCCTTCTTCCTGTTTTGAAAACAAATTAATTAAAATATTAATAAATTGATTAAGTTAATAGTGGATTAAGTGGATTAATTAACATAATCTTTAAAATGTGTATTTTAATTCACCTGAACCACATGAGTCCAGAGAGACAGAGTACGAGAACCAGAACAACCACTGTGATTCCTACAGCTGCAGTCACAACTGAGGTCTGTTTCCCAAAAAGACGATATGAGAACATGTTATTATGAAGTGAAAATGAATATACAGCAATACAGGACATTAATGCAATACTTGTGTATATATAAGCTTATGTATAGTTATAAACCTTTAGCAGTTCTGAGAAGACAGGCGCTGGGATACGGGAAGCAAATACAGGGTGAGGATTTAATACTAAAAAGACATGAAACAAAGGAAGACCAGCAACTGGACAAGAGAAACAAAACAACATCAATGAAGACACAGGAATGAAAATGAAGAAGTGACAGATATTGGGGAGGCAATCAATGACGTGATGGAGTCCAGGTGAGTCTGATGAAACGCTGGTGCGCTTGGCAATGGTGACAGGTGTGTGTAATGAGCAGCCTGGCGCCTTTGAGCGCCAGAGAGTGGGAGCGAGAGCAGACGTGAAAA
Organism: Brachymystax lenok tsinlingensis; assembly: GCA_030435695.1. NCBI lineage: Eukaryota > Metazoa > Chordata > Actinopteri > Salmoniformes > Salmonidae > Brachymystax > Brachymystax lenok. Next base: position 32,146,060 of record CM059812.1, on the reverse strand, counting down.
AAACAAAGTGTAATAAGGCAAACTATAAGAAGATTATCTTGAAACATCCTTTCTTATTGAACATAATTTTGTATTGAAGTATTGAAGACAGAACTTTACCTGCTACAATGATCATCAGAGCTGTAGAGTTCATAGATCCTCTTCCATTCTGGGCCTCACAGTAGTATTCTCCACTGTCCTCAGAGCTGATGTTAGTGATGCTGTAACTCTGTCCTGATACTTTTGGTGAGGTTACATTCTTCTTGTACCAGGTGTATTTGTCCACAGGTGGGTTGGCATCACTGCTGCAGGTCAGAGTCACTGAACTGCCCTCCACTATTTCACCAGAGGGACTGACTGACACAGAGGTGTTCCTTGGGCAATCTGGTGTAAAAGACAGTGAATATATTTATAGCAAAATATGTATTTATATTTTATGGATGTTTGAAATAATTACTTTCAGAGTAAAAGACAATCTGAAACATAATCATGAAAATAATGATGACATTGTGGTAATACACATTCAGGGAAATGTATGTTACACACTAAAATATGTATTGTTATATATTAATATGGAAAACAATTTATTCTCAAGTATCAACATGATCCGTATATCAAACTGGACGTCTAAACCCCCAATGTACTTATATTTGACAGTGAGAGTCTCTTCAGCAGAGTGGAGATCCTCATGGCCTTTTACAGCACAGGAGTATCTGCCTGTATTCCCACTGCTGACTGAGAATAGGCTATAGACAGGAGAGTAGGTGTTGCTATTTGGTATAACCTGTCCATTCTTATACCAATTGTAGGCTGTGATGGGGTCCAGTGTACATTTGGTTCTGCATCTCAGTGTGACATTCTCCCTCTCTGACACAGATGTAGGATCCATCTCCAACACAACACATCTAGTGGAAAAGGAAATGCGTCCTATTTCTCCTCCTATATATGCTATTAATGTCCTTTTAAATAAAATATAAAATAATAGATTATTTTTTCCATCAAATAAAATTGAATGTGTCATATACTTCAGACAACATGTTTAGACTAACAATAAAATGTTTACTTACGGGCCCTTCCCAACAATGCAGAGAGAGAAAATAGAGAAATAATAGAAAAGTAATAACACTTAATAATAAAAGTAAAAATAATATGTGGTACCAGTACCGAGTCGACGTGCAGGGGTACGAGGTAATTGAGGTAGATATTTACATTTAACTAGGAATATAGTGCTCTTCCGGGTAGCTACAGTGAGACAGTGACAATTTTGTTGTTATTTTGTCTCTGTACTCCAGACTGGCAGATTTAATTTGAGGGTATTTTCATCCATATTGGATGAACAGTTTAGAATTACAGCACTTTTTGTACGTTGTCCCCCATTCTAGGGGACCAAAAGTATTGGGACAAATTCACTTCTATCTGTATTAAAGTAGTAAGAAGTTGAGTATTTGGTCCCATATTCATAGCATGCAATGACTACATCAGGCTTGTTGGATGAATCTGTGGTTTATTTTAGTTGTGTTTCTGATTATTTTGTGCTCCAGAAATACAAACCAAGACAATTTTCCAGAACTAAATAGAATTCAACAGTTTAGATTTATTGAAAATATAACTGTACCTGTGACAAACAGAGTGACTCCAGGAAGATTTTACTGAGTTATTTCCCTCTGGTTTGATCTGTTATAAATCTGAACTTGTACACAGCTGAGTCACTCTCTCTCAGGTATGTGATTGTCAGGGTGTGGCCATTCTTCTTGTCGCTACTGTACGTCACATGAACTATGTAGTCTGGTTCATTGCTCAGACTCACAGGATTCCCCTCAGCATCTTTTTTAGAGAACAAGAAGGTTGTTATGACTGTATAACCACTGGGATATGTGTAAGAGCAGGACAGCTCCACTGTTGAGCCCTTCAAGGCACACTCCAGCCATCCTGACCCAGTACAACTGAAACACAGTTACACAACACAACGGTATCAGAATGAAGACAAGGTCTATTGGCTCACACTGACAGTAGGGTTTTTCCACACTTTGTTGTCGTAGTTTCTGAGTGTGAATGGAAAACAGAAATAAGCATCACTCAACGAGGTGTGAAAGATAACTATTTAAAGTGAAGTGGAGACTCCTAAGAGAACAGACCAGAATAACATTAGGATTCTAATCCTTTTAAAAATGTCTGTAGATTGATAAACAGAGCAACTAAAATATAAGAATGAGACCATACCTGCTACAGACCAGAGAAAGACCACCAACACACTTCCTGCTGTTCTCAAGGCAATTGTTGCATCTCCCATCCTGCAGTCTTAGAAACATAAACAACAACTCAATCTATAGCTGGTGAATAACTCCACCTGATACATTGAAGTATAAACTGTATATGGGGTACAGGGCCTCATTACTAAAAATGAACCAGGCTCATAACGTGTTGTGTTTTAATGTGCTATATAAACTCAGCAAAAAAAGAAACGTCACTTTTTCAGGACACTGTCTTTCAAAGATAATTCATAAAAATACAAATAACTTCACAGATCTTCATTGTACAGGGTTTAAACACTGTTTCCCATGCTTGTTCAATGAACCATAAACAATTAATGAATATGCACCTGTGGAACGGTCGTTAAGACACTAACAGCTTATAGACGGTAAGCAAATAAGGTCACAGTTATGAAAACTTAGGACACTAAAGAGGCCTTTCTACTCACTCTGAAAAACACCAAAAGAAAGATGCCCAGGGTCCCTGCTCATCTGCGTGAACGTGCCTTAGTCATGCTGCAAGGAGGCATGAGGACTGCAGATGTGGCTAGGGCAATACATTGCAATGTACGTACTGTGAGACGCCTAAGACAGCGCTACAGGGAGACAGGACCAGTATGAATATTAAATCCTCTACGGTCCGTCAAGCTGTATAGCAGCCTAAAGACTGACCACCAGGTTCAATGACACACACACACACAGAGAGAGAGAGCATCTCTAGGGAAGGCCCATAAGGCCCATGGAGTCTGTATCAAAGTCTAGAGAGAGCTGGTTGTTATGGGTGTAGAAAAGTTAAAACACACATCCTACACAGTATAGATGTAAACCCTACTCCCTATAAGTCTGGTCCTAAAGGGCCCTCAGCTATACTGAACAAAAATATAAACGCAACATGTCAAGTGTTGGTCCCATGTTTCATGAGCTGAAATAAAAGAGCCCAAAAATGTTCTACGCGCACAAAAAGCTTATTTCTCTCAAATTGTGTGCACAAATATGTTTACATCCCTGTTAGTGAACATGTATTATTTGCCAAGATAATCCATCCACCTGACAGGTGTATCAAGGAGCTGATTAAACAGCATGATCATTGCACAGGTGCACCTTGTCCTGGGGACAATAAAAGTCTACTCTAAAATGTGCAGTTTTGTCACACAACACAATGACACAGATGTGAGGGAGGGTGCAATTGGAATGCTGACTGCAAGACAGTCCACCAGAGCTGTTGCCAGAGAATTGAATTCTAATTTCTCAACTATAAGCCGCCTCCAATGTTGTTTTAGAGAATTTGGCAGCACATCCACCCGGCCTCACAACCACAGACCACGTGTATGGTGTCGTGTGGGCGAGTGATTTGCTGATGTCAATGTTGTGAACAGAGTGCCCAGTGGTGGAGGTGGGATTATGGTAATGAAAAAGCATAAGCTACGGACAGCGTATTTTATCGATGGCAAATTAAATGCACAGAGATACCGTGACGAGAACCTGAGACCCATTGTAGTGCCATTCATCACAAGGATCTCTACACAATTCCTGGAAACTGAAAATGTCCCAGTTCTTCTATGGCTTGCATACTCATCAGACATGTCACCCATTGAGTGTAATCGGTGTGAAATGGCTAGCTAGTTAGCGAGTTGCGCGCTAATAGCGTTTCAACCCCCATAGTGATCGAGGATCGCTATGGGGCGCAATCGGCGATGTAGGCTTGTACACAATCGCCCAACCTTAACACACACACAAACACACTGTGTGTGTGGTTACAGTAGGCTAACATATGTCATTGGCTTTAGAAACAGCAGTAACATCAGGCAGGATTTAGGCTACAGCCAGTTGTAGCTCAGTCTTTGGTGCAATGATCACGTTCACGCACTGACTGACTGCGTGGAGGCTCATTGATTTAACGTTACGTTAGCCAACATGCTACACTGACAAAAGTATGAATGATATAGCTGGTGGCTATATTAGCCACAACTTACCGTTCTTTGTGCAGCTTCAAATGTCAAACAAAGTTGGAAGTTGTTGTAATTTCTTCCCGCATGTTTTGCAAGTTGCAATCGGTTTTTTGTTAATACAGCATAGTCTTTACATCCGAAAATAATAATTTGGGGTATCATCTTTCCAAGGGCTCCATCTGAATTCACCCGCCAACGTTCCTCTGCACTGCCACGCGCAACATTTTCTCAGCTGGCACAATTTGATTGGCTGCTGTCCGATTCAAACTGTAATTTATGTGCTGCACACTTTTTTTAATAGCATAATTTTTATATATTTGGGCTTGAGAGGAGGAGGCTTGGGGAGGGTATCAAGTCAGGTCGAGTCATAAGACTCAAGTCACAAGTCATTGGTGTTAAAGTCAAAGTCGAGTTGCAAGTCATCATATTTGTGACTCGAGTCTGACTCGAGTCCAAGTCATGTGACGAGTCCACACCTCTGGCAGAGGGTCCCTGGTTCGAGCCCAGGTAGGGGCGAGGAGAGGGACGGAAGTGAAACTGTTACATGAGCATGTCTAGGATGCTCTGGATCGACGTGTACGACAGCGTGTTCAAGTTCCCGACAATATCCAGCAACCACACAGCCATTCAAGAGGAGTGGGACAACATTCCACAGGTCACAATCAACAGCCTGTGAAGGAGATGTGTAGCGCGGCATGAGGCAAATGGTGGTCACACCAGATACTGACTGGTTCTCTGATCCACACCCCTACCTTATTTTTTTTATGTATCTGTGACTAAAAGATCATATCTGTATATATAGATTAGGGCTTAATTTATTTATTTCAATTGACTGATTTCCTCATATGAATTGTAACTCAGTAAAATCTTTGAAATTGTTGCATGTTGCATTTATGTTTTGAGTATAAATCCACTGTGTCACACACACACACATGAACGCACACGCACACTAACACACACGCACACACGCACTGCAGTGTTACAATGTTTGATTGCATGTCTTTTTTACCCTGGTTAATCATCTCATCCCTATGTAGATCAACACTTCTACACTGAGACACTTTATGAATACTGGCCCTGATGTAACAACCAAAGCACAGCTCAAAACATAACAAGAAGTAAAATGATACATTACCCTCAAGTATATGACTTATGACTAAAAACAAATAACCCCAAACTATATTTCAAGACATTGTCAAGAGTACTTACAGAGTGAAGTGAAGGGGAGAGGTCTTGTACAGTGAATCAACGTACTGGTAATGTGTGGAAACTACCAGTAAGTGTCAGTTTTGTTGGTGATACATATTCAAAGTAGTTAAGACACAAGTAGCTGATGCAGAACTGTCCTTTCCTTCCTCTTTAAGTCGATAACATGCATGATGTTCAAAACAGCACGTCAGAAAAGGAAGGTTACTGTATTAGAGTGGGCTCTACATTTCTAAAATGGACAAAATGTCTCCTATTTACACTTTTCATTCATTACAGAACCATGTTAACATTATGTTGACTATTCTATTTGGAATGTTTATAATATCTTACAATGTGTTGCCTTGCCCCTCTGAGTTCTACATGGAACAGGTCAAAGTTCCATTTACATTTGGTCAGTTCCATGAAGTCATTTTACTCATTCTATTCTACAAACCCATTCAATGTACACTCCTCATCAGCTGCTTCAAAGACCCTGCACTGACCCACTTTAGTGTCTACAACATGGTTGTCATAGAGGCGGTGGTCTGGGCAACAACCCCCTCAAAATTTGAATGATCAAAATCAAATCAAATCGAATTCTATTTGTCATGCGCAGAATACAATAGTGAAATGCTTACTAACAAGCCCTTAGCCAACAATGCAATTTTTTTTAAATACCTTAAAAAAGTAAAAGATAAGAATAACAAACAATTAAAGAGATGACATCATCTCCATCATCTGAGAAGGAGGGGGAAGGAAATCAGAGGTGCACACCTCTTCACTTCGATTGACACTTCACACACTCATACTGTATGCCCAGTGTTCTGTCTGTGCTGTGTGTCAGAGGACTACAAAAGGGGTGACACCCCCCAACAGTCTCATTCTATCCAAGCTTCCTGTTCTCTTTTAAAGTAGGGACACAGTCCCTCATCCTCTTCTTCAATCGTCATATTCATTATACTTCTCTTCTTCCCTCTGTCATCCGGACGGTGCCTGGTGGCCATGGTGGTCAGTGTTGTCAGGCTTGCCATGGTTTCCTTTCTCTTCCTCTCTGGTCAGGCTTCTGTTTGCCAGCAGCATTATGCCCTGCATCCCACTGCTAGCTTGCCTCTGAAGCTAAGCAGTGTTGGTCCTGGATGGGAGACCAGATGCTGCTGGAAGTGGTGTTGACAGGCCAGAAGGAGGAATTCTTTCTTCTGGTCTAAAAAACTATATCCCAAATGCCCTGCGTAGGTTGCGGTCTTTCGGGTGGGACATTAAACAGGTGTCCTGACTCTGTGGTCACTAAAGATCCCCTGCCACTTATAGTAAGAGTAGGGGTGTTAACCCCGGGGTCCTGGCTAAATTCTTAATCTGGCCCTCATGCCACCTAATAATCCACAGCTTCCAATTGTCTTATTCATCCCCTCTTCTCCCCCCCCGTAACTATTAGTTGTTGCTGTTAATGAGAATGTGTTCTCAGTCAAGTTACCTGGTAAAATAAGGGTTAAATAAAATAACCATGGAGACATCCGGTGGTCCTGCAGAAGAAACACCATTGATGGGAGCCATCCTCCTGGTCCTGGGAGAGAGAGAGACAAACAGTATGAAAACACAATCACCTGTACTCCTGCCCCCACCTTCTGTCATTTGTTTGTCCTTTTGTAAATGTCAAAAGTTGATATGAGTTGTTTGGTAACACTTTAGAATAACTCATAATTAACACATTAGAATTGCTTATATATGTTGATAAATGATAGTTGATGTTTTGACAGTCAGATGGGTGTCCTTACCCTGTGGAGGCGTACTGTGAAGCTGAGGAGGTGTTGAGGCCTATACGGTTGGTCCTCTGAGGAGAGGGAGGGGTTTTCTGCATCCAGAGGTCTGGGTACCTAATCATCAGCCTGGTGCTCTCCAGCTCCACCCCATGGACAGGAGGACAAAAAGCAGGCACAGTCCAAATACATAACAAATAGCATTGTCCCAAAAGTAGAATGGAACCAATAACATTGTATTGGGTTTTATTACCGTCTTGTTTTTCCTTTGCCGCCAGAAAGGAGTTGAATCGTTGTACTTTTCTCTCTCTGTTGGACAATGGTGATTGTAATTTATGTGCAAGACTCAAGCTCTACACTGAAGGCTCTTGACTCTGTGTATCATGCAGTGACGTCTAACTGACCGTTGTGATCTCTACAGTGCTGTCAGGTGGACATCAGTAGCAGGGATGTGTTGGGGATAGTGGTGTATATATAGGGTTAGATAGTGGTTCAATTTCCTTTTGTCCCCATTTCCCTTTTTTGTGAATAAATGTGCAATGCACTTTCCAAACTGTGAAAGGCAGCAATATGCAATGTGTCTAGTCTGTTGGAAAACCACAGGAAGAAGAAAAAGGCAGCAGCAGAGAGGAAGCTGCAAAGCCAACATTTTGGCCAAGGACCAGGGAACCAGGCGAGGGTTTCACATTTCCCCCAAAAGCGTTTCATTGAGTACGTTTACATGCACAGTAATTATTCAATATTAAACTGATTATGGCAGTAGGCAGATGCAAGAGTCATGTAAACATCTAACATGACTATTAATCGGTGTAAGGTCAAAATCGAAGTAAGCATACGGATATGAGATTTTTTTTTAACTGGTTTTCTGAGCAACCTTTCGAATTATTAGGACATGTAAACACCTTAATCTGCGTTCCAGCTGTGTATTTGATCTGTGCATGTGCTAGCACCAGCCAAGCGAGCCTTCTCCCTCTTTAGCGCGAGTGAAGTGAGTTCGGTACAACTGAATGTATGCATCTTAGAAATAGTTTTAAAATACACACTTTACATGTCCGAACTCAGAATCAAATATGCTCACCAAAAATAGATGGTCGCTGTGGTAGAATTCTTATTTTGATGAGCGATTTTCTGTATTTATTAGAGTGCTATAGAAACCTGATTTCAGATGTGTCCATGTAAACAGAATTATTTGGGAGATCGTTCTTCGTACAAAGCATGTAAATGTTTTTAATCAAACTATTATATGAATCGGATTATCCACAATAATCGCATTATTGTGTGTGCATGTAACCGCACTCAATGTTATTGTTTTTCCTTGATTGACACTACCAAAGTGAATTCAAACAATCCAATCAGAGAACCAAACATGCAAATCTTTACTGCTCACCTCGCCCATATTTTATAACCGACCAATCAGTGATGGAGTGGGCGGAGTCAGGGATACCAGCGGAGGATTCAAACGGAAGATGGCAGCGGATAAAGATACAAATGAAAATACAACAAACAAAAGGTAAATAAACGTTTAAACAATATGTAGACAGAATAAACCATACACGCACCTAAATATACGGCGGAGTTGTCGTGGTACTGGCATTTGAATTTGGCTTGCTAGTCTGACATGCATGTTGTTTTTCAGTGACAGTGAAAGCTAATTGAGCTAGCTAACTACTGTAGTTCTAACAATCAAGTGACGTGTTGTGGCAAAATACAATTTCTGTTCTTCACACAGCTAAACGGAAAAAACAACAATACGGCGCAAAGCATTTATTTCTGCGCTGTCGCTGAATTACAGCAATACTCCATACTCCAGCTAGCTAGTAGTCGCAACAATAGACCACAGCTGTTATTGGCCCGGTGAGCGGGTGTGTTGATTTCTCCACTCACCTGAGGCTCCAGGCCATGCAAAACCAACTCTCCACCACTATGCCAAGTCAAGCTGCTCTGAATTGCCAGTGAGTGTGTAACGTACTTCTGTTGAAGAGGTGTCTTCAGCTCACTGATCTTCAGAGCTAGAAGTTCACTGATTTTCAGCGCAATGGACCCAGAGTAAAACCCTAGCATGCATACAAGTTGATTTTCTCCTGTCTGTCCAACCACTAACCCATTCATCGACGCTAACTACCTTTAGCGCCTATGGACGATAGTATCTTCTGGCCGGAGAACAAACATAACGTAGCTTTCATTTTTCAAATAATTTTCAAAAAGTTCTATTACTACACACCTTTTTATAGCGTTACGGTTCCCACACGACCATATGTGCTATCTGTGTCAACGAACTCCTGTGTGTAAACGGAAGACCGACACTACAAACATGTTGTCACTGAAAAATACTGTTGGCTGCATCTGTTAAAACAGTCTACAGTAAGTGCATTTGTGAAATTATGTTGATGTGATATGAAAGTAGAAAGCTTTTAAGTTTCTAAAACCGTACCGCAATTGAGAACCGATTCACATATAAATGAGTTTTTTGCTGTTTCGGCTGCCAGAGCAAATTCGCCTCTAAACAAAACATGTAAGGTCCTTAGACTATAGTAACGTTAGGCTCCTTTAATCCATTATTGGGCTAGCTAACCACCACACCATCATCATACGTGTGTGTAAGAGGGAGTGAGAGAGATGGTGTGTGAAAGTCAGTGTAAAGATAAAGCTGCTGTTTAAAGATGTGCCTAGATCTTCAGCATCTGTGTGTGTGTGTTCCATCAGGGGTACTGTGTGTAACGTGGTGATCAGCCAGGATGCAGGGGGATCTTGGGGCGGCGGTGGGGTTGGTGGCCGCCCGCCCGTCATCTTCAACTCAGACTTCTTTGTGGAGAAGCTACGTCACGAGATACCTGAGGTGTTTCAAGAGCTGGTGCTAAGCAACATCAGCCGCCTCATCGACCTTCCCGGTGCTGAGTTCTCTCTGCTGTTAGGGGACGAGGGAGGGCCCAAGACACCCACAGGGGCCGGAGGGGGATTCTTCCGCTCCTTCAACTTCCTCAAACGTAAAGGTGAGAGAACTGCCATGAGGATCAACCAAGGGTGTCTTCACATGGGGTGTGTTCAGCAGGATGCAATGTAGAACAAACATGCCTGTCTGACATGTAGAAGAAGGAATCACGATGGCTTTACTCATGGAAATTCTATCTGCAACGTTTGACTATGTTTGGCTACTGAACGTGGCCCTGGGTTGCAATAATGTTAAATAATAATATAAATGTACAGCACTCAGATTCTCATCCTTTGGCCGTTGTCATCGACACAGATAAGGAAGTGGTGTTCGGGACTCCTCTGACAGAGGGAGGCATCGCCCAGATTTACCAGCTCATCGAATACCTCAGCAAGAGTGAGTTGATCATGTTGTTACAGTCCCTGCCCATCTTCCAAAAACATCTGAACCCCCCCCACACACACACCTTCTTTCTAGCTCTAACTTTTCTGATAGCTACTTTATTGAGGGAAAATTGACTTAATATGCCTTTGATATGTGGTTGTCCCACCTAGTTATCTTAAGATAAATGCACTAACTGTAAGTCGCAATTGATAAGAGCATCGGTTAAATGACTCATGTAATGTAAAATCTTATCAGAAAGTAGGCTGTACTTGCTGTACTGCCATGCAGTGTCGTAGTACTCAAGTCTGTAGTACCAGCTTTCTACATTAAGCAATGGAGCTTTTAGCACTACCAAAGGACTCAAATGTAAAAGACTGACTAGAACACTGGGGACTTGGGACTCGTTGTAGTGTCGTCGTCGTCGTCGTCGTCCCCCCCCACACACACAAAAAAATAATATTTTTTTATTTTAGATTCTCCCGGACCTTCTAGTTTTTATTTTGATTGTTAGTTCTCAAAGATTATCTTATTTAAAAATATATATAGCTCCATTATCATTTCTTCACTGAACAAAAATATTAATGCAACATGTAAAGTGCTGGTCCCATATTTCAAGAGCTGAAATAAAGATCCCAGAAATTTTCCATATGCAGAATAAGTGTATTTCTCTCATTTTGTGCACAAATTTAATTACATCCCCGTTAGTGAGCATTTATCCTTTGCCAAGATAATCCATCCACCTGACAGGTGTGGTGTTTCAAGAAGCTGTTTAATCTGCATGATCATTACACAGGTGCGCATTGTGCTTGGGACAATACAAGGACACTTTAAAATGTGCGGGTTTGTCACACAACACAATGCCACAGATGTCTCAAGTTTTGAGGGAGTGTGCAATTGGCATGCCAACTGCAGGAATGGCCACCGGTGCTGTTGCCAGAGAATTTTATATTAATTTCTCTACCATAAACTGCCTCCGTCTCCAACCTCATGCTTCAGCATGAAAGTGTACGGCCCCATGTCACAAGGATTTGTACACAATTTCTTGAAGCTGAAAATGTCCCAATGCACCAGACATGTCACCCATTACGCATGTTTAGGATGATCTGGATCAACATGTAAGACAGCGTGTTCTGGTTCCCGCCAATAGACAGCAACTTTGTACAGCCATTGAAGAGTGGGACAGAATTACACAGGCCACAATCAACAGCCTGATCAAGTCTATGCGAAGGAGATGTTGCCCTGCATGAGGCAAATGGTGGTCACACCAGATACTGACTGGTTTTCTGTTATACCCCCTCTACATTTTTTAATAATCCATAGATGAGGGCCTAATGAATTAATTTCAGACTGGTTTCCTTATATGAACTGTCTCAGTAAAATCTTTCATGTTGTCATTATATTTATGTTCAGTATACATACTTTATATCTGGTTTTAGTGGTTTCAGTTTGCACTGAATAAATTTACCAACCCTAAAATAATTTCCACAAAAAATATATATATCATTATAAATGCTCTTCAACCGATCGCTGCCCGCACCTGTCCCCCCGTCCAAATATCTAGGTCTCTGGTTAGACTGTAAACTCTCCTTCCAGACTCACATCAAACATCTCCGATTTAAAATTAAATCTTGAATTGGCTTCCTATTTCGCAACAAAGCATCCTTCACTCATGCTGCCAAACACCCTCTAAAACTGACCATCCTACCGATCCTCGACGTCGGTGATGTCATTTAAAAAATAGCCTCTAATACTCTACTCAACAAATTGGATGCGGTCTCTCACAGTGCCATCCATTTTGTTACCAAAGCCCCATATACCACCCACCACTGCGACCTGTATGCTCTCGTTGGCTGGCCCTCGCATTACACTTGTCGCCATACCCACTGGCTCCAGGTCATCTACAAGTCCCTGCTAGGTAAAGTCCCGCCTTGTCTCAGCTCGCTGGTCAACATAGCAGCACCCACCCGTAGCAGGTGCTCCAGCAGGTATATCTCACTAGTCATCCCCAAAGCCAATTCCTCCTTTGGCCGACTCCTTCCAGTTCTCTGCTGCCAATGACTGGAACGAACTACAAAAATCTCTGAAACTGGAGACACTTATCTCCCTCACCAGCTTTAAGCATCAGCTGTCAGAGCAGTTCACAGACCCCTGCACTTGTTTATAGCCCATCTGTAAATAGCCCAACCAACTACCTCATCCCCTACCATATTTATTTATTTATTTATCTTGTTCCTTTGCACCTCAGTTTTTCTACATTGCACATTCATCTACTGCACATCTACCATTCCAGTTTTTAAATGCCATATTGTAATTACTTTGCCACCATGGCCTATTTATTGCCTTACCTTCCTTATCCTACCTCATTTGCACTCTTTGTATATAGATTCGTTTTTTTTCTACTGTATTATTGACTGTATGTTTTACTCCATGTGTAACTCTGTGTTGTATGTGTCGAACTGCTTTGCTTTATCTTGGCCAGGTCGCAGTTGTAAATGAGAACTTGTTCTCAACTTGCCTACCTGGTTAAATAAAGGTGAAATAAATAAAAATAAAAACATTTTATTTTTTAAATCATATTTTTTTTGGAGTGCCTGGAATGATTTATCAGTGGTGACCCGCCGCTGCTAAATTAGTATTGGAGAAACACTGCTGATTGATTCACTACATATTTGATTTATTGACTGATTCCACGATTGATTGATTTATTGATGATCAGACCTATATATGTTAAGGGCCTGTTCAGGGTGCTAGGTGGTTTATTGTTTCATTCATTATTAATTAATTGATATTGATTGATGATCAGACCTGCAGGTAGAGGGTCTGTTCAGGGTGCCGGGTAACACTGTGCGGCAGCAGGCCCTGAAGGAGCAGCTAAACAGTGGCGCAGACATCGACCTGGAGGCAGGGGGCTTCCACCCCAACGATGTGGCCACCCTCCTCAAGACCTTCCTGGGAGAGCTTCCTGAACCCCTCCTCACGCACCAACACTTCCACGCTCACCTCAAAATAGCAGGTACCCCTGTCTGAGCATGTCCCCACTCTCTCCTGTAGCACTTTTTCGTTTTCAAAAACCTACAAAAAAACACCCTGGCGCTCAAAAATCAGTGGCATTGGTGTTCAGTTTTTAATATACCTGTACCCCATGAGACCCATATTGAAGTGTGTCTTGTGTGTGTTCTGTTTCTGTCCCATCCCCATCTTCCTCTTCTCTCCTCCCTCCAATCCCCCAGACATGACTCTGTTTGATGAGAAGGGCAACAAGACGTCAGTACCTGATAAGGAGCGTCAGATTGAGGCCTTACAGCTCCTCTTCCTGCTGCTTCCCCAGGCCAACCGCAGCCTTCTAAAACTGATCCTGGACCTGCTCTACCACACCGCCAAGCAGCAGGACAAGAACAAAATGTCCGCCTTCAACCTCGCCCTCATGTTCGCTCCCCACGTTGTGTGGCCCAGAGATGTATGTACTGTAACTCAAATCAAATGTGTTTTATAAAGCCCGTTTTAAATCGGCAGTTGACACAAAGTGCTTTACAGTTACCCAGCATAAAACCTCCCAAGAAAGCAATGCCGGTGCGGAAGCACAGGGACTAGGAAAAACACCTGAAACTGGACTGTTCTGTGATCATTCGTCATGTAGATCAGAGTTTCCCAGACTCTGTCCTGAGGCTTGTTGTCCTAGCACTACACAGCTGATTCAGACAGTCACATCTTGACCATGACTTCCTTATTTCAATCAGCTGTGTAGTGCATAATACATAAGTATTCAGACCCTTTGCTATGAGAGTCGAATTTGAGCTCAGGCGCATTCTATTCCATTGATCATCCTTGAGATGTTTCTACAATTTGATTGGAGTCCACCTGTGGTAAATTCAATTGATTGGACATGTTTTGGAAAGGCACACACCAGTCTATATAAGGTCCCACAGTTGACAGTGTATGTCAGAGCAAAAAAAACAAGCCATGAGGTTAAAGGAATTGTCTGTAGAGTGCCGAGACAGGATTGTGTTGAGGCACAGATCTGGGGTAGGGTACCAGGTACCAAAAAAAGCACAGTGATTTCCACCATTCTTAAATGGAAGAAGTTTGGAACCACTAAGACTCATGACCAAACTGAGCAATCTGGGGAAAAGGGTTTTGGTAAGGGAAGGTGACTAAGAACCCAATGGTCACTCTGACAGAGCTTCAGAGTTCTTCTGTGGAGATGGGAGAACCTTCCAGAAGGACAACCATCTCTGCAGCACTCCACCAATAAGGCCTTTATGGTAGAGTGGCCAGACGGAAGCCACTCCTCAGTAAAAGGCACATGACAGCCGGCTTGCAGTTTTCCAAAAGGCACCTAAAGACTCTCAGACCATGAGAAACAAGATTCTCTGGTCTGATGAAACCAAGATTGAACTCTTTGGCCTGAATGCCAAGTGTCATGTCTGGAGGAAACCTGGCACCATCCCTACGGTGAATCATGGTGGTGGCAGCATTATGTTGTGGGGATGTTTTTCAGAGGCAGGGACTGGGAGACTAGTTGGGATCGAGGGAAAGATATAAATGGAGCCAAATACAGAGAGATCCTTGATGAAAACCTTCTCCAGAGCACTCAGGAGCTCATACTGGGGCAACAGGACAACGACCCTAATCACACAGCCAAGACAATGCAGGAGTGGCTTTGGGACAAGTCTCTGAATGTCCTTGAGTGGCCCAGCCAGAGCCCGGACTTGAACCGAATCAAACATCTCTAGAGAGACCTGAAAATAACTGTTTGGTGACGCTCCCCATCCAACCTGACAGAGCTTGAGAGGATCTGCAGAGAAGAGTCGGGAGAAAATCCCCAAATACAGGCGTGCCAAGAATACTTATGTAAATGTAATATTACTGTTTTTTTTATTTATACATTTCCCAAGATTTCTAAAAGCTTGTTTTTTTCTTTGTCATCAAGTTTTTTTTATTTTTATGTTTTTTAAATAAGGCTTTCGCATTACAAAATTTGGAAAAGGTCAAGGGGTCTGAATTCTTTCCGAATGCACAGTATGTAAATACTATGTAGATTGATTCACTTGGCTTGCCTAGTAGAACCTCCGATATATACACACTGGCCCAGAAATGTGTTCTGTGCTCAGTGTTCTGTTCTGGTACAGCCTGTCCTTACAATGCACTGTGTTAGGGATTGTAGGATCAGGAATGTGATTTAAATAAAAATGCATTCAATTTAGATGTGAATAGAAGTAATAATTAGGTGGGTGCTTATATTTGTCCTATTTCACACGTAGTGTTAAGCATGTATGAATTAGGATTTATTTTTTGCATATCCCAACTCCCCTGAGACCCTCTGAGATTGGGGTCACGGCCAGGGTCTGCCATTATCAACCGCAACCCTGGAGCAATTAGGCCTAAGTGCCTTACTCAAGGCACATCAACACATTTTTCACTTTGTCAGCTCTGGGATTTAAGCAAGGGACTTTTCAGTTACTGGCCCAATGCTCTAACCACTTGGCTACCTCTGACTAATTGATTTTCAGTCAGCTACTGTAATGTGTGTGTGTGTTTCATCCAGATGGTGGCCAGTGACCTCCAGGAGAATCTGAAGAAGCTAAACAACGGCATGGCCTTCCTCATCAAACACTCCCAGAAACTATTCAGGGTCAGAGAGACTAACTTCACACTCTTGGCCAGTTTCCCAACCCAGAATAAGCCTAGTCCAGAGGGGCTTTCTATAAAGAATATCTAGGCAAGTTAGCTGGCAAACTTAAAAAAGAGAAAAATTGAAAGGTAATCTTGAAATGAGCTGGTCTAATTGATTCAACAAACCAAAACACATATCTAAGTTTTTCTCTTTTTTTCTTTTTTTATGAACCAGAAAATCTATAGTTATTTCTGGTTGCTTATCAAAGTTAGCTGGCTAACACATCAATCCTGCTGTGTACTATGCCACACTGGACTAAAACACTCCATTGAGAATACCTCATACTATTGGCTTCAACTGTGTCTGGGAAATCGGCCCAGTTGTCACTGTTATTTTATGAGGTCTGGGGAACATGGGCTACAATAATGTAATGCTTTGTGTCAAGCACAGAAGAGAAATAGAATCATTATTTTTTTGTGTTTTGATGGATAATTATTGTGTGTGTGTTCACTCAGGCTCCTATGTACATGAGGGAGCATGCCAGAATGCACTTCACAGGATCTAAGACCCTGCAGACCAAGGTTAGTAGTCGGACTCTTTCACCTGCTGGGTTTACATCATCTATGCCATTAAAGGATGTTCCACTTCTCTCAAACAAAGGACCATTATTAGATCAAACTGGGGCAAGTATTCATGAAGCATCTTAGAGCAGGAGTACTGATCTAGGATCAGATCCTCCCCCTTTCCATTCATTATGATCTGCAAGTCCAAACCGATCCTAGATCAGCACTCCTCTGAGACGCTTTATGAATACAGTCCCTGTATAGGTGTAAGCATCCTAGTTTACCAGAAGGCTAGGTGGATCTATTGCCCAACTTGCTTACACCTCTCCAGTCCTTTCAGATCTACAAGGGGCCTAATACAAGTGTCTAGGTGCTAGAAATGTCTAGCTGTAGTTTAGGGGTGCAGATCAACCTAATCTCCCTCTAAGCTGAAATAGGGTGCCACATGGGACAGAACCTATTTCCTTTATAGTGCACTGCTTTCTATAGGGAATAGGTTGCCATTTGGGATGTATCCATAGACTCATGTTGTGATGGAAACTAATAGCTCCTTTCCCACCCCCTCCCTCAGGATGATATAGACCTGTTACCTGTCACTGGTTTCCCTGCCCCTGTTCCCCTGAAGAGGTGTTGGGCTGACCCGCCTCAGTACCCGTCCCCCTCCTCGTCGTCCCAGGGCCAGCAGCACCACACAGAGGAGTCCCTGAAGGAGCTGTTCAGACACGTCCATGACAACATGCCCAACTCTGCCAAGAAGAAGAAACTCCTGCGACAGGTACTCACTGCCAGACTGCTTCTCTTTCCGTGTCTCCTCCACCTTTTCGATACGAGGCAGATTTCACATTTCATGTAGATTAGAATGACTGGATAAATCCATCCTCCATCTCTTTCTCCTCCTCCTGCAGCTTGCTAAACAGACCACCCCCGGCCTGGCCCCAGGGACACCCATCAACAACTACCAGACCCCCCCGGCCCAGAGCAAGAAACACCCCCGCTCCCGCTCCTTCGGTGGATTCATCAAGGTGCGTGTTTATGTGTATTTGGCTTACAATTGTAATATCCAATCAACATACTTTGCATGTGTTTTGTAAATGTGTTACTTTGTATCCAATATGAACTTAGTATGTTGTAGTCACCATCTTCTACATCATTACTGTTGTATATGAGGCTCTTTAAGGGCAATTCCTCCTTTTCAACCTCATTCATTATGCCCAGCACCATACCAGTGAAAACAGGGCATTTCTACATTTTATAGATTAAAAAGTTATCTATGACATTATCAAAAAAATATTTCCTGGTTAAAGTGAAGGTTAAATAACTGTTCTGTCAACTGTCCTACCCTCCTGATCAAATGAACCAATGAGAACAGAGGAGACATAAGGGGGACCAACAGGCGTTGGAGAGGAGGGGCAGACACGTCTCCCCGGAGATGGTTGCTGCGGCGCTGGGAAAGGAGAACGTCGTCCTGCAGTCGGTGAGCGACATTGACACACAAGGAGACCACACAAACACACTTTCTTGTCCACAGCTTCCTTGTTTTTTCTAGATGTTCGTGTGTGTGTGTGTGTGTGTGTGTGCGCGTCTCCAGGTGAACAGTCCGGTGACAGTGAATAATAATACTCCAGTGGGGGTCAAGGCCTCTGATAGCATGGCCCTCAATAGAGAGAGGGTACTCAAACTATCAAAGGTATGTTGCTTTTGGATTAATAACATGGCAATTCCCACTTTTTCTACAGACATTTACATACATGTGTTTTTGCATGTGTTGTATATCTTTTCTGATACACTACAATGTCATCATTCCACATTACAATACAGCCACATTTCCACATCTTGTGAGCTTTGCTAACTTTGTCTGTTTTGTCTCGTTCATCTTCTTTCTCTTTTTTTTTTCCCTTTATCTCTGTCTCTCTCCAGGACACTCCATCCATCTCCAGAATGTGTTTCTCTCCCTCCCTAGAAATGTTGATGTAAAGGATTGGTACTAGCAACACTGGACTTGTTTTTTGTCCTTTTCTTTTATCAAGTAAACTATTTTGTAACTTTATAAATCTGTGACGAATAGAACATTAGTCC
Organism: Brachymystax lenok tsinlingensis; assembly: GCA_030435695.1. Classification (NCBI taxonomy): domain Eukaryota; kingdom Metazoa; phylum Chordata; class Actinopteri; order Salmoniformes; family Salmonidae; genus Brachymystax; species Brachymystax lenok. The sequence goes on along the minus strand of CM059812.1, from coordinate 32,127,375 downwards.
CCAGCCGGACATGGGTTGCATCCCAATAATCTGTTATTTCTCCTGAAGTGTGCACTTGTTCACTTCCCTCAATGGGTTTGAAAGGAAATGACTGTAATACCTATATGGAAACTCCTTATAGCCCATGCCTACACAATCCAAGACTTTTACATTTTGTGGGGAGTAGTGAATGAGTGCACACTTCAAGGGGGGAGATTGTTGGGATGTAACCCAGGAAAGGACAAGACCAACTCGATGTTCAGTGTGGAGGCAGGGACAGAAGGGAGATTTCTTTGGTCTGGTTGGGGTCTGAGTGCCACTCATAACTTGAAACAGTTGTGTTAGACACTTTTACAGTTGACTGCTAGCTGAGCCTACATAGATACTTTTACAGTTGACTGCTAGCTGAGCCTAGATAGATACTTTTACAGTTGACCGCTAGCTGAGCCTACATAGATACTTTTACAGTTGACCGCTAGCTGAGCCTACATGGATGCTTTTACAGTTGACTGCTAGCTGAGCCTACATGGATACTTTTACAGTTGACCGCTAGCTGAGCCTACATGGATACTTTTACAGTTGACCGCTAGCTGAGCCTACATGGATACTTTTACAGTTGACCGCTAGCTGAGCCTACATGGATACTTTTACCGTTGACCACTAGCTGAGCCTATATTGTACTATATGTAAATATCTTGTTTGTGTTTTTAAAATGTTCTTCTGAATCTGATGTTTGTACTACTCATTTGAAAATGTGGTGTCTATTTTTACTAATATTCTATGTCCCAGTGGTTGCCCTACACACACAGCACATTGATGGGATGATTATATCCCCCTTCAAAATGCTGATTAGCACCAGTCACATTCGTCTGGGGCCTGTTCCAAAAAGCTGGATCAATGAGTTAGCCAGCAAACTGGCCCAAATTGGTTGAAATGACTCAACAGCAACAACTATTATACAAATGTAGCTTATTTTAATCAACCAGAAAATCTAGAGATATGAGGCAAAGGCTGTTCATCAAAGTTAGCTGGCTGATGTATTACCCCTGCCTTCTGGAATACCCCACAATGTCTACAATGTCATATTTCACCTGCCTGGTTTGGCCTTGCAGGTTTGATAGTGCAGTGATGTGATTATACATTTTCTTTATTCTGGAAGTCATGGGTTTTGGGTGGATATTGGTTGGGACGCTAACATTGTTGAAAGGTTTTCTGGAAGTCTGAGACAGTTTTTGCTTGGTTGGAGAGGAAAATTTGTAGTGACGGTGTCAATAGAGGATTCTCTTACAGCACCTTCAGTGTTGCCCGGTCTGATACAAGTCATCTTCCTTGAGCATGAATTGGGGCATTTGATCTGGGTCATGTTCATTAAGCACCAAATAGAACAAGAGGGATTGAAACTGGGAGGGACTACCTGGACTTTGTCCAATAAGAAACCCTTATTTTCACTTTCTGTTGCAGTACGTTTTGAAAAGCTTTTGTTGTGTACCCTAATGAACATGAGATGTTGATTTTGATGGGGTTGTTTTAGAGTAAGTGTTAATAATGGAAAATGTGTGAGAATGGGTTTGTGGTAAGTTTGAAAGAGATGGGTGTGTTTTTTTTATACATGGAATGAAAGACTTGCACCAGAAGCTTGCTGCTGAGGTTATCAAGACGGCTTTGTTTTTTTACTCTGTTTTAATTTTTTCTGTGCTGGTCAAGTAGCCTACCTATTTTACATGTTATTTCACAGCTTTTTTTATTGACTTTTGGCCCCTGTCTTTTCTCTCTGTTACCTGAAGGTTTTCAGCCAAAGGCCCAACACATAATATATATATATTTTTTTAAGTGTCATTTTGAAAAGCGGAAGGGTCATCTGGCCATTAGTGATACACACTGAGTCTTGCTGGAAACAGTTTTGCTAATGTGTGATCATCTTTATGATGTGAGTCGGTTCTAGATTACATGATACAACATGAGGGCATTATCTTTTCATCTCCCCATATTATTTTTGTGTTACGTCTTGTATGTTGAAAGTCTTTGGTTCTGTCAGCCAATGTTGGCCATGGTCTTAAATGTTTACACCAACTGTACAGTACTACTAGTTTATTTTTGTTCAGTTTCATTCTGCCCTGTTATCTGTGAATAACAACAGCATGGGTATGTGTCCCAAATGGCACCCTATTCCCTATATAGTGCCCTACTTTAGACCAGAGTCCTATACAGTGCAGTACTTTAGACCTGTGCCCTGGTCATATGTAGTGCACTACATAGGGTGCAATTTGAGATGCAGACATGGAGTTACATTAATGTCTACTATAATAAACATGGTATACGATAATCTCACATTGCTGCCTAGATGTACTTCCATGCATCTTCCTCTGTTCATAAAAATGTTACCAGTGCCTTTTAATGTAAGGTAATGTTAGTCTACCTACCTTTACCTGTTTAGCTTTTTGGGGGGTGTAAAATAAGATGTTTAACTCTGTCAAATAGATGCATTGATTTACTGCTGGTGCTATGGATTAAAACTATTTTCTACATGTGGAAAGTCTCACTGCATAACATAAAATGAGGGTACATACACGGCTGCACTTTTCTTAAACATCCACTAGGTGGCATCCCGAGTCGTTGAGTAAGGACGCTGTGTAGTGCTAGGACATAGACCAAGACGTGCACCCAAGGGGGGACCCAGGACCGAGTTTGGGAAACCCTGCTATAGACCACTACATACGTATTGAGTGTGTTATGCATGCACTTTAAATCTAATAGTTTAACCTACATCAGACTCAGCAGAGGTAAAGCCAGGTTTGGCTACTCTACTCTATTATGTTGTCAGCCAGTTTCCACAATGCTACAAGCACATCACTAGAATTACCTATAATTGGAGACAAGATGCGGCTTGTAATCTGTTTAACATGAAAATGGTCTAAATTAATGTTTTATATATTCAAGCTAGAAGTAGTACAGCAGTAATAGCGATTAGAGAGGAAACAGACTTTAATAGTGCGTTTCAGTTGTGAACCAAATTTGTAAACGGTTTTTACATGAACTATGAAATACATTTCTTAACAGTTTTACATGAACATTGTGTAAAAAAAAACGATTTCAGCTAGTTTACACAATGCGACAAGCACAACACTAGAATGATCTATAATTGGAGACACGATGCGGCTTTTAAATAGGCCCTTTTTAAAGAATATGAATTTTGATTTCACCTGCCCAGCTGTCACGGACTTCAAGTTTCCATTGCCTTGTTTGTTTAGGAACCACATACAATTGAAGGAATAATTTCTAGCAGCTGTAGCCTATGTTCTTGACATATTGTGCTTAAATTACATACAGTAATTTGTAGTATAGGCCTATCCTGTTCTTGTTTGGGGTAGGTTAATATCAGAAGCAATTGATATTCCAGGGAACCACCTCCCTATGTATGTAATTATCTCTTAAAGGTCTATAATGGAAACATTGGCTGTGATATTTATATTCCTGATGAATTTAATGCATGTTTCTGCAGACGCCCCACGCGTATTTGACTACCGCAGGCGCGCGGTGCAATTGATATTGCCGTTTTTGTAATTGTTCATTGTAGAAATTGAGCGTTTTTTCATAATTCCAACCTGTCTCTTCGATTCACTGTTAACTCTGCCGAGCGACGCGGAAACGCAGTAAGATAGAACTAGCGCACATCAAGGCCCTCTGCGCGCTCTACCTTGCGGCTCTTGGCGTCGCATCTACCCTTCCAGCGCGCGATCAATTCAGACGCGCTTCTGATGATATGAAAAGCGTCCCCGCGCGCTCAGAAACCTAATTTGTATTAGGAGCTCAAACTTGGGTCCTTCCCGCGCATGTAAACATCGAGGTTCTCTCTGTTGTCGGTTTGGGTGCAGTGACTCATTCTATTCATCATGCACAATAGAGCCGCTGTGGCGCGTTTTCCCCGTGGCCAGTTTGTATTCGATAAAGTTTACTGTGTTTGTTTATGCATGTGAGAGGAGAGTAGCCTTGTGAAATCAAACCGACTACAGACCCTGGTAGGAAATGGGGGGGGAACTAACAGAATAGAGAATAGACAATTCTATGGTACAGAATAAGACAGAGGAAATCATAGATTTAATGAATTATAGAGGGTTTGGTATCTGGTAATTATACACACACTAGGTTAAAAACCTGTCCTCTCATTTGAATTTCAAAGACTCATGATCATTATTATGAATTAAAAGCTCTTTGTCCAGCAGGGAGCATCCATTGGTGCCAGTCAAAAGAAGCATGCCAATTTCCAATCCTGCAGTACAGTAACTAAATACAGTAATACGAGTAATTTATACAGTTAACTACATGAATCGTTTATCGTGGCCACTAGTCCATGGTAGAGGAAAAATACAGATAATTGAGAGAGTAGGGTGTTCCCCCCTCTGCATCCAGGCTGTGTTGTGTGTGTGTGTGTGTGTGTGTGTGTGTGTGTGTCCCCCAGGGGATGAGACCAAATGCGGGCAGCACAGGAAGGGAGAGGGGCTACTGTCACTGGAAGTGGTTCTCACTACTACTGCTGCTGTCGGGAGAGAGAGAATGGATGTGAGTTCACACAGGGTTCTGGGAGGTGTGTGTGTGTGTGTCTGTGTGTGGCTTGGGGAGGTGTTGTGTGGGAGGAGTCTCTCAGCTATTATTTGTAAAACCTTTTGATGGATGATTGTTGAGTGAGGGAGGGAGGGAGAGAGTCATTTTAATTTTTTTTGGTCGCTCACTGTTCCCTATTCTTACAGGCAGAGAGCAAAATGAGTCAATGAAAGCTGAAGGGAAGAGAGGCACTGTACAGCAGAGAGGACAGGAGAGAGAGCAGAACCAAGAAGACGAGAGGGAGAGAGAAAGAAGGAAAGCCTTGTGGACAGAGGACTAAAACCAGATAAGGAAGAGGTCAGGTTTTAAAGCCAGACTGGGATCAAGTATCAGTGGCCGTTTATCTAAGGACTGACTACACTACTACACCTCTCTTTCTACAAGGTGCTTTTCTGATCTTCCCTGTTTTATTAGGGACATTTGGACCGTTTCCTCCCCCTCCACTTGGTCTCTGTGGTCAGGGGATCTTGCTAGCCGCAGTAACCCAGGTCTCTGGAGCCCTGAGTGGGGTTGAGGAAGAGGAGCCTCGTCTCTGGTTGCTGGTGCTTTGGGGCTGGAGGAGTGGATGGACATGCCAAGGACAACCATGGCTGGAGCTGGGTCAGGGGGCTGTGGGGCCGGGCTTGACCACGTTGGTGTGGCCCGGGCTGGGCTGTGGCTGCTGCTGTGGGGGGGGGGCCTGCTGGGGGCTGGCGGGGTGGAGGCATGCCCTTCTCTGTGTACCTGTGTGGGAGCCACGGTGGACTGCCACGGCCTGGGGGTCCGGAACATCCCCAAGAATATCCCCAGGAGCACAGAGCGACTGTGAGTACTGACTACTGTGTGTGTGTGTTCCTCTGTTCACGAGCATGTCGTGGTGTGTGTAACAAACTATCAATGTGTATTATTGCCTGTGTGTGTGGGTGTTCCTGTGTTGCATACCATTTCACCATGGTGTATGCCAGTCGGGTTTACTTCAAACACACACTCAGCTCAGGGTTGGAACAATACCAGTGTCTTTCCACCTGACCCCTTGTCCCTTATATAGTATGCATCCCAAATGGTACCCTATTCCCTATTTAGTGCATTACTTTTGACCAGACTCTCTCTACTATAGTCTACAACACCAGTAATATCCAGCTAGACTCTCTCTACTATAGTCTACATCACCAGTAATATCCAGCTAGACTCTCTCTCTACTATAGTCTACAACACCAGTAATATCCAGCTAGACTCTCTCTCTACTATAGTCTACAACACCAGTAATATCCAGCTAGACTCTCTCTACTATAGTCTACAACACCAGTAATATCCAGCTAGACTCTCTCTACTATAGTCTACAACACCAGTAATATCCAGCTAGACTCTCTCTACTATAGTCTACAACACCAGTAATATCCAGCTAGACTCTCTCTACTATAGTCTACAACACCAGTAATATCCAGCTAGACTCTCTCTACTATAGTCTACATCACCAGTAATATCCAGCTAGAGACTCTCTCTACTATAGTCTACAACACCAGTAATATCCAGCTAGACTCTCTCTACTATAGTCTACAACACCAGTAATATCCAGCTAGACTCTCTCTACTATAGTCTACATCACCAGTAATATCCAGCTAGACTCTCTCTCTACTATAGTCTACAACACCAGTAATATCCAGCTAGACTCTCTCTACTATAGTCTACAACACCAGTAATATCCAGCTAGACTCTCTCTACTATAGTCTACAACACCAGTAATATCCAGCTAGACTCTCTCTCTACTATAGTCTACAACACCAGTAATATCCAGCTAGAGACTCTCTCTACTATAGTCTACAACACCAGTAATATCCAGCTAGACTCTCTCTACTATAGTCTACAACACCAGTAATATCCAGCTAGACTCTCTCTACTATAGTCTACAACACCAGTAATATCCAGCCAGAGACTCTCTCTACTATAGTCTACAACACCAGTAATATCCAGCTAGACTCTCTCTACTATAGTCTACAACACCAGTAATATCCAGCTAGACTCTCTCTACTATAGTCTACAACACCAGTAATATCCAGCTAGAGACTCTCTCTACTATAGTCTACAACACCAGTAATATCCAGCTAGACTCTCTCTACTATAGTCTACAACACCAGTAATATCCAGCTAGACTCTCTCTACTATAGTCTACAACACCAGTAATATCCAGCTAGAGACTCTCTCTACTATAGTCTACAACACCAGTAATATCCAGCTAGACTCTCTCTACTATAGTCTACAACACCAGTAATATCCAGCTAGACTCTCTCTACTATAGTCTACAACACCAGTAATATCCAGCTAGACTCTCTCTACTATAGTCTACAACACCAGTAATATCCAGCTAGACTCTCTCTACTATAGTCTACAACACCAGTAATATCCAGCTAGACTCTCTCTACTATAGTCTACAACACCAGTAATATCCAGCTAGACTCTCTCTACTATAGTCTACAACACCAGTAATATCCAGCTAGACTCTCTCTACTATAGTCTACAACACCAGTAATATCCAGCTAGACTCTCTCTACTATAGTCTACAACACCAGTAATATCCAGCTAGAGACTCTCTCTACTGTAGTCTACAACACCAGTAATATCCAGCTAGACTCTCTCTACTATAGTCTACAACACCAGTAATATCCAGCTAGACTCTCTCTACTGTAGTCTACAACACCAGTAATATCCAGCTAGACTCTCTCTACTATAGTCTACAACACCAGTAATATCCAGCTAGACTCTCTCTACTATAGTCTACAACACCAGTAATATCCAGCTAGACTCTCTCTACTATAGTCTACAACACCAGTAATATCCAGCTAGAGACTCTCTCTACTATAGTCTACAACACCAGTAATATCCAGCTAGACTCTCTCTACTATAGTCTACAACACCAGTAATATCCAGCTAGACTCTCTCTACTATAGTCTACAACACCAGTAATATCCAGCTAGACTCTCTCTACTATAGTCTACAACACCAGTAATATCCAGCTAGACTCTCTCTACTATAGTCTACAACACCAGTAATATCCAGCTAGACTCTCTCTACTATAGTCTACAACACCAGTAATATCCAGCTAGAGACTCTCTCTACTATAGTCTACAACACCAGTAATATCCAGCTAGACTCTCTCTACTATAGTCTACAACACCAGTAATATCCAGCTAGACTCTCTCTACTATAGTCTACAACACCAGTAATATCCAGCTAGACTCTCTCTACTATAGTCTACAACACCAGTAATATCCAGCTAGACTCTCTCTACTATAGTCTACAACACCAGTAATATCCAGCTAGAGACTCTCTCTCTACTATAGTCTACAACACCAGTAATATCCAGCTAGAGACTCTCTCTCTACTGTAGTCTACAACACCAGTAATATCCAGCTATAGACTCTCTCTACTATAGTCTACAACACCAGTAATATCCAGCTAGAGACTCTCTCTACTATAGTCTACAACACCAGTAATATCCAGCTAGACTCTCTCTACTATAGTCTACAACACCAGTAATATCCAGCTAGACTCTCTCTACTATAGTCTACAACACCAGTAATATCCAGCTAGACTCTCTCTACTATAGTCTACAACACCAGTAATATCCAGCTAGACTCTCTCTACTATAGTCTACAACACCAGTAATATCCAGCTAGAGACTCTCTCTCTACTATAGTCTACAACACCAGTAATATCCAGCTAGACTCTCTCTACTATAGTCTACAACACCAGTAATATCCAGCTAGACTCTCTCTACTATAGTCTACAACACCAGTAATATCCAGCTAGACTCTCTCTACTATAGTCTACAACACCAGTAATATCCAGCTAGACTCTCTCTACTATAGTCTACAACACCAGTAATATCCAGCTAGACTCTCTCTACTATAGTCTACAACACCAGTAATATCCAGCTAGACTCTCTCTACTATAGTCTACAACACCAGTAATATCCAGCTAGAGACTCTCTCTCTACTATAGTCTACAACACCAGTAATATCCAGCTAGAGACTCTCTCTACTATAGTCTATAACACCAGTAATATCCAGCTAGACTCTCTCTACTATAGTCTACAACACCAGTAATATCCAGCTAGAGACTCTCTCTACTATAGTCTACAACACCAGTAATATCCAGCTAGAGACTCTCTCTACTATAGTCTACAACACCAGTAATATCCAGCTAGAGACTCTCTCTACTATAGTCTACAACACCAGTAATATCCAGCTAGACTCTCTCTACTATAGTCTACAACACCAGTAATATCCAGCTAGACTCTCTCTACTATAGTCTACAACACCAGTAATATCCAGCTAGAGACTCTCTCTACTATAGTCTACAACACCAGTAATATCCAGCTAGACTCTCTCTACTATAGTCTACAACACCAGTAATATCCAGCTAGACTCTCTCTACTATAGTCTACAACACCAGTAATATCCAGCTAGAGACTCTCTCTCTACTATAGTCTACAACACCAGTAATATCCAGCTAGACTCTCTCTACTATAGTCTACAACACCAGTAATATCCAGCTAGACTCTCTCTACTATAGTCTACAACACCAGTAATATCCAGCTAGACTCTCTCTACTATAGTCTACAACACCAGTAATATCCAGCTAGAGACTCTCTCTCTACTATAGTCTACAACACCAGTAATATCCAGCTAGACTCTCTCTACTATAGTCTACAACACCAGTAATATCCAGCTAGACTCTCTCTACTATAGTCTACAACACCAGTAATATCCAGCTAGACTCTCTCTACTATAGTCTACAACACCAGTAATATCCAGCTAGACTCTCTCTACTATAGTCTACAACACCAGTAATATCCAGCTAGAGACTCTCTCTACTATAGTCTACAACACCAGTAATATCCAGCTAGACTCTCTCTACTATAGTCTACAACACCAGTAATATCCAGCTAGACTCTCTCTACTATAGTCTACAACACCAGTAATATCCAGCTAGACTCTCTCTACTATAGTCTACAACACCAGTAATATCCAGCTAGACTCTCTCTACTATAGTCTACAACACCAGTAATATCCAGCTAGACTCTCTCTACTATAGTCTACAACACCAGTAATATCCAGCTAGACTCTCTCTACTATAGTCTACAACACCAGTAATATCCAGCTAGACTCTCTCTACTATAGTCTACAACACCAGTAATATCCAGCTAGACTCTCTCTACTATAGTCTACAACACCAGTAATATCCAGCTAGAGACTCTCTCTCTACTATAGTCTACAACACCAGTAATATCCAGCTAGACTCTCTCTACTATAGTCTACAACACCAGTAATATCCAGCTAGACTCTCTCTACTATAGTCTACAACACCAGTAATATCCAGCTAGAGACTCTCTCTCTACTATAGTCTACAACACCAGTAATATCCAGCTAGACTCTCTCTACTATAGTCTACAACACCAGTAATATCCAGCTAGACTCTCTCTACTATAGTCTACAACACCAGTAATATCCAGCTAGAGACTCTCTCTCTATAGTCTACAACACCAGTAATATCCAGCTAGAGACTCTCTCTCTACTATAGTCTACAACACCAGTAATATCCAGCTAGACTCTCTCTACTATAGTCTACAACACCAGTAATATCCAGCTAGACTCTCTCTACTATAGTCTACAACACCAGTAATATCCCTAGCTAGACTCTCTCTACTATAGTCTACAACACCAGTAATATCCAGCTAGACTCTCTCTACTATAGTCTACAACACCAGTAATATCCAGCTAGAGACTCTCTCTCTACTATAGTCTACAACACCAGTAATATCCAGCTAGACTCTCTCTACTATAGTCTACAACACCAGTAATATCCAGCTAGACTCTCTCTACTATAGTCTACAACACCAGTAATATCCAGCTAGACTCTCTCTACTATAGTCTACAACACCAGTAATATCCAGCTAGACTCTCTCTACTATAGTCTACAACACCAGTAATATCCAGCTAGACTCTCTCTACTATAGTCTACAACACCAGTAATATCCAGCTAGACTCTCTCTACTATAGTCTACAACACCAGTAATATCCAGCTAGACTCTCTCTACTATAGTCTACAACACCAGTAATATCCAGCTAGACTCTCTCTACTATAGTCTACAACACCAGTAATATCCAGCTATAGACTCTCTCTACTATAGTCTACAACACCAGTAATATCCAGCTAGAGACTCTCTCTCTACTATAGTCTATAACACCAGTAATATCCAGCTAGAGACTCTCTCTCTACTATAGTCTACATCACCAGTAATATCCAGCTAGACTCTCTCTACTATAGTCTACAACACCAGTAATATCCAGCTAGAGACTCTCTCTCTACTACAGTCTACAACACCAGTAATATCCAGCTATAGACTCTCTCTACTATAGTCTACAACACCAGTAATATCCAGCTAGACTCTCTCTACTATAGTCTATAACACCAGTAATATCCAGCTAGACTCTCTCTACTATAGTCTACAACACCAGTAATATCCAGCTAGAGACTCTCTCTACTATAGTCTACATCACCAGTAATATCCAGCTAGACTCTCTCTACTATAGTCTACATCACCAGTAATATCCAGCTAGACTCTCTCTACTATAGTCTACAACACCAGTAATATCCAGCTAGACTCTCTCTACTATAGTCTACATCACCAGTAATATCCAGCTAGACTCTCTCTACTATAGTCTACAACACCAGTAATATCCAGCTAGACTCTCTCTACTATAGTCTACAACACCAGTAATATCCAGCTAGACTCTCTCTACTATAGTCTACAACACCAGTAATATCCAGCTAGACTCTCTCTACTATAGTCTACAACACCAGTAATATCCAGCTAGACTCTCTCTACTATAGTCTACAACACCAGTAATATCCAGCTAGACTCTCTCTACTATAGTCTACAACACCAGTAATATCCAGCTAGAGACTCTCTCTCTACTATAGTCTACAACACCAGTAATATCCAGCTAGAGACTCTCTCTCTACTGTAGTCTACAACACCAGTAATATCCAGCTATAGACTCTCTCTACTATAGTCTACAACACCAGTAATATCCAGCTAGAGACTCTCTCTCTACTATAGTCTATAACACCAGTAATATCCAGCTAGAGACTCTCTCTCTACTATAGTCTACATCACCAGTAATATCCAGCTAGACTCTCTCTACTATAGTCTACAACACCAGTAATATCCAGCTAGAGACTCTCTCTCTACTACAGTCTACAACACCAGTAATATCCAGCTATAGACTCTCTCTACTATAGTCTACAACACCAGTAATATCCAGCTAGACTCTCTCTACTATAGTCTATAACACCAGTAATATCCAGCTAGACTCTCTCTACTATAGTCTACAACACCAGTAATATCCAGCTAGACTCTCTCTACTATAGTCTACAACACCAGTAATATCCAGCTAGACTCTCTCTACTATAGTCTACAACACCAGTAATATCCAGCTAGACTCTCTACTACTATAGTCTACAACACCAGTAATATCCAGCTAGACTCTCTCTACTATAGTCTACAACACCAGTAATAGCCAGCTAGACTCTTTCTACTATAGTCTACAACACCAGTAATATCCAGCTATAGACTCTCTCTACTGTAGTCTACAACACCAGTAATATCCAGCTAGAGACTCTCTCTACTATAGTCTACAAACACAGTAATATCCAGCTAGACTCTCTCTACTATAGTCTACAACACCAGTAATATCCAGCTAGACTCTCTCTACTATAGTCTACATCACCAGTAATATCCAGCTAGAGACTCTCTCTACTATAGTCTATAACACCAGTAATATCCAGCTATACTCTTTCTACTATAGTCTACAACACCAGTAATATCCAGCTATACTCTTTCTACTATAGTCTACATCACCAGTAATATTCGAACAAGTCTCTCTCTCTACTATAGTCTACAACACCAGTAATATCCAGCTAGACTCTCTCTACTATAGTCTACAACACCAGTAATATCCAGCTAGACTCTCTCTACTATAGTCTACAACACCAGTAATATCCAGCTAGACTCTCTCTCTACTATAGTCTACAACACCAGTAATATCCAGCTAGACTCTCTCAACTGTAGTCTACAACACCAGTAATATCCAGCTAGACTCTCTCTACTATAGTCTACAACACCAGTAATATCCAGCTAGAGACTCTCTCTACTATAGTCTACAACACCAGTAATATCCAGCTAGAGACTCTCTACTATAGTCTACAACACCAGTAATATCCCAAGCAGAGACTCTCTCTACTATAGTCTACAACACCAGTAATATCCAGCTAGACTCTCTCTACTATAGTCTATAACACCAGTAATATCCAGCTAGACTCTCTCTACTGTAGTCTACAACACCAGTAATATCCAGCTATAGACTATCTCTACTATAGTCTACAACACCAGTAATATCCAGCTAGACTCTCTCTACTATAGTCTACAACACCAGTAATATCCAGCTAGACTCTCTCTACTATAGTCTACAACACCAGTAATATCCAGCTAGAGACTCTCTCTACTATAGTCTACAACACCAGTAATATCCAGCTAGAGACTCTCTCTACTATAGTCTACAACACCAGTAATATCCAGCTAGAGACTCTCTCTACTATAGTCTACAACACCAGTAATATCCAACCAGAGACTCTCTCTACTATAGTCTACAACACCAGTAATATCCAGCTAGACTCTCTCTACTATAGTCTATAACACCAGTAATATCCAGCTAGACTCTCTCTACTGTAGTCTACAACACCAATAATATCCAGCTATAGACTATCTCTACTATAGTCTACAACACCAGTAATATCCAGCTAGACTCTCTCTACTATAGTCTACAACACCAGTAATATCCAGCTAGACTCTCTCTACTATAGTCTACAACACCAGTAATATCCAGCTATAGACTCTCTCTACTATAGTCTACAACACCAGTAATATCCAGCTAGAGACTCTCTCTCTACTATAGTCTATAACACCAGTAATATCCAGCTAGAGACTCTCTCTCTACTATAGTCTACATCACCAGTAATATCCAGCTAGAGACTCTCTCTCTACTACAGTCTACAACACCAGTAATATCCAGCTATAGACTCTCTCTACTATAGTCTACAACACCAGTAATATCCAGCTAGACTCTCTCTACTATAGTCTATAACACCAGTAATATCCAGCTAGACTCTCTCTACTATAGTCTACAACACCAGTAATATCCAGCTAGACTCTCTCTACTATAGTCTACAACACCAGTAATATCCAGCTAGACTCTCTCTACTATAGTCTACAACACCAGTAATATCCAGCTAGACTCTCTCTACTATAGTCTACAACACCAGTAATATCCAGCTAGACTCTCTCTACTATAGTCTACAACACCAGTAATAGCCAGCTAGACTCTTTCTACTATAGTCTACAACACCAGTAATATCCAGCTATAGACTCTCTCTACTGTAGTCTACAACACCAGTAATATCCAGCTAGAGACTCTCTCTACTATAGTCTACAACACAGTAATATCCAGCTAGACTCTCTCTACTATAGTCTACAACACCAGTAATATCCAGCTAGACTCTCTCTACTATAGTCTACATCACCAGTAATATCCAGCTAGAGACTCTCTCTACTGTAGTCTACAACACCAGTAATATCCAGCTATACTCTTTCTACTATAGTCTACATCACCAGTAATATTCGAACAAGTCTCTCTCTCTACTATAGTCTACAACACCAGTAATATCCAGCTAGACTCTCTCTACTATAGTCTACAACACCAGTAATATCCAGCTAGACTCTCTCTACTATAGTCTACAACACCAGTAATATCCAGCTAGACTCTCTCTCTACTATAGTCTACAACACCAGTAATATCCAGCTAGACTCTCTCAACTGTAGTCTACAACACCAGTAATATCCAGCTAGACTCTCTCTACTATAGTCTACAACACCAGTAATATCCAGCTAGAGACTCTCTCTACTATAGTCTACAACACCAGTAATATCCAGCTAGAGACTCTCTCTACTATAGTCTACAACACCAGTAATATCCAACCAGAGACTCTCTCTACTATAGTCTACAACACCAGTAATATCCAGCTAGACTCTCTCTACTGTAGTCTACAACACCAGTAATATCCAGCTATAGACTATCTCTACTATAGTCTACAACACCAGTAATATCCAGCTAGACTCTCTCTACTATAGTCTACAACACCAGTAATATCCAGCTAGACTCTCTCTACTATAGTCTACAACACCAGTAATATCCAGCTAGAGACTCTCTCTCTACTATAGTCTATAACACCAGTAATATCCAGCTAGAGACTCTCTCTACTATAGTCTACAACACCAGTAATATCCAGCTAGAGACTCTCTCTCTACTATAGTCTATAACACCAGTAATATCCAGCTAGAGACTCTCTCTCTACTATAGTCTACATCACCAGTAATATCCAGCTAGACTCTCTCTACTATAGTCTACAACACC
The DNA here is from genome assembly GCA_030435695.1 of Brachymystax lenok tsinlingensis. NCBI lineage: Eukaryota > Metazoa > Chordata > Actinopteri > Salmoniformes > Salmonidae > Brachymystax > Brachymystax lenok. Next base: position 32,112,286 of record CM059812.1, on the reverse strand, counting down.
AGTAATATCCAGCTAGACTCTCTCTACTGTAGTCTACAACACCAGTAATATCCAACCAGAGACTCTCTCTACTGTAGTCTACAACACCAGTAATATCCAGCTAGACTCTCTCTACTATAGTCTACAACACCAGTAATATCCAGCTAGACTCTCTCTACTATAGTCTACAACACCAGTAATATCCAGCTAGACTCTCTCTACTATAGTCTACAACACCAGTAATATCCAGCTAGACTCTCTCTACTATAGTCTACAACACCAGTAATATCCAGCTAGACTCTCTCTACTATAGTCTACAACACCAGTAATATCCAGCTAGAGACTCTCTCTACTATAGTCTACAACACCAGTAATATCCAGCTAGACTCTCTCTACTATAGTCTACAACACCAGTAATATCCAGCTAGACTCTCTCTACTATAGTCTACATCACCAGTAATATCCAGCTAGAGACTCTCTCTACTGTAGTCTACAACACCAGTAATATCCAGCTATACTCTTTCTACTATAGTCTACATCACCAGTAATATTCAACAAGTCTCTCTCTCTACTATAGTCTACAACACCAGTAATATCCAGCTAGACTCTCTCTACTATAGTCTACAACACCAGTAATATCCAGCTAGACTCTCTCTACTATAGTCTACAACACCAGTAATATCCAGCTAGACTCTCTCTACTATAGTCTACAACACCAGTAATATCCAGCTAGACTCTCTCAACTGTAGTCTACAACACCAGTAATATCCAGCTAGACTCTCTCTACTATAGTCTACAACACCAGTAATATCCAGCTAGAGACTCTCTCTACTATAGTCTACAACACCAGTAATATCCAGCTAGAGACTCTCTCTACTATAGTCTACAACACCAGTAATATCCAACCAGAGACTCTCTCTACTATAGTCTACAACACCAGTAATATCCAGCTAGACTCTCTCTACTATAGTCTATAACACCAGTAATATCCAGCTAGACTCTCTCTACTGTAGTCTACAACACCAGTAATATCCAGCTATAGACTATCTCTACTATAGTCTACAACACCAGTAATATCCAGCTAGACTCTCTCTACTATAGTCTACAACACCAGTAATATCCAGCTAGACTCTCTCTACTATAGTCTACAACACCAGTAATATCCAGCTAGAGACTCTCTCTCTACTATAGTCTATAACACCAGTAATATCCAGCTAGAGACTCTCTCTACTATAGTCTACAACACCAGTAATATCCAGCTAGAGACTCTTCTCTCTACTATAGTCTATAACACCAGTAATATCCAGCTAGAGACTCTCTCTACTATAGTCTACATCACCAGTAATATCCAGCTAGACTCTCTCTACTATAGTCTACAACACCAGTAATATCCAGCTAGACTCTCTCTACTGTAGTCTACAACACCAGTAATATCCAACCAGAGACTCTCTCTACTGTAGTCTACAACACCAGTAATATCCAGCTAGACTCTCTCTACTATAGTCTACAACACCAGTAATATCCAGCTAGACTCTCTCTACTATAGTCTACAACACCAGTAATATCCAGCTAGACTCTCTCTACTATAGTCTACAACACCAGTAATATCCAGCTAGACTCTCTCTACTATAGTCTACAACACCAGTAATATCCAGCTAGACTCTCTCTACTATAGTCTACAACACCAGTAATATCCAGCTAGACTCTCTCTACTATAGTCTACAACACCAGTAATATCCAGCTAGAGACTCTCTCTACTGTAGTCTACAACACCAGTAATATCCAGCTAGACTCTCTCTACTGTAGTCTACAACACCAGTAATATCCAGCTATAGACTCTCTCTACTATAGTCTACAACACCAGTAATATCCAGCTAGAGACTCTCTCTACTGTAGTCTACAACACCAGTAATATCCAGCTAGACTCTCTCTACTGTAGTCTACAACACCAGTAATATCCAGCTAGACTCTCTCTACTGTAGTCTACAACACCAGTAATATCCAGCTAGACTCTCTCTACTATAGTCTACAACACCAGTAATATCCAACTAGAGACTCTCTCTCTACTACAGTCTACAACACCAGTAATATCCAGCTATAGACTCTCTCTAGTATAGTCTACAACACCAGTAATATCCAGCTAGACTCTCTCTACTATAGTCTATAACACCAGTAATATCCAGCTAGACTCTCTCTACTATAGTCTACAACACCAGTAATATCCAGCTAGACTCTCTCTACTATAGTCTACATCACCAGTAATATCCAGCTATAGACTCTCTCTACTATAGTCTACAACACCAGTAATATCCAGCTAGACTCTCTCTACTATAGTCTACAACACCAGTAATATCCAGCTAGACTCTCTCTACTATAGTCTACAACACCAGTAATATCCAGCTAGACTCTCTCTCTACTATAGTCTACAACACCAGTAATATCCAGCTAGACTCTCTCAACTGTAGTCTACAACACCAGTAATATCCAGCTAGACTCTCTCTACTATAGTCTACAACACCAGTAATATCCAGCTAGAGACTCGCTCTACTATAGTCTACAACACCAGTAATATCCAGCTAGAGACTCTCTCTACTATAGTCTACAACACCAGTAATATCCAACCAGAGACTCTCTCTACTATAGTCTACAACACCAGTAATATCCAGCTAGACTCTCTCTACTATAGTCTATAACACCAGTAATATCCAGCTAGACTCTCTCTACTGTAGTCTACAACACCAGTAATATCCAGCTATAGACTATCTCTACTATAGTCTACAACACCAGTAATATCCAGCTAGACTCTCTCTACTATAGTCTACAACACCAGTAATATCCAGCTAGACTCTCTCTACTATAGTCTACAACACCAGTAATATCCAGCTAGAGACTCTCTCTCTACTATAGTCTATAACACCAGTAATATCCAGCTAGAGACTCTCTCTACTATAGTCTACAACACCAGTAATATCCAGCTAGAGACTCTCTCTCTACTATAGTCTATAACACCAGTAATATCCAGCTAGAGACTCTCTCTCTACTATAGTCTACATCACCAGTAATATCCAGCTAGACTCTCTCTACTATAGTCTACAACACCAGTAATATCCAGCTAGACTCTCTCTACTGTAGTCTACAACACCAGTAATATCCAACCAGAGACTCTCTCTACTGTAGTCTACAACACCAGTAATATCCAGCTAGACTCTCTCTACTATAGTCTACAACACCAGTAATATCCAGCTAGACTCTCTCTACTATAGTCTACAACACCAGTAATATCCAGCTAGACTCTCTCTACTATAGTCTACAACACCAGTAATATCCAGCTAGACTCTCTCTACTATAGTCTACAACACCAGTAATATCCAGCTAGACTCTCTCTACTATAGTCTACAACACCAGTAATATCCAGCTAGACTCTCTCTACTATAGTCTACAACACCAGTAATATCCAGCTAGACTCTCTCTACTATAGTCTACAACACCAGTAATATCCAGCTAGACTCTCTCTACTGTAGTCTACAACACCAGTAATATCCAACCAGAGACTCTCTCTACTGTAGTCTACAACACCAGTAATATCCAGCTAGACTCTCTCTACTATAGTCTACAACACCAGTAATATCCAGCTAGACTCTCTACTGTAGTCTACAACACCAGTAATATCCAGCTAGACTCTCTCTACTGTAGTCTACAACACCAGTAATATCCAGCTAGACTCTCTCTACTATAGTCTACAACACCAGTAATATCCAGCTAGACTCTCTCTACTATAGTCTATAACACCAGTAATATCCAGCTAGACTCTCTCTACTATAGTCTACAACACCAGTAATATCCAGCTAGACTCTCTACTATAGTCTACAACACCAGTAATATCCAGCTAGACTCTCTCTACTGTAGTCTACAACACCAGTAATATCCAGCTATAGACTCTCTCTACTATAGTCTACAACACCAGTAATATCCAGCTAGACTCTCTCTACTATAGTCTACAACACCAGTAATATCCAGCTAGACTCTCTCTACTATAGTCTACAACACCAGTAATATCCAGCTAGAGACTCTCTCTACTGTAGTCTACAACACCAGTAATATCCAGCTAGACTCTCTCTACTGTAGTCTACAACACCAGTAATATCCAGCTATAGACTCTCTCTAGTCTACAACACCAGTAATATCCAGCTAGAGACTCTCTCTACTGTAGTCTACAACACCAGTAATATCCAGCTAGACTCTCTCTACTGTAGTCTACAACACCAGTAATATCCAGCTAGACTCTCTCTACTGTAGTCTACAACACCAGTAATATCCAGCTAGACTCTCTCTACTATAGTCTACAACACCAGTAATATCCAACTAGAGACTCTCTCTCTACTACAGTCTACAACACCAGTAATATCCAGCTATAGACTCTCTCTAGTATAGTCTACAACACCAGTAATATCCAGCTAGACTCTCTCTACTATAGTCTATAACACCAGTAATATCCAGCTAGACTCTCTCTACTATAGTCTACAACACCAGTAATATCCAGCTAGACTCTCTCTACTATAGTCTACATCACCAGTAATATCCAGCTATAGACTCTCTCTACTATAGTCTACAACACCAGTAATATCCAGCTAGACTCTCTCTACTATAGTCTACAACACCAGTAATATCCAGCTAGACTCTCTCTACTATAGTCTACAACACCAGTAATATCCAGCTAGACTCTCTCTCTACTATAGTCTACAACACCAGTAATATCCAGCTAGACTCTCTCAACTGTAGTCTACAACACCAGTAATATCCAGCTAGACTCTCTCTACTATAGTCTACAACACCAGTAATATCCAGCTAGAGACTCTCTACTATAGTCTACAACACCAGTAATATCCAGCTAGAGACTCTCTCTACTATAGTCTACAACACCAGTAATATCCAACCAGAGACTCTCTCTACTATAGTCTACAACACCAGTAATATCCAGCTAGACTCTCTCTACTATAGTCTATAACACCAGTAATATCCAGCTAGACTCTCTCTACTGTAGTCTACAACACCAGTAATATCCAGCTATAGACTATCTCTACTATAGTCTACAACACCAGTAATATCCAGCTAGACTCTCTCTACTATAGTCTACAACACCAGTAATATCCAGCTAGACTCTCTCTACTATAGTCTACAACACCAGTAATATCCAGCTAGAGACTCTCTCTACTATAGTCTACAACACCAGTAATATCCAGCTAGAGACTCTCTCTACTATAGTCTACAACACCAGTAATATCCAGCTAGAGACTCTCTCTCTACTATAGTCTATAACACCAGTAATATCCAGCTAGAGACTCTCTCTCTACTATAGTCTACATCACCAGTAATATCCAGCTAGACTCTCTCTACTATAGTCTACAACACCAGTAATATCCAGCTAGACTCTCTCTACTGTAGTCTACAACACCAGTAATATCCAACCAGAGACTCTCTCTACTGTAGTCTACAACACCAGTAATATCCAGCTAGACTCTCTCTACTATAGTCTACAACACCAGTAATATCCAGCTAGACTCTCTCTACTATAGTCTACAACACCAGTAATATCCAGCTAGACTCTCTCTACTATAGTCTACAACACCAGTAATATCCAGCTAGACTCTCTCTACTATAGTCTACAACACCAGTAATATCCAGCTAGACTCTCTCTACTATAGTCTACAACACCAGTAATATCCAGCTAGACTCTCTCTACTATAGTCTACAACACCAGTAATATCCAGCTAGACTCTCTCTACTGTAGTCTACAACACCAGTAATATCCAACCAGAGACTCTCTCTACTGTAGTCTACAACACCAGTAATATCCAGCTAGACTCTCTCTACTATAGTCTACAACACCAGTAATATCCAGCTAGACTCTCTCTACTATAGTCTACAACACCAGTAATATCCAGCTAGACTCTCTCTACTATAGTCTACAACACCAGTAATATCCAGCTAGACTCTCTCTACTATAGTCTACAACACCAGTAATATCCAGCTAGACTCTCTCTACTATAGTCTACAACACCAGTAATATCCAGCTAGACTCTCTCTACTATAGTCTACAACACCAGTAATATCCAGCTAGAGACTCTCTCTACTGTAGTCTACAACACCAGTAATATCCAGCTAGACTCTCTCTACTGTAGTCTACAACACCAGTAATATCCAGCTATAGACTCTCTCTACTATAGTCTACAACACCAGTAATATCCAGCTAGAGACTCTCTCTACTGTAGTCTACAACACCAGTAATATCCAGCTAGACTCTCTCTACTGTAGTCTACAACACCAGTAATATCCAGCTAGACTCTCTCTACTGTAGTCTACAACACCAGTAATATCCAGCTAGACTCTCTCTACTATAGTCTACAACACCAGTAATATCCAACTAGAGACTCTCTCTACTACAGTCTACAACACCAGTAATATCCAGCTATAGACTCTCTACTATAGTCTACAACACCAGTAATATCCAGCTAGACTCTCTCTACTATAGTCTATAACACCAGTAATATCCAGCTAGACTCTCTCTACTATAGTCTACAACACCAGTAATATCCAGCTAGACTCTCTCTACTATAGTCTACAATCACCAGTAATATCCAGCTATAGACTCTCTCTCTACTATAGTCTACAACACCAGTAATATCCAGCTATAGACTCTCTCTACTGTAGTCTACAACACCAGTAATATCCAGCTAGAGACTCTCTCTACTATAGTCTACAACACAGTAATATCCAGCTAGACTCTCTCTACTATAGTCTACAACACCAGTAATATCCAGCTAGACTCTCTCTACTATAGTCTACAACACCAGTAATATCCAGCTAGACTCTCTCTACTATAGTCTACATCACCAGTAATATCCAGCTAGAGACTCTCTCTACTGTAGTCTACAACACCAGTAATATCCAGCTAGACTCTCTCTACTATAGTCTACAACACCAGTAATATCCAGCTAGACTCTCTCTACTATAGTCTACAACACCAGTAATATCCAGCTAGACTCTCTCTACTATAGTCTACAACACCAGTAATATCCAGCTAGACTCTCTCTACTATAGTCTACATCACCAGTAATATCCAGCTAGAGACTCTCTCTACTATAGTCTACAACACCAGTAATATCCAGCTAGACTCTCTCTACTATAGTCTACAACACCAGTAATATCCAGCTATAGACTCTCTCTACTATAGTCTACAACACCAGTAATATCCAGCTAGACTCTCTCTACTATAGTCTACATCACCAGTAATATCCAGCTAGACTCTCTCTACTATAGTCTACAACACCAGTAATATCCAGCTAGAGACTCTCTCTACTGTAGTCTACAACACCAGTAATATCCAGCTAGACTCTCTCTACTGTAGTCTACAACACCAGTAATATCCAGCTAGACTCTCTCTACTATAGTCTACAACACCAGTAATATCCAACTAGAGACTCTCTCTCTACTACAGTCTACAACACCAGTAATATCCAGCTATAGACTCTCTCTACTATAGTCTACAACACCAGTAATATCCAGCTAGACTCTCTCTACTATAGTCTATAACACCAGTAATATCCAGCTAGACTCTCTCTACTATAGTCTACAACACCAGTAATATCCAGCTAGACTCTCTCTACTATAGTCTACATCACCAGTAATATCCAGCTATAGACTCTCTCTACTATAGTCTACAACACCAGTAATATCCAGCTATAGACTCTCTCTACTGTAGTCTACAACACCAGTAATATCCAGCTAGAGACTCTCTCTACTATAGTCTACAACACAGTAATATCCAGCTAGACTCTCTCTACTATAGTCTACAACACCAGTAATATCCAGCTAGACTCTCTCTACTATAGTCTACAACACCAGTAATATCCAGCTAGACTCTCTCTACTATAGTCTACATCACCAGTAATATCCAGCTAGAGACTCTCTCTACTGTAGTCTACAACACCAGTAATATCCAGCTAGACTCTCTCTACTATAGTCTACAACACCAGTAATATCCAGCTAGACTCTCTCTACTATAGTCTACAACACCAGTAATATCCAGCTAGACTCTCTCTCTACTATAGTCTACAACACCAGTAATATCCAGCTAGACTCTCTCTACTATAGTCTACATCACCAGTAATATCCAGCTAGAGACTCTCTCTACTATAGTCTACAACACCAGTAATATCCAGCTAGACTCTCTCTACTATAGTCTACAACACCAGTAATATCCAGCTATAGACTCTCTCTACTATAGTCTACAACACCAGTAATATCCAGCTAGACTCTCTCTACTATAGTCTACATCACCAGTAATATCCAGCTAGACTCTCTCTACTATAGTCTACAACACCAGTAATATCCAGCTAGAGACTCTCTCTACTGTAGTCTACAACACAGTAATATCCAGCTAGACTCTCTCTACTATAGTCTACAACACCAGTAATATCCAGCTAGACTCTCTCTACTATAGTCTACAACACGGGTAATATCCAGCTAGACTCTCTCTACTATAGTCTACAACACCAGTAATATCCAGCTAGACTCTCTCTACTATAGTCTACAACACCAGTAATATCCAGCTAGACTCTCTCTACTATAGTCTACAACACCAGTAATATCCAGCTAGACTCTCTCTACTATAGTCTACATCACCAGTAATATCCAGCTAGACTCTCTCTACTATAATCTACAACACCAGTAATATCCAGCTAGACTCTCTCTACTATAGTCTACAACACCAGTAATATCCAGCTAGACTCTCTCTACTATAGTCTACAACACCAGTAATATCCAGCTAGACTCTCTCTACTATAGTCTACAACACCAGTAATATCCAGCTAGACTCTCTCTCAACTGTAGTCTACAACACCAGTAATATCCAGCTAGACTCTCTCTACTATAGTCTACAACACCAGTAATATCCAGCTAGAGACTCTCTCTACTATAGTCTACAACACCAGTAATATCCAGCTAGACTCTCTCTACTATAGTCTACAACACCAGTAATATCCAGCTAGACTCTCTCTACTATAGTCTACAACACCAGTAATATCCAGCTAGAGACTCTCTCTCTACTATAGTCTATAACACCAGTAATATCCAGCTAGAGACTCTCTCTACTATAGTCTACAACACCAGTAATATCCAGCTAGAGACTCTCTCTCTACTATAGTCTATAACACCAGTAATATCCAGCTAGAGACTCTCTCTCTACTATAGTCTACATCACCAGTAATATCCAGCTAGACTCTCTCTACTATAGTCTACAACACCAGTAATATCCAGCTATACTCTCTCTACTGTAGTCTACAACACCAGTAATATCCAGCTAGACTCTCTCTACTGTAGTCTACAACACCAGTAATATCCAGCTAGACTCTCTCTACTATAGTCTACAACACCAGTAATATCCAGCTAGACTCTCTCTACTATAGTCTACAACACCAGTAATATCCAGCTAGACTCTCTCTACTATAGTCTACAACACCAGTAATATCCAGCTAGACTCTCTCTACTATAGTCTACAACACCAGTAATATCCAGCTAGACTCTCTCTACTATAGTCTACAACACCAGTAATATCCAGCTAGACTCTCTCTACTATAGTCTACAACACCAGTAATAGCCAGCTAGACTCTTTCTACTATAGTCTACAACACCAGTAATATCCAGCTATAGACTCTCTCTACTGTAGTCTACAACACCAGTAATATCCAGCTAGAGACTCTCTCTACTATAGTCTACAACACAGTAATATCCAGCTAGACTCTCTCTACTATAGTCTACAACACCAGTAATATCCAGCTAGACTCTCTCTACTATAGTCTACATCACCAGTAATATCCAGCTAGAGACTCTCTCTACTGTAGTCTACAACACCAGTAATATCCAGCTATACTCTTTCTACTATAGTCTACATCACCAGTAATATTCGAGCTAGTCTCTCTCTCTACTATAGTCTACAACACCAGTAATATCCAGCTAGACTCTCTCTACTATAGTCTACAACACCAGTAATATCCAGCTAGACTCTCTCTACTATAGTCTACAACACCAGTAATATCCAGCTAGACTCTCTCTACTATAGTCTACAACACCAGTAATATCCAGCTAGACTCTCTCAACTGTAGTCTACAACACCAGTAATATCCAGCTAGACTCTCTCTACTATAGTCTACAACACCAGTAATATCCAGCTAGAGACTCTCTCTACTATAGTCTACAACACCAGTAATATCCAGCTAGACTCTCTCTACTATAGTCTACAACACCAGTAATATCCAGCTAGACTCTCTCTACTATAGTCTACAACACCAGTAATATCCAGCTAGACTCTCTCTACTATAGTCTATAACACCAGTAATATCCAGCTAGACTCTCTCTACTATAGTCTACAACACCAGTAATATCCAGCTAGAGACTCTCTCTACTATAGTCTACAACACCAGTAATATCCAGCTAGAGACTCTCTCTACTATAGTCTACAACACCAGTAATATCCAGCTAGAGACTCTCTCTCTACTATAGTCTACAACACCAGTAATATCCAGCTAGACTCTCTCTCTACTATAGTCTACAACACCAGTAATATCCAACCAGAGACTCTCTCTACTATAGTCTACAACACCAGTAATATCCAGCTAGACTCTCTCTACTATAGTCTACAACACCAGTAATATCCAGCTAGAGACTCTCTCTACTATAGTCTACAACACCAGTAATATCCAGCTAGACTCTCTCTACTATAGTCTACAACACCAGTAATATCCAGCTAGACTCTCTCTACTATAGTCTACAACACCAGTAATATCCAGCTAGAGACTCTCTACTATAGTCTACAACACCAGTAATATCCAGCTAGACTCTCTCTACTATAGTCTACAACACCAGTAATATCCAGCTAGAGACTCTCTCTACTGTAGTCTACAACACCAGTAATATCCAGCTAGACTCTCTCTACTGTAGTCTACAACACCAGTAATATCCAGCTATAGACTCTCTCTCTACTATAGTCTACAACACCAGTAATATCCAGCTAGAGACTCTCTCTCTACTGTAGTCTACAACACCAGTAATATCCAGCTAGACTCTCTCTACTGTAGTCTACAACACCAGTAATATCCAGCTAGACTCTCTCTACTGTAGTCTACAACACCAGTAATATCCAGCTAGACTCTCTCTACTATAGTCTACAACACCAGTAATATCCAACTAGAGACTCTCTCTCTACTACAGTCTACAACACCAGTAATATCCAGCTATAGACTCTCTCTACTATAGTCTACAACACCAGTAATATCCAGCTAGACTCTCTCTACTATAGTCTATAACACCAGTAATATCCAGCTAGACTCTCTCTACTATAGTCTACAACACCAGTAATATCCAGCTAGACTCTCTCTACTATAGTCTACAACACCAGTAATATCCAGCTAGACTCTCTCTACTATAGTCTACAACACCAGTAATATCCAGCTAGACTCTCTCTACTATAGTCTACAACACCAGTAATATCCAGCTATAGACTCTCTCTACTATAGTCTACAACACCAGTAATATCCAGCTAGACTCTCTCTACTATAGTCTACAACACAGTAATATCCAGCTAGACTCTCTCTACTATAGTCTACAACACCAGTAATATCCAGCTAGACTCTCTCTACTATAGTCTACAACACCAGTAATATCCAGCTAGACTCTCTCTACTATAGTCTACATCACCAGTAATATCCAGCTAGAGACTCTCTCTACTGTAGTCTACAACACCAGTAATATCCAGCTAGACTCTCTCTACTATAGTCTACAACACCAGTAATATCCAGCTAGACTCTCTACTATAGTCTACAACACCAGTAATATCCAGCTAGACTCTCTCTCTACTATAGTCTACAACACCAGTAATATCCAGCTAGACTCTCTCTACTATAGTCTACATCACCAGTAATATCCAGCTAGAGACTCTCTCTACTATAGTCTACAACACCAGTAATATCCAGCTAGACTCTCTACTATAGTCTACAACACCAGTAATATCCAGCTATAGACTCTCTCTACTATAGTCTACAACACCAGTAATATCCAGCTAGACTCTCTCTACTATAGTCTACAACACCAGTAATATCCAGCTAGACTCTCTCTACTATAGTCTACAACACCAGTAATATCCAGCTAGACTCTCTCTACTATAGTCTACAACACCAGTAATATCCAGCTAGACTCTCTCTACTATAGTCTACAACACCAGTAATATCCAGCTAGACTCTCTCTACTATAGTCTACAACACCAGTAATATCCAGCTAGACTCTCTCTACTATAGTCTACAACACCAGTAATATCCAGCTAGACTCTCTCTACTATAGTCTACAACACCAGTAATATCCAGCTAGACTCTCTCTACTATAGTCTACAACACCAGTAATATCCAGCTAGACTCTCTCTACTATAGTCTACAACACCAGTAATATCCAGCTAGACTCTCTCTACTATAGTCTACAACACCAGTAATATCCAGCTAGACTCTCTCTACTATAGTCTACAACACCAGTAATATCCAGCTAGACTCTCTCTACTATAGTCTACAACACCAGTAATATCCAGCTAGACTCTCTCTACTATAGTCTACAACACCAGTAATATCCAGCTAGACTCTCTCTACTATAGTCTACAACACCAGTAATATCCAGCTAGACTCTCTCTACTATAGTCTACAACACCAGTAATATCCAGCTAGACTCTCTCTACTATAGTCTACAACACCAGTAATATCCAGCTAGACTCTCTCTGCTATAGTCTACAACACCAGTAATATCCAGCTAGACTCTCTCTACTATAGTCTACAACACCAGTAATATCCAGCTAGACTCTCTCTACTATAGTCTACAACACCAGTAATATCCAGCTAGACTTTCTCTACTATAGTCTACAACACCAGTAATCTCCAGCTAGAGACTTGTCAACTAATCATCAGACCGTCGACTAGGTGAAGCTGTTGAGCTAGTTCAAGGCTACAACAGAAGGGTGAAACGTCTGAGCCATGATAGGGCTCAAACAGGTTCATTCGCTCTCGCTCTCTCTCTCTGTGTGTGTGTCACACTCACTCTCCCCCTCCTGTGTGTTTGTTTGTGTCCCTCTTGTTGTGTGTGAGGGTTGGGGTCTTGGGGAGGCTTAGCATCATGTACTGTCTGTCTCAGGTCTAGAGTGCATGTGTGTGAATTATTAATGGTCCCAGGGGGCAGTGTGGGTCTGTGGGTCAGTGAAGCCTCTGATTGGGTGTTCTAGATACAGGGCCCTATTCCCCTCTCTGTAGAGGATTCACAATAATGATGATGTCATAGTTTGATTACTGTATTCCAGTGGTTCTTCATCCCGGGGGTCATGTTTGAGTTTTTCCCCTAGCAACACTACACACCTGATTCCACTAATCAAAGGTTTGATGATGAGGTGATTAGTGGAATCAGGTGTGTAGTGCTAGGGGAAAACCAAAACAATTTGCCCCGCTTTGTGTCCCCGGGACCAGGATTCAGAAACGCTGATGTGTTGTTCAATGATGCAGTAGCTGACCTGTGTCCGATACAAACCACTTCTGCCTATTCTCGTCAAGCCATGCATGAAGACCTGACTCACTAGACTACAGTCAGAGGAGGTTGGACTATATGCCGGTGTCACTGTGGTCTCTAGGGGGCTGGTGATCCAGCTACAACATCCCATAATACAGTAGCTCAGTACATCCACAACAGCCATAGTCATGTAGTTGTCTAACAGAGTTGGCTCAATCTCCGCCAGAACTAAACCAGGGCTCATCTAGCAGTGCTGATCAAGGATCAGGTTTCAACTCTTATTCATGATGATCTGAAAGGCCAAACTGATCCTAGATCAGCAGTCTTGTTGTGAGAAACGTTGTGAATGCGGGTCAGTCTAGTAGTCTGTGGTAGTAGGTCATTACAGGGTGGGGTGTGTTAAACCTCTTGTCTGATAATTAGCATGTCAAGTGTAAAGTGATCTGTGTGTCAGGGAGGTAGATTGGGAACACACACACAAACTCTCTCTCTCTCACACACACACACACACACACAACCACACAAACTCTCTCTCTCTCTCACACACACACACACACACACACAAACTCTCTCTCTCTCACACACACACACACACACACACACACACACAGTGTGTATTCCCATGGGGTCCCGGGGCATTAAGAGGGTGATTCATCATGGTAACTCCGCCAGTCAAACAATATTCCTCCCCGCTCTCTGGGGCATTGTCAAGGCAACGATGAAAAATGGCTAACGCCTTGGGCTCCCGGGAACCGTTATTTGAGTGGGGTGGGATGGAGGGGTGGACGGGAGGGGTGGGATGGAGGGAGGGGGGACAATATTGTCCATACCAGCCGGCAATATGGTTCCAACTTTGAACAAAGCAGTGCTGACAACAAAAGGCTGGTTTGATTTGAAATGAGATCTGAATTGAACCTTATTGTTCGGTTCAAGTGGGGTAGATATTGTAGAGGGTTGGTATTGTAGTCAGACATGCACAACAGAATGACACATCTACTGTCATTGGAAATCTATCTAACTATTACACACAGATATTTCTTTGAGAAGAACTTCATTATGTCAGTGTCCTGGCTTTCCCTGTGTGTCTACTGTAGGGCTTTCCCTGCGTGTCTACTGTAGGGCTTTCCCTGCGTGTCTACTGTAGGGCTTTCCCTGTGTGCTTACTGTAGGGCTTTCCCTGTGTGCCTACTGTAGGGCTTTCCCTGCGTGCCTACTGTAGGGCTTTCCCTGTGTGCCTACTGTAGGACTATCCTTGCGTGTCTACTGTAGGGCTTTCCCTGTGTGTCTACTGTAGGACTATCCCTGTGTGTCTACTGTAGGACTATCCCTGTGTGTCTATTGTAGGACTATCCCTGTGTGTCTACTGTGGGACTATCCCAGTGTGACTACTGTGGAACTGTCTCTTTGTCTCTACTGTGGGACTGTCCCAGTGTGACTACTGTGGGACTGTCCCAGTGTGACTACTGTGGAACTATCTCTTTGTCGCTACTGTAGGTTTTTGGACATTTTCTATAAAGTGGGACCATTTCTCTCTACTTTTTGTTAAGGACTACAGTATTATTAACAGAGTGTCTTCTGTAGCTATTGGGATTTCCTGTAGTATGTGTGTGGACACCAGCTTGTTGTCATGTCATTAAGAGGTCAAAGGTCATGGACCCCCCACTCTGAGACTGGGACCCCTGTGATGCTCCACTATGGGGAACTTAAATAAATCACCTACTGTTTGTGTGTGTGTTCGGTATC
Source organism: Brachymystax lenok tsinlingensis (assembly GCA_030435695.1). NCBI lineage: Eukaryota > Metazoa > Chordata > Actinopteri > Salmoniformes > Salmonidae > Brachymystax > Brachymystax lenok. The sequence continues at coordinate 32,096,977 of CM059812.1, read as the reverse complement.
AGAGAAGGGGATCTCTGTTCAGCTCCTGGAAGTTTAAACCCAAACAAGCACCGGCAGCGGACACACACACCAGACGGAAAACAACACTGGGTGTGTCTATGTTTCTGTAGTGACTCTGAGATGTCTGTGTGTCTTTTATTTATGTCTGTGTGTTTCTGATGTATGGACAATTGGCACTCTGTGTGCTCATACATGTGCATTTGTGTTTTTGAGTTTGGGTGATCATTTTGAGTGATAAGTGATTTTTGGTTTACTCTGGTTGTTGGCGGAGCTGCTAAACAAGTGTGACGGCCGAGGTTAACTATACAGTGGTAACTCTCCTCGCCAGGCTAGCTTCGCCCTCATGTGGGTGCTAACAAGCTAGCAAGCATGCTAACTAGTGCTCCATATCAACAGCCACTGTAAGCCAATCCAGTAGGGTCTGGAAGCTATAGTAAGCTTCGATTGCAGATCGCAGAGGAATTGCATAGAATTAAGCATTCTCTAACTTTAGTCCCACTCCGTTCAGCTTCCTCAACCATGCTCGCTTTACTAAACGGTACCCCGCCCACTCAGCTTCTCTCGCTTTCCTTCCATTCAAAATGAATGGCTTCCGATGTTTTCACCGTGCGATGCCGCTGTATAGTCAACCCGGCCAAGAGTGGATTAGCGGTTAGAGTGCGGTGGCGGCTAGCAGGGGGTTCGAGAAATAAAGGGAAATAGATCAGACAGAGATGAGACGCCGTGGGGGGCTGATACCTCTGGCTCCACTCCTTCACATGACTTCTTAGACACTCACTCTATCCCTGTGGTGTAAAGTGCTTAAGTAAAGTTGTTTTATGGGTATCTGTACTTTACTATTTATATTTGTACTCCCAAAAGTACTTTGTATTTTTAGTGCTTAGCAGGACAGGAAAATGGTCCAATTTGCACACATATCAAGAGAGCATCCCTGGTCATACCTACTGCCTCTGATCTGGCAGACTCAATAAACACAGATGCTTCGTTTGTAAATGATGTCTGAATGTTGGAGTGTTCCTCTGGCTATCAGCACATTTAAAAAAAACAGGAAAATAGTCCCGTCTGGTTTGCTTAATATAAGGAATTTGAAATTATTTATACTTTTACATTTTAGCAATTACATTTAATTTTGATACTTAAGTATATTTAAAACCAAATACTTTTAGACTTTTACTCAAGTTGTATTTTACTGGGTGACTTTCACTTTTACTTTAGTCATTTTCTATTAAAGTATCTTTACTTCTACTCAAGTATGACAATCCTCTATTTCTACTGTCTCTTGTAATCATCGTGTGTGTGTGTTTAGTCAGTGTGCTAACAGCAGAATGATTATGCAGCTGCTCCATGTAGTTCCAGTGTATTTAGGAGCAGCTGTGACGAGCTGCATCAGACACACATCACAGACCATTGAAGGAGAGACAACCACAGAGATTGCACATTAACTCAGTTAGTTCATTGTGTTTATCTTGATGATGGTAATACACATGCACGCACCCACGCACACACACTGCAGAGGACCCATGTGTGGCCAATCAGTGCAGACAACTCGTTTTAATCCGCTAATCAATCTAGCATCTGGGCACTCGTGAAACTGCCACATGCATAGCAAACACACAAATACAAATACACACGCCC